>OX392433.1:5938589-6293589 GCA_947623395.1 Synanthedon tipuliformis
GGCGAACACAGAAGGAGGCCCAGCAGGCAAACCTCAAGAAGCAAGAGTAAAGTCAGAGGGAAGAGTCAGAGCGTAAAGTCAATACCCTGCGGAAAACTCACAGTGGTACTTTGAAAAAGTCAAAAAAGAAGGGCACCAAAACACCTTTATCCAGAAGTAGACAAGCTAGCATTGTGGACACCCCACCTATGCTGAAGAAAAGAGCTAATTCATGCAAGCAAAAATTCGTGGCTGTTCAGCGCATCTCGAGGTGAGTGATAACTAAATAAATTCACATCTGTTATTTAGTACGTGACAACATTTGTTAAATGGACTAATTTATTAACTTTTAAAGGTTCTCTTGATATTTAATTTTTTTTTGTAAAAAAGCTCTAGGTATATTGTTTTTGTATTGCCGACCTAAAAATTTGACTATAACATGACTTTTAAAATGGTATTAATCACTTTTCTTCACTTCAAACGTGTTTCCTGTTTTGCTACGATCCTTGCTAATGTATTTAAAACATTTTACATACTTGACCTTAGCTTTAAGTGTACTTTTGTTGAACAAGTTGTTCTAGTCACGACTTCTTTATTATTTTTACTTGCGATCGTTTGTCATTCGGACTTGTAATGTAGTTTTCCATTAGTACCTCGTCCTTTGCACTGTACATTCTCTTTATCCTTATAATCGCCTCTTTTCCGGTCTCTTACGTTGACCCTGTTTAAAATAACTCCAAAGTGAATAAATAGATAAATTACATTTGATTCAGGCATAATAGTGATCATATTGTTATTTTATAATAGTAATATGTAAAGTTTTAAAGACTATATTTGACCAGTAGTATTATTAATAAAAGTGACATATAAAACTATTATAATGCAAGTCGCGCACGACCCGAATGACAGAATGATGAGCCCACAGAGTACATTGTATGTTTGCTTATAATGGATTAAAGTATTATAAATGCTGTTAGGTTTCTGTCCCATATTCTAAAAATAATTCCAACCATATTCCAATAACTATATTCCGTTTTTGGTTATCGTTCATCAGATATCTTTAAAAAAAAAGGTTAAATTTTTAAAATACTATTTAGCCTTTGACATGGTACCTATAAGTTAGTAGTTGTGTACCTAGATCAAAACTTAAAATGTCATCTCTTACATTTTTAGTATTATTTTAGAATTAATGGTGATTTTGAAATTATATAATTTTTTTATTGTATAATATTTAAAATGAAAGCTTTTCAAAATGAGGTTAATTTTTTCTTACTGGAATGTGAGGACATTTTATATAATTATAAATAGCGAGTTACAGGAGTTCGCTGCTATCGTGTCCTTATTTGTATGCATCCTCTTATTATCTATTCCTCTTTATCTTTAGATCCAAATGAACTTTGTACATCAACTGTAACTCTTTATAGTCTCTGGTCAATAAATTATTCCAGTTATTCAATGTCTGTTCATATGAAGTAATTCATTCATAGTCAAGATCGCTGTCCATTCATAATCAATTATTTCGCACATGTATGACCTTCCTTCCATATCTACCTCTACGATGCGATGACTCTCCGTTGCACAATGTTCTTTCACTAGAATAAATTTAATATCAGCTGTTGAGGCAATTTCTACTTCTACCTTGCATACCTTCGGTAATAAGATCACTCGGGAACAGTACTTTTTTCTGGATGAAAGGTCTTATTATGTCCTTTCTTGTATTCCTGACAATGTGTATGCAAAATTTCATGATGATCAGTTCAGTAGTTAGGTCGCGAAAAGGTAACAGACAGACATACAGACAGAGTTACTTTTTAGTTTTATATTATTATAGTAAATGGATATAAAAAGTGTGTCAATTCGGACAACACTCCCAATAGTTCGTGTCCGAATTGTCAGTAAGCCATCGAAAATCTGTCAGCTGTTATTAAATTAATAATTGTGGATTGTGAAACCCCTTTTTAAAACGTCTTGAACGTTTTGTAGACTAGAAATATGAGAGTTGAACATATTATGAGAGTAGGAACTGTTTAAATGCGTTTATGCTAATGTCGCATCGACATGCACGTTGACCTCTAACAGTCCACGGTGAGGTATGTTCGCATAACTGGTTCCAACACATCCATACGACCGTGCCACACGTTTATATTGATTCCGATTAAATCGTTTGATCGAGTTTTGTTTAAATCGAGTCCTCAATCCGCAACTAGGTCGACGGCTTGTCACATTACATAGTATATACAAGTATCTGTGTCATATGTTGCTCGATTTTTAATTCGATTTAGTTCAAAGTCGTTTCGAAGACTAGTAGATACTAATTGATTTGTGAATGAAGTTTCGTTCGTGTCAATGAGATTTTGTGTCATCTGTGTGTGTAAGCATTTGTGGATAATGTTACTTTGCTTTCTGCATTTAGGTGGTTGGGTGGTTTGCACTGTTACGTCTACATCAGCATTTGATCACCCGTGTCTGTCTAAATTGTTTTTGAACTGTCTATACTCTTGGTTTTGCTCCAGGACATAACTTCTCTCCACTCTTACTCTATTCCTATTTATGATACATTTGTTATTTTCTACGATTCTTCTACGTATTCTTCAGCTAGTGATGCAAGGTAAAATACAGGGGAAGCGGAGCAGAGGATTTAAGAGAATGGTTCGGATTGAGTACTCGCGCTTCGCGCACTTTCGCGCAGCAGCTTCCAAGGTCGGAATAGCCGTGATGGTCTTTGTAGAGAGTGACACGCTAAGAAGGAGAAGAATTATTTTATAGGCGAAAAATAAGCTCTATTTCGACTTTCTTCTCCCAAGTGCTAAACAATGTCTGTTTATTAGCTGTAACCATTTTTATGCAGGCGCATGGGTTTTGAATTTTTCAAGTACGTCGCTGCATTATGTATAATCTCTTTTGAAGTGTAGGGAGTTTTAGCAATTTTGACATCTCTTCATAAGACCTATGGTTATCATTGAGTTCGCTCGAGTACGTTACAACGTAGACAATGTGCAATAAGCTACTTAATAACTTAATAAATAAATAACGTTCAAGATCAATGATTTTACTTTGTGGGATTTAAAAAGCAGTTTTTTTTAAGTGGCTTACTCCATTTTACTGTCTTTGTAATCCGGATCAGCGGAGCAACTGTTTAAATTTATTTTATAATTGCAGTGAGCTGCCAATTGATATGCGCGGGACGCATTCAATGCTTGAACGGGAAGTCACATATAAATAGTGTGCGTATCCTTCAGTGTTGCCAGCACTGACTCACAACGCCAAAACAGAACTCCTCCATTCTAGTAGCGTTAGCACCTCATTCGGTTATCTTTATTGTTTGGTGATAGTTGATACTTTTGTTCGCATTGTTATCGTTTTGATATGCTTTTTAAAGAAGCTTCAAAATTGCTTGCTATATAGAATAATATTATAAAAAATTACAACTACGTGCTTCTCGTAGCGGGGAAAGGGCCCAACCCAAGCTACAGTCGGTGATTAGGGCTGCAGAGTGAGGAACCTCCTGACAATAAGTACTACCGCCACCTGTATCTGTCTTTATCCAGCCTTCTAGCAACAGCCCTATCCTGTCCCAATTCCGCTTGCCTATAACACAAACCAGCTACCACCACTTGCCAGCTACAATCAAGTGGACCGTCAGCCTGTCTGCCAACCGTAACATAAAAATAGGTTGGGTGAAGTCTCAAGGCAGCGATGGTCTTGAACCCTCTCCCAAACCTTGCCTCAGGCAGATTATTATAAAAAATTTAAAAAACCACCTGTATCTATAAATTACCATATTTAAATGTATTGTACCATATTTAAATTTATTAAATAAATATGGTATAAGTTAGTCCAAAATTTGATGTTCTTATTTTTGTTGAGTTATTAAACTTTGACAGAGCTATAATGACTTTATATGAAACGCTGTGTTTCCTTCTGCCGTGACAGTTACAATGTTGTTTACTGTCTCTTGAGTAATAGCCATAAGCACTCGCAAACTGCATTGGACATGATACTTACTCGTATTTAAATATCTCGCATCTCGCATTGAACTTGTCGTTAACTCAGAGGCGAGAACCTTCGGAGCTTCCTTATTCTTCGTTCAGCGATTGACGAAGAATATTTATAATAAAATTTACATAATTATATTTATTGGACAAAATATCAAATCTATATACTATATCTATATTATATAAATATAAGACATGTCAACATGTTAATAACTATGATGATACTGGGCACATAACCTAAATGTACAGTGTGCTCTATGAGTTCTCATTGCTATAATAAAATATTTAAAAGTATTATTTTCAAGAAAAAAATGATATTACAATAAAAAAATTACATTGAATTTCCAGGGATTCCTGCGCCTATTTCCAAAATATCTAGACAAGAAGTTATAGGTTGTAGTATACCGTGTCAGGTATACTTATAGATATATAGTTAAAAAAAATCGTTATACAGCTTGCCCCAATTCATTTAGTCATTGTATATATTGATTTTAATTAGTACTTAGTTAAGTCAGATTTTAATTAATTTAATAATAATAGTGTAGGTAGGCATAGGGCAATATTTATTCATTGTTTGTAAATCTGTAAAACTAGACGAGGTTCAACACAATGTACGTTTACAAGCAAACAAAAATATAAGGCATCGCGCCAGGAATGCAAAGGATGCAATCGGAGAAGCGGGTCGATGCCCAATCGAGGTGATTGCTATGGCGTCACTCATCTTGCAGCTTAGGTACAGTCCACTCGATTATTTTTAACGCCCGACGCAAAAAGGGGTGTTATACGTTTGACCTGTATGTGTCTGTCTGTGGCATCGTAGCTCCTAAACGGATGACCGATTTTAAACCGGTTTATTTTGCTTGAAAGTTGACATGATCGACATTTCCTAGCCTAGATCATGAAGGGATCTCACTGACTTCCACCAGACTTCCACAGTTTTGAAATTTGGTATACTGTTACTTGACCTTCACCTGATGCTGCTACACCAAGCAACCAGAAATCAAAACCTCAATATTTCGCTTACAATTTATACAATAGCCACTATTTTTGTTGTCAACCTTAAAAGATGCCCAAACTTTTATGTTTGACTAGTAAGTATAGACATTCAGATGTAATTCTAAGAGAAAAAGTGAAATGAATAACATAGCCGAGTGTAGGAAAGTCAAAAGTCGAAACAACTCATTGATCTGAATTGGACCGCGGCCCATTTGAGTGCATCGAGTGAGCCGAGTGAACCATTTGAACACGAATTAAGGATTTATTTATTGGTCAAGAGTAAAGGGACGCAATATTGCGCTATCGATGTTTCAAGGAAAACATCGAATGTTTATTGTCAGTCAGTTTGTAGTATATGAAATGCAACTTGGAATCATTAGAATATTTCTCCCAGAAAAATAAGCCAAATAGCCATTGACGAGATATATACCACATTATTTATATTATTATTATTGCTGTACTATTAGCATACCTACTGTACCAAGTTTCCGTCGTCCACCTAGTGGTGGTAAGGTGTACTTGTCAGGTGGACACCGGGCAAGAAAGGATTGAAAACGGACCAATCAGGGACCGTCTCATCATCTTGCTGCCTTGCATATCTAGGTGTATTACAATAGCAATGTCCCATACATTGGAAAATAAGAATACCAATAAAAAGAGACCCCTTTTTTTGTGGAGGGGAAATGACCTTTACGCACTATCCTTCGTCGACGGGGACAGTCGACGAGGGGGAGTGTGGGACTCCCCTGATGATTCCACCATCAGCGGTGGCGTGTGGGTCCGAGACGACAGCCGAGGCCCTATTCTCGGAAATAAAAAGAGACCCTGAAATCATGAGAAATGGTCGCGATTGATAAATGTCCGTGTAATTATGGTTCATTGTTAATTAAGTTTATAATTTACTAGCTGTTGCCCACGACTTTGTCCGCGTTCAAAATACCTAAATTCTTTCTCTATAAATGGACTATCCAACACAAAAAGAATTTTTCAATTCGAACTAAAAGTTCCTTTAGATTAAAGCGTTCAACCAACCAAACAAACAAACAAACTCTTCAGCTTTATAATATTAGTACAGATTTTATTTTATTAATTTTTAGAACACAAAAAGAAATAAAACAATAAAAATAATTTAAAAAAAATATATAATAAGACGGATTCCACAATAACATTGTTTTTCGTGCATCGATATGAATATCGTCCACTCCCAGTTGGAGAGCCCTGTAATGCTCAAAATTTGAGCAATCAATCAAAATTAATGCAATCAATTCAATATTATGTACTTGAAATTATTGTATGATTAACGACCGCTTGTTCCTTATTCAATAAATACATTAGTTTCCTGTTTCAATTTTGTCTTCTTCTGAATCTCGAATTTGTCTTACATTTTTTTATTAGCTGCCAGTACTCTTATTGCCTAAAACTGTTGCTCGCAAGCAAATATTGTCGGCCTTAAGGTGACGAACCTTTTCATACCGCGACTTTACATATTATAATATCAACTTTTTTATTCTGTGTAGTATAACAGAATAAAAAATTTAATATTGTGTTATATTGGTTTTTTATTGCAACTTGTAATTAATTCTTATTTTAATTATGTTTTATATCTCTAGGTATATCAAATGGTGCGTATTTGTATACCTACTTAAAATAAATACTAAATAAATACTTAAATACTTAAAATATGATTGTATCTGTATAGTTAAATAACTAGCATAAAATAAGGCTGGGTTGCACCATCTAACTTTAACTATAACCAACGCCGCAACTTGAGTTAAAATAACGGTTAGGCCGAAAATGAGTTGCACCAGTTAACAAATAATCATAGCTGGTTAACTGGTGCAACTCATTTTCGGCCTAAAACTCTTTTTCGGCCGAAAATGAGTGCGAATTAACTGAAGTTGCGACGTTGGTTATAGTTAAAGTAAGATGGTGCAACCCAGCCTGAGTTGTAAACTTTGGTATCTTTTGACAACCGTCTCTTTCCTTTGTGGTTTCTTTTCTGAAGATTCGTAAATTGTGAAATTATCGCTTTGCTTTAGAAATTTGAAAATGTCGCTCAGCAAACAACTACCTATGAGAAGTTTGGTGTGACCAAGCCAAGTGCTAAGTGAGGCTTACTTACGGCTTAGAATGTGCCAACTAGGCCCACGTGGGGTCGCTGAACTGCAATGCCATGCCATTATTGATCGCGCGCATGACAAGCAACGCGTGCGCTCTTGTGTAAACATTTCGGTTTCAAACAAATACAAATTTTATCAAAACTTAAGTTTTAAGTACCTACATCAAGTAGGTACTACTTATTATCATATTTTATGTCGTCAGGCACGGACGCAATTTAACGAATTAAAAAAAATTAGCCGAATTTGTTCAGTCTTCCGAGTTTTTCTTAGCAAAATATCTACATAAAAAAACTGTTATGCTTTTTTGAATATTATCAATTTCTTATTGGTTTCATTGTTAATTAAGCGTAATTACTGTCATTTTATATTTTAAAGATGACATAAAGCATAGTATCCTGAGTTTCTTTCGGGGTTTCTTCTCAGGATCGATTTCTTGGCCTTTTTTTTTTCGAAACTCTGGTTTTAAATTTATAATGACGATCATAAGAGTTTCTTGTAGAAACTCAATTGATAAATAAATATTTTGATTTATGATTGATTTTGATTGGTAATTTCTTCTTATCAATCAAAGGAAAGGCAGAATCAATTCCCCTGTCCTGTCCTTATCATCATTTATTTTTTCACCTGGCGACGGTAGCCACCTATCATCATGCGAACCGTCCAGACAACCTTACATAAAAAAAACCTACATAATCCCATACTTTATAAAGTCCCCTCACACATAAGACAAAACACAACTTTTGGATTAATTTATTAACTCTTCCTTTTATTTAATTTATTTACAAATATGTTCAATGTTTTTATCATTGGATTTGTTATTTACGCAATATAACTAGTTATTATAGTTGACGCCATGCAACCGCTCGTGTTGAGATCATCGCTATTTCTATACTTATTTTGTGTTAAGTAAAGCCGTGAGTGATGAGCGTTTCAATTCTTGCCAATTATTTTTGTCATTGTCCTAACATGAATAGGATAATAAGAAGGAGGTATTATAGATTTGTAAAATTCCGAGTAGTTATTAATTCCAGTTTTCAAACCTAAATATTTTACTACGACGGCCATCGGCTCGGCTGTAAGTAGGCTCTGACTACTGTGATAAAGAGCACAGGTTCGATTCACGCTCTAAGAAACAAGAAAATGTGTCATTTTGTCTAGTCTAGGTGAATATATTAAAAAAAAAAGTTTTATTTATTTATAAGTTGTCTAGCACTCGTTTAACAAGCGTTGCTAAGTTGGGCTAGATGGCGCTGTTTGAAATGTAAAAATATATTTAAAATTAGCTTTTGCAAGCGACTTCGTCCGCGTAACTTTATAAAATATAGCCTATGTTACTCGCTGATAATGTAGCTTGGGTGATAGATTTTTCAAAATCGGTCCAGTAGTTTTTGAGTTTATTCATTACAAACATACAAAAATACAAATGTTCTCTCTTAATAATATTAGTATAGATAAGCTACGAATATACTTTAGTTTAGATGACATGTTGTATTCGTCCTCAAAATGTGTCGATTGGTTGTGCATATATTAATTCATTCGTGCATAGGTATATGAGTAGTAATACTAATTAATGATTAGCTGACTTCATGTCAACCTTAAAATTATTTCATTGTGACAATGGTTTTTTGCGAATTATGATAGCCTTTATTGGTTGCTTACCTTCCATTTCCAAAAAAAAGTGGTCTTGTGAATTATAGGTTAAGCTGTATGTATATCTATGTGTTTTTTATGAGTGGATTTTTGGGGTAGTGCAGATACATAGGTATAAGTTAGCAGAGTTTTGCAATGATATTATATTTTCAATTATTTCATTGTGACATAATAGTTTTTTCGAATTATGTCCCCTTGTTTATCACAATCGACAGGATGAGGCAGTTTCCTCGTTTGTTCTGTTTATCGTTTAACTAGCTGGTGCCCGCGACTTCGTCCGCGTTCTGGATGAAAGGTACCCTATGTCCTTTTTGGAGTCCCAGACAACGTGTATGCAAAATTTACAACGCCATCTAGGGAATTCTGTTTGAAGCAATGTAGTACTCTAATTCATCTAATCTCACTTCGAATAATGGAAAAAGTCTGTTAACAGATGGCACTACATGTTAGTTATAGTTTATAAAATTACGTTACGTGTTAATAAAATTAAAGCTGCTGCCCGCGACTTCGCCCGCGTAACTTAGTAAATTATGTACTTAAACCTTCCTCGAGAACCACTCTACCCATTAGTGAAAACCGCATTAAAATCCGTTGCGTAGTTTTAAAGATCTAAGCATACAAAGGGACATAGGGACAGAAAAAGCGACTTTGTTTTATACTATGTAGTGATTGTTAATAATTTTCCCACATTTTAACCTTGAACCTCTGAATTTATTTAAGATATCGCGCACAGCATCGTCATTACAACCGCTATGATTTAATTCAATTTTATTACACAAATGATTTATGGATTTTTTTAAATATTAAGTATGCGAGACAGGTTAATTTACAGTCAACTTAATGGTTAATATACAATCAATAGCTGCTGGAAGTGCGCCTAGTAGGACGATTCATGCAGGGGAAAGGGCTCTGGCATCCCTTGGGAGTTCCCAGGTTCGATACCCGGCAGGCCCAACTTAACAGTTGGGTCTGGATTGGATCTGGCAAGTGGTGGTAACTGCGTTTCGCAGTAATTTTTGCAAAAAAAGACGGAGGGGAATCCCCTCGAGTCATTTTTATTTTGTTTTCCCAAGTTGGCAACCCTTTTCATTGGTTTTGGCTGGGGTTCTTGGTTGGGGTTGCCAACCAAGTTGGTTTTTACAAAAAATTTCAAAAATTGCGTTACGTAATGCGTCTTGAACGCTCCCTATGTAGCTTTTGTTCAGATTGAGTGATGTGTGCGTTTGTGTTTCGACAGGAGAGTCGAGGAGAGAGGGTTCCGCGGATGAGCAGCACCCGCCCGAAACTGACCTCAACACGAACGACCTTAACAACAAGGACTTATCTGATAAGGACACCAGGTGACTGTCTTATCTACACATTATAAATCCGTACTAATCCTACTAATATTATAATTGCGAAAGTTTGTTTGGATGTATGGATGTATGTATGGATGTTTGTAACTCTTTCGCGCAAAAACTACTGAATGGATTTCAATGTAATTTTGCATACACGTTGTCTGGGACACCGGAAAGGACATAGGGTTTATTTTATAAAGTTACGCGAACGAAGTCGCGTGCAGCAGCTAGTTAAGACATATTATAGCATAGTGTGTGTTCTCGCTAAAGTGTGTTTCTCAGTGAAAATTAAAATTCTTTAACAGCAAAACATTGGTTAGTTAGCCCACTCCTTTTTTGTTAAACATTTTTTTTTCATTGAATGCTTTATCGTATTCTTTATTTTAATATTACTTGATTAATGTATTATTTATAAGTTCATTTACAAAGCTTCGAATGAATGTGATGTAACGATATTTGTGTGGTACGTAGAATCTCTGTCGTCGTGTTATTGCTACTCGACGCTAGATGGCGCTAAAACAGAACTTGTTTCAAGGCAATGCTAATAGACGCTGGGTCATTTTTAAAAATTATGTTTTGATATTTTCAATTTGAGTTTTTATATTTTCTGTTACTTACTCTTTATTAAATATGTATTATGATATTTTTTAAATTGGATTTTAATAGGCTTTAATTAAATTGGTGTAATATTTTTGTAAAATTAATTAATGTAAATATGTACACTTGTACATTGATTGTCAACTATTGTCACAAGCAAACGCCACAGGTGCTGCAACAGAGCTGTGGAGGCATCCTACTTATTAATATTATAAATGCGAAGTTTGTATGGATGTTTGTAAGTTGTATAACTCTTTCACGCAAAAAATACTGAACCGATCACCATGAAATTTTGCATACACGTTGTCTGGGACATCAGAAAGGACATAGGGTACCTTTCATCCAGAATAAAAGTACTGCTCCCGAGGGATTATCTAAAATTAAAGAAACTAATATACTAAAACTAAGTATAATAGCAATAACATTATCAGGTGATATATTGATTTTTCAACGCGGACGAAGTCGCGGGCACCAGCTAGTAGTATTATATATTAAGGGATAAGGAATAGACTCTGGCATCCCTTACTCACCAGCACGTGGTCTTCTGTAAAGGGATGGTTACTGCCGCCAGACGAGTTGCCCGAATGATTGCGAAACGCAACGGTGTATTCCCAGTAGTTCGGTTAACAGTTCGGTTGACCGAACTAGTGAGACTTTTTTTCTCAGTAGTTCGGCCGAACAAATAAACCGAAATAGTGAGACCATTTTTCTCTGGTCCATTCCCACTGGTTTTAACCGAACTAGTGGGAATACACCAACGCAATGAATGTGCCCTAGCCTGCCAGTACTCACTGAAATGTGAAATTGTTTCAGTCGCGCGGCGCCATCTGTCGGTCGCGGCGTGAACCGCGCGGAGAGCTGTCGCGAGAGAGACGCGCCCAGACGGGGCAAGCATCGGAACGCGTCCGACCCCAACAGACTCACCGCGCACAACAACCAGTGAGTACCTTCTATATCTATGCATTGTGTCTGTCTGTCTGTCCCTCCGCAATGGATTAATTCGCTTTGAAAACTATAGCACTTGACAGCGCCAAAGTCATAGTATAAAACAAAATTCCCATCGCGTCTGTCTGTCTGTCTGTCTGTCTACGCTTAGATCTTTTGACTAATTCAAAAGAGAGGTTTTTATAAAAAAAAAAAATATAACACTCGATAGGCGCCATCTACCGTGGAGTGTGGCGCTAAAAATATCACCAAGCATTTTTATTTTTACCCAAATCCATATAAATAGTAAATAATTTGCAAAAAGAGACACATAAATAAATAAAAGTAATAAATAAACAACATAAATATACGTGTAGTTTTTAGTGCTACATATTTGGTATATTTGAATTCCTTGAGTACATCACTACATAGTATAAAACAAAGTCGCTTTTTCTGTCCCTATGTCCCTTTGTATGCTTAGATCTTTAAAACTACGCAACGGATTTTAATGCGGTTTTCACTAATGGGTAGAGTGGTTCTCGAGGAAGGTTTATAAGTACCTAAGTTACGCGGGCGAAGTCGCGGGCAGCAGCTTTAATTTTATTAACACGTAATTTTATAAACTATAACTAACATGTAGTGCCATCTGTTAACTTTTAGATGAATTAGAGTACTACATTGCTTCAAACAGAATTCCCTAGATGGCGTTGTAAATTTTGCATACACGTTGTCTGGGACTCCAAAAAGGACATAGGGTACCTTTCATCCAGAACGCGGACGAAGTCGCGGGCACCAGCTAGTATATGGATAAACGCTCAAAGAAATTTTACGGCCACATCGCATTTTTCACTTATATTTTTATCTATGGGTTTTTAAATCAATGTGTAGGATGCGATAATTCTAAAGCTCATTATAAAATAAATAATCACAGGATTAATGTTATCCCAAATTGCAAAAAATAGAATTGAATTTGAGTTAGACTTTGTACAATCCGCATTTTCTATTTGATTTCGTCATGTTGAAACAGACAATACCTACAACAGAAACTATCCCCGAACTTATCCGGAATCCTTAATCAAACCAGACACCAAAACGATACATCTTCTAAATAAGGACCACTTTGAAATCCACTTAAACGCATTAATCACAAAGTCTATTTTCGTCTGCACAGGTGAAGTGCTATTTCAACTGAATTGCATTACACTTTTCAAACTAATTTGAACCTTGTGCCTATTTGAATAAAGTCAACTGAAAACCTACACAGGGAATACCGCGGATCGAAATTTGAGCTTTCTCGTAGGTCTTTAGAATTCAATTTCCTTTGTGACGTTATAAGCAAACACAAGTTGGTCTCCGGGTTGTATGGAGGTGTGTGGAAATGGGAGATGTCATTACGATGGTCAGTTTAAGAGTGGATGGAAGGCGAGGCGTTTCAGTGTTTCAGTGTTCGTCGCGTAGCGCAGATCGTACTGCGTCGGAATTTTTAATTTTTTTTTGTTAACACACAATAAGTCAATATTTTTTACGTTTTCTTATAAATATATTTTATCGTGAAATTTATTCATTTGATTAAATTAGCACCACATTTCTTCGAAGTGAAATTTTTAGTGCAAAGTGTAGCTTTTAACTTCTTTACGGAATTTCTGATATCCGACGACGCTACGTTAAATGAAAATTAAATAAAGATAAATAACAAAAAAAATTAAGCCTAAATTAATAGGAAGATACAATTTTTCAAACACGATTCTATATTCGTATGATTATACTAAAATAACTTTATTTCTTTGAACTTATTAAACTAAGGAGTTAACTCAGTTAACTAAGGAGTTAACCCAAGAGTGATATGTTTGGAACTTACTTGCTCAAATGCTCCTTAAGTTGGCATTTAAATACTTAAATATATATTTTTTATTTCTAAAAGGTCTTAAAAATATATTTTTAAAAGTTGACATGCTATTTTCAATTTAGTTTAAAGAATATTTTAATGTGATGAGATTTTACTGGACTTCTCTCCTTTCATTTTTTGCTTGAGTAATTATTGAATGTCCTCTTACGTTAAATACACATAATTATGCGGATTTTTAAGAATCTGCCAGATTTTACTAGAAACCCTGGTATGAAAGTTTATGGGAGTAGGTGAAATCAAATGCCACATGTCACACGTTATGCGTTACGGGCTACAAAATGCTTCAATACATATTAATATATATTATATTATATTAATACATACATATAATATATTATATAAATATGTTTTAATTATATTTATTAAATTAATTATTTAAGACTACTGGAGTAAACTCCAGTCGGAACTAGCACATTTATTTTATTTTATCTCGATATCTAATATTGATTTCCAGATTCAGAGTAACACTGAATTTATTAATTCATTGAGTACTTACACTGATTATTTTAACACTAAAATTTTCGATCGACTATTTTTTTTTTTAAATATCTGTCGAGTAAGAATGCATGCACTAATTACTTGTTTAATCATAGTTAACGAAGCTATATCTGAGCGTTTTAAAATAGGAAATTTATCTAAATTAGTTCAAGCGCCTCACATATTATTGGGCATAACTCTTGTTTGCTCTATGCTTTGATTCAAAGTCATGTTAGCTCATAAATAATGGGATTCAAAAACAGTTTTGCGTCGCTAACATAAAGTATTAATTCTTGGATCTGTCTCTGCATTCGTGTTTAATGTATTGCAGGTTATAAAAAGTGTTTTCATCCTTACTAATACTTATTATAAATGTGAATGTCAGTTTGTTTGTTTGTTTGTTTGTTTGTTACGCTTTCACGCAAACACGCAACTACTGAACCGATCACCATAAAATTTTGCATACGCGTTGTCTGAGACACCAGATATGGGTACCTACCTTACATCCAGAACGCGGACGAAGTCGCGGGCACCAGCTAGTTTTACCTATATATTATTTTCTCTTAAAACGCGTTGTACAGTCGACAAACAGTTAGCGTTAATAAATTCGAAGATACTGTCAGAGCCACGATTCTATACAGTATACCAGACTCATTGTAAGCCGTAAACAATGCATGTTGACTATGACAGTCTGCGCGAACTATGAAAACATTCGCGCAAATTCTATACGTTACTCTATAACTATATATAGTCCAGTGCAATGTTAAAAAGCTATAGTTTTAACTATATAGTTAAGAGTATCAAATTTAAATTTTCACAATACGAAAACGCCGAAAGAACATTGTTCTTTTTTTTTAATAATATTGTTCAGATGGTGGCGCAATTTCTCTGAAACTTCATATAGTTATTCTAAAATATATATAAAAAGAATAGAACGTAAAAATAATAACGCATTCGTGTGACAATTTTGATTTTACTCCGATAAATTTTCATACCACGGCCTTAAATGGAAATCGATTCTTAAGGAGTAAACTCCAATTAGGTCATCAAGAGGTCTATTTGGAACTAGGAACCTAAATGTTCCTTTAACTCGAAATTCCTAATCTCAAAATTGTTATATGGTTCAAAATTTATTAAGAAAATTAAGGCTAACATTATAAAGCTTAGAATACCGGTTTTATAATAAAAAAACTAATATGAATCACTTGCTTACTTAGATTTGACTAAATAACTAAATTTGTTAGCGAATAAAGTCAATGTAATATTAATAATAAAATGTAATATTATAGCTTTTTAAGGAATATAGAGAATAGACTGGGAAATGGTATTTTGACTGTCAGTTTCGATCTCTATGACTAAATACGACAGCTTATTTAATATCACATTTATTAAACATTTTTTTTTGTTGCTTCATCGTTGTTTCAAACACGTCAAATACCAAAAAATCTGTTTAAGATTTTTTGCTAAATAAATTGGCATTCGACCAATTTTCAGTAAACGTTGTTTGATTCGTGAGCGGTGGTGACAGGTTCAACTGTAAAAAATAAATATTATTAGAATTTTTTTTACTTATATAATTATACTAGCTGGTGCCCGCGACTTCGTCCGCGTTCTGGATGAAAGGTACCCTATGTCCTTTTTGGAGTCCCAGACAACGTGTATGCAAAATTTACAACGCCATCTAGGGAATTCTGTTTGAAGCAATGTAGTACTCTAATTCATCTAATCTCACTTCGAATAATGGAAAAAGTCTGTTAACAGATGGCACTACATGTTATTATAGTTTATAAAATTACGTTACGTGTTAATAAAATTAAAGCTGCTGCCCGCGACTTCGCCCGCGTAACTTAGTAAATTATGTACTTAAACCTTCCTCGAGAACCACTCTACCCATTAGTGAAAACCGCATTAAAATCCGTTGCGTAGTTTTAAAGATCTAAGCATACAAAGGGACATAGGGACAGAAAAAGCGACTTTGTTTTATACTATGTAGTGATATAATATACATAAATGTTGTGTTGGTCTGTGTATTATTCAAAAACTCGAAAACTAGCCGACGGATTGACTTGAAATTTTTACAACAACATTGTATTCAAACAGAGGAATGATCTTATTTAAATATACTTTTTTTCCAAAAATTCCAACGGACACCGATTTTTTTATAAAAAAGAAATGCCATTTAAATAATAAATAAATTAATAGGTAACCCTTAAAAGTAACAGACATTAGAAAATCATTACGAAAGTGCGCCCATAGTCTTCTAGAATGTCTAGCATATTTTAAATACCTAGGTATTGGTATAATAAACTTTTTCTTTCAAAAGAAAAAATACTTACTTGTTTATTTTTATTTTATTCCGATGTTAGTCGCGGTTAAGTTTTATATATTGCCGAGAACTGCATTACCAAACAGTTGCCGCGATTCCGAACGTTTTGGCCACTCGCCCGGAATCTGGTTCGGCGTAATTCATAAGCGCTAGCGGGCAAATAATGCCGGACAGTTCCATATTAAAAAGTTATAAATTCTGTTGATACACAAACAGAAATAAAAACAAATATACATACATATAGTAAAAAAAGGCAAAAAAAAAACACATTCCACAGGCGTGTCCACAGATAGATATTACTTTTAAGAGATAACAGAAACCAAACATCAAGACAAAGAAAGAACAAAAAAATTATACAACAAAAATTAAAAACACATATTTAAGAAGAAAAAAAGAAACAGTCAATATAATAGAAATTATATATTTTTTATATAATAGTAGCTGTTGCACGGGATTTTATAAAATATAGACTAGACTATATACTATAGACTATAATAGACTGATAAATATATGTAGCTACCCAAAAATGAAGGAATTTTTCAAATCGGTCCAGTAGTTTCGGAGCCTATTCAATTCAAACAAACAAATCTTTTTATAATATTTAGTTATATATTACTTGTTTGGCGATATAGATAAATTTTGAATGTTTTTTTTTTTCTTTAAAATAACAAGTAGCAATTTAAAAATATAAATTGTTTCTTATGACTTGAGCCCCACTTCACTAAAGATGAACATTTGCGCTGAGCAATACCTGTCACTTGTGCGCCCGTAAGATTTGCTTTATAGCCGTTGTGCACTGCTTTACACATGTTTATTATCTTATTAATACAACTTCATTATCGCATTCGTTTCGTTTTCAAATATTTTAATATATAAATTTGTCCGCATTGCTTACCGTTCATACAAAATAAAATAAAAAATAAATACTGCCTACATCTTCAGTTGCGCTCGAGAGTGAATTCGCAAAGACCACATTATAAAATTGTATAAAACTTGCTGTTGCTCGCGACTTTGTCCGCGTAACTTTATAAAAATATAGGCCATATTACCCGCTGATAATGTAGCTTTCAATTAGTCTACTAGTTTTTTTAGTGTTTAGTCATTACAAACATACAAATCTTGTCTCTTTATTAATATTAGTAGGTACTTATAGATTTTTAAATTTTTCATATTTTAATGGCGCTGAATTTCCATTAATTATTTTGACTTGTCAATCAACATATAATTTACCTACTATTCTAGACCCACCACATGGCTAGACGTAACGAAAACTAAAACAGCTAGTTTCTTCTTATGTAAGCGATTGATTTTAATTTGCGTCAATCAAATTGAATATGGATTGACGTGCGCGCAGGTTGCCTCGCAAACACCACTGATGTTTACAGAGTGCTATAACTGCTGCCAACGGAAACTTACCTGGCGTTAGTCGGAGCACAATGTTTATACAGTGCTCGTCTCGATGGGAGCGGTCAATGAAGTCCGCAAATGAATGGCGCTATAGGAGGGACTTTCCTCGATCAATTAGGTTTTATTCCGATAGCTCACATGTCGGAAAATTCATCCATTTTAGATAATTGCAGTTCATATTTCTGAAGTTATAAATTGAATGTTCAAATCAACTTTTCAAACAAATTAAATTTGTGTATTTCTTTATGTTAAAATCGGTAGGCAGGCTGAATGTCCGCTTGTTGGTGTGTGAGTGCCGTCACCTATTATTTATTGATACAGGGTAACGCTATATATAGGTGTTGTTAGTGCTCCGCTGATCTTAGGAGAATAAACGCCTTAGGCCTTTCCTAATGGAGGTTTTTTTTATATATTTAAACCGTCAGACAGACTACGCCAAGCAACGCCACAAGGCAATCATCTCTTACTCACTCTCAGAAACACGATAGTCTTCAGTAAGGGGTTGGTGAGACACGCAGGGTGTCCAAAACAAAAGAAAATTCATGGCTATTTCAAACCTGAATTTTTACAGACTTCTTTTGACAAAAACCGCGCTAAGTCTGTAAATATTAATAAGATATTCATTCATGAATTATACATTTAAACAATCCACAGAAATCTCTCTATTTCCATCGATGCAAATTAAGACAAACTCCGTTCACAACTTTCTCGGATTAGCCCTGACAGAGTAACAGAAAAAAAGGGACGCTTTATGTTTTACTAGCTGTTGCACGCGACTTCGTCCTCGTAACTTTATAAAATATAGCCTATGTTAGTCCCTGATAATGTAGCTTTCTATAGGTGAAAGAATTTTCAAAATCGGTCCAGTAGTTTTTGAGTTTATTCATTACAAACATACAAATATACAAATCTTCTCTCTATATAGTATTAGTAAAGATATGAATGTATGCAATATTATATTTAGATATTCATCAATATTTAGATTTTTCTTATGTAGGCACATTGTAGATACTAAACATTATCTAGGTTTCCCAACCACCCACGCGCCCCCCCCAGCAACAATGTGACTGGTAAATTATCTAATAGCAGGTGGCAGGCGGTAAAGCGGTCAATTATCGCTCTCCCAACTTACCGTTGGTCCACTAAACTAAAATGCAACCACTTATGTGTCGCGCTGATACGTTAACATTTATCGCGGACTTTGATTGAGCGACGGAGCTTATGGAATTTTTTACGAATCGAGCTTCTATCATCACAGATGACAGCTTTTCTACGCTTTCCGTTTGGTTGGATCATAAGTTGCTAATAAATTGTTGAATAAAAGTTTTGCGTCTATCGGTTAGCTTTTATACTTGAAGTAGTTGGAATCAGCTAAGAAACATATTTGAACAGCAAGTACTTATAGGTCAGCTAAAAAAAGCTTTTGAAAAAGTTGGGGTGAGCCGCTTGAGATCTTTAATGCTGAGTTTACTCAAAACTCAAATCTTTCATTAAAATGTCTTTCATTAGTACTTAACATGATCACTACACGGATTTGTGAAGAAAAGTATCTAGAATAGTCCAAAATGTTAGCTTGTAATGATTTCATCACCTGAGTTGAGCTGGCGAACGGTTAGGCAGTCGGAAATAGCGCTTCTGGGTCAGACCACTTTATGGTATGTGTTTCAAGATTAAATAAACAATTTCGTATTAATAAAATCTGCGTTCGGATCGTCTTAACCAAAATTTTGTTATTACCAATTCTCCCGCATTTTGGCTAATTTTTGGAGTTTCACAGATGTTATCTATAGGTACCTACTAATATTATAAAGAGGAAAGATTTGATTGTTTGTTTGTTTAAATTGAATAGGCTCCGAAACTACTGGACCTTTTTGAAAAATTTTACTTTTGGGAAGCTATATTATCAGCGAGTAACATAGGCTTTCTTAATAGGTATATAAAATTCTCGTGTCGCAGTGTTTGTTGCCAAACTACTCAGAAACGGCTGGACCGATTTTGATGAAATTTTGTGTGCTTATCGGGTAGGTCTGACAATCGGCCAACATCTATTTTTCATATCACATGGTCCACACCAAAATTTTTTTTTTGGCAAAACAACGTTTGCGGTTTCAGCTTGTATTTTATAAAGTTACGCGGACGAAATCGCGTGCAACAGATAGTATTATATTCCTGTAGGCATAAAAAGTCTTTCTTCTGGTCTGGTTAATTATTTTCGTGTACAATGAGTCCGCGTGATCGCATCTTATGCTTTCAATAAAGAAATTTATAAACATCCGCCATTTTTAGCTGTCATGTGGCCGTCGGCTGACCGCTGTCCGTTTCCTCTTTTCCGATTTAATTGTCCGATTTAATATTTTGCTTTATGCGAAAAAAAAAAATCCTTCGAAATATTTGTAAAATTTTTGAATTAAACGCAATTCCTTCTTTTGATAGTATTAGCTGTTTGCTAACATAATTCAGTTTTCTAGATTCAATCCATGCGTTAAATGTACTACGTTACTAGAGTTCAAGTACTATGTAAACCTAGTATTAGTACGTCTTTGAACGCGGTCTAGATGTTGTTCCTTCTTAAAAAATATTTTAATAGGTGCTAGCTTTAATAGGTGCCCCAGTTAGTTCACATTGAAAAAATAAAAAATAAATACATGAGGATATTTGACATCTTTACCTCTGTGTGACAGTAGCGCACATTTTTTATATTTTTCGACGTTAAGTACCTTTTTTCAGGATAAAAGTATTATATATGGCAATCCAGGTAATAAACTATCTGTGTGCCAAATTTCATCAAAATCGGTTAAGCCGTTTCTGAATGAAAGAGTAACGAACATCCATACATCCATCCTGATAAATATTTGGCATTTATATTTTAATAGGTTGAACAAACCGAAACAGCTTTTCAAAAAGTATATTAGCTACAACGGTAAAATTGTATATTTATGAGGTTCTAGGCAAAAATTCAGAGATACTTCTTGCCATTACTCTTTTCCAGTCATTCGACGGGGGAGTGAAACCCCTTTCTACCCCCTGACTACTTTATACTTACCTACATGAAATCCTATACTATCTTCGATACGAGCAATACGAGCTGTACTTTATCTGGATACTACGTGTTGCACGCGACTTCGTGCGCGTAACTTTATAAAATATAGCCTATGTTACTCGCTGATAATGTAGCTTTTTTATGAAGATGAAAGAATTTTTAAAACGAAAATCTTTGTCAGATTTGAAACTCATTCCTTTATCAAAATCGTAGACTCGTTAGTACCTTTTTGAATTAAAGCACTAGGCAGACAACTGACAGACGTTTGAAATGAAATTAAGGTGTCGACTTTAAGACGACGAACCTTTTCTTACCCCGACTGTACGTACATGTTTAGAACACAACTTATATTCAAAAATCCTTGTCGACAAATTAAAGTAAGAGTTATTATTTGTTCCTAGTTCTAATTTATACATGAATTAATTATTTAAAAAATAACAAGAGGTATAGGCCCTACCTAGTTTGAACTTGCGTCTAAAGTCTGGTTTGTCTGTCACTGCTAGCTAATATTTAAAAAAATGCTATTATTTAAAAAAGCCACTGCAATATTTGAAACATTATACATTTATTCAAAAATTAAGCAAAACATATGCATAAAATACATTCAGATATATGTATATTTATTCATACAAAGCTACCTATGCCAGTATTGAAACAGGCATGTGACAACAGAAAACGTCCATAGGTGGTGTGCATTACAAACATTGTTGAGTATAACTGAGCCATTAGGGTCAGACGTCAAACGGTCTGCAACATAACTAGCTCCGCAAACATCGCAGAAGGTTGTGTATCTCTTGAGGTGTGGCCGCAGTACCTAATAGCGGAAGCGGGAATCGGAATGAATCCTCATCGGTAGATATAGCGGTTTGTGTTTAAAAGAAACACAACTTTTTTAGGCTTAATCCTCAAATATACAACATTATTACAATATGATAGCGTTAAAAAATCCATTAACACAATATTTTAAAATAATTCTAGCCATTTTTAAATAATCGAATCAGTACATTTATGAAATTTAAAATGTGAGACAAGGTTATTTATTATATATTAAATAAATTGGGTTTACAGTTTTGCCAACTAAGGACAGTAAAACTTTAACTTTAAATAAATAAATGATAAATATCTTAACACATTCCACACAGCACCACCTAGTTCTACAGTAAGCAACTCATGCTATGCAACTAATGCTTGTATTATTGACACCAAACAGTTGATATATCATAGATTGCTTTTTAAAAATAACAATAAAAAAATGTACATTCAATTTTAAAGTAAAAAGTAGCATACATACTTCTCAGACTTCTATAATACTTTATGCTTATTTAACTGCTACTAAAAAGTTTCATTAGTTCGGTCAACCGAACAAACAACCGTACTACTGACACTACACGTAATTTTTTATTGATCGCGATATGAACCGCTGGCATAGAGACCATACCCCGAAACTGCGTTCCACTTTGACTGAGGGCGATCAATCGCGCCCCTTTGACGTCATACAGCACACCTTGCCATGTAATGGCCAACTAAGACAACCATTGTTTGGGTCGGACCAAGGTGCCCTCCTTATAGGTACTCGTATAAAGATAGATAAACAAATATAGGAAAAAACACGTGTAGTTGCCATTTAAAAAATGCACAACTTCTACAAATTTTATGACACATAATAAAAAAAAATACGGATAATACCTCCTATAGATCTAAACTTGCAAACTTTACTTATTTATTATAATAGCCCTTATTACGAAAGTACTAAAGACTGCTGCCTATAGTAATTCAAAAGACATAAGATTTTTTTAAAGTGAAGTGAAAATGTGTTAAGTTATAAATGTGACATGTGAGTGTAGCATATGAGTGGCGATAATTGCATGTCAATTGCCATGGCAGCTCAGGTTCCTCCCAGGGTCTCGAGGAATGTCTCCCTGCCGGCTGGCAGTCAGCCGCCGGCAGTTGGCATGTTGGCCAGACGGACACTGTCCGAAAGGTAATATAATAATACTAGCTGGTGCCCGCGACTTCGTCCGTGTTCTGGATGAAAGGTACCCTATGTCCTTTCCGGTGTCCCAGACAACGTGTATGCAAGATTTCATGGTGATCGGTTCAGTAGTTTTTGCGTGAAAGAGTTACAAACATCCATACATACATCCATACAAACTTTCGCATTTATAATATTAGTACGGAAGTACGGATTATAAAATAATGCAACTATGATTTATAATTATAACATTTTAAAAGCAACTTTTTCTAACAGAAATTTCATGGGTTCTTGGAGCCTTGATACTGCTTCATACTGCCATTGATGGACAAATGGATATAGACCATTTTTACACCATACATATATGTATGTAAGGGTTAAGTTTGTCTCATTAACGTATAAATATACGCAAGAAAGTAATATTAAGTTTTAATTTCTACCTGAACCTAAGTAACGAGACCATGTTTGCTCTAAATACATAGGTAAGGTACTCGTACATAATCAAGGTTATTAAATTGTTAGAAAAACTACGAAGTGAAATTAAAAATTAATCCACTTAGTAAATGTCACGTTACTGCGAATGACTACTATTAAATTGATATTACTGGAGTGTTACTTCGAACGATGATAAAGTCATTAACTTGGAATAGAGCATCCTACTAATATTATAAATGCGAGTTTGTTTGGATGTATGGATGTTTGTAACTCTCACGCAAAAGCTGCTAAATGGATTTTAATGAAATTTTGCATACACGTTGTCAGGGACACCAGAAAGGAAATAGGGTACCTTTCATCCAGAACGCGGACGAAGTCGCGAACACCAGCTAGTATTACATATATTGAAATGTTTGAGCAAACTCCCTGCCTGCGTCTGTATTTCCGAGCTCATATAAGCCAAACATCAAGCCAGATCGCTCCATCATAGGCCTCATCTTCGCTACACAGCAGGATGTTGGCCAAAAGCAAACTCATCTCAAAAAAAAAAACAGTACCGTCAACCCTTATCTATCCACTTGATGGTAAGTGACTACCTGAGCAGACAGGTGTACCTCCCTATGTGCCTTTATTTTTAACACAACTTCCTAAAATTACAATTTCCTAAAATGACAATTACCTAAAATGACAATTCCTTAAAATGACAATTCTCTAAAATGACAAATTCCTAAAACGACAACTTTTTAGCATGTCTACGTCCTAAAAAGACAACTTTTTAAATCAACAAATCCTTAAATTAATTTCACGGTCCGCCGCCCTCCGACTGACAACGACAACTTCCTTAAATGACAATTTCCTAAAATGACAAATTCCTAAAACGACAACTCTTTATTCGGGGTTCTGAGGCGTTTCCATTGATCGAGGTGCTCAGCATACGATGTTATAAATATAATACATATATATATAGCAACCCTCACAGAGATAAATTAAGTATATACATAGAGTGGGATATCTCTCTTTTAGCGAAATGTTTATACATTCCCCGCTCAACGCACGAGCGGCGTGACCTCTGTTTCATTGAGTACGCCATGTTTACACCATTGCAACCGCAAAACACGTTATTGCGTTTCAATTTGAATTATATAATATTGACATTTAACAGAATACGAATACAGTTATTTGTGGAAGTTTGTGTGAGAATATTACCTACCTAAGTATACATTAAGCTTAAACTTAGGCGTACTTAGGAGTAGAAACAGGAAATGAATTTTTTCTATTTCAGCTCGTCGACACGAAAAATAACTGGATATTTTGATGAGCAGTGTTTAATTGATTTTTTTCTTGTTTTTCAGTGATTTGGAGCCAGGTTCGGTCACTGCACCGTCGGGGAGTTCCAGTAGTTCCAGCCTCTCGTCGAAGAGCAACGAAAGCAACACAGTCACAGCAGAAAGACACGGTAAGCGTCACACTATCTCAATACAGGTCGGCGCAACTTGGATGACGGCAAAATATTGCTATTTTTTTCATAGTATTTTGTACCTCAAGTGATTGTATGTCGCCTAAGGCTTCAGGTCGATTGTTACCGCAGCAGAATACAATGAAATATGAATTATATTTAAATCATTTAAAATTTAAATATTTTACTATTCCGTTCTCCAATGTCGTCCTCTAATAAATAAAGAAAAATAAATTTAAATATGTAGGTAATTTTTTTTAACTTGATGGCAGGTGGCTACCGTGTTTGACACAAGGCATAGGTGTTGATGTTAGTACAATAAAGAATAAGGAAGTGGGTTTTGGCATCCCTTACTCTCACTCAGCGAAACAGAATGTATTTTTTTGTTTGGAGATAGTTACTCATTTCTAACTGTTTTTCAGCATCTCAGTCGGATTGGTCTGACGAAGACGAGCCCGTGATTCCGGCGCAATGGGCTGACAGTCTACCTCCTCAGGTGCTGGAGTCGTTGCTGCTTCCGCCCAGGATAAGGAAGCGACAGGAAGTCATACACGGTTAGATTTCTCAAGAAATATGGCCTATTTTACTTGCTGAATATGTAGCATATAGTTGGTGAAAGAATTTTTGAAATTCGTCCACTAATTTTTACAAACAAAAACACAAATAACCTCTTTATAATGTTAATGTAGACTAGTTATGCCAGTGACTTCATACGTGCTGTAGTTTATTTTTTGAAAGTCCCACAGAAATCCATTTTTCCAGGACAAAAGTTACATATACATCAGTGACAACCCGCATTCAAATCGGTTAAGCTGTTTTTGAAATTAGGTTTTGAGATTTTTGATATTTTCACTTAAAAAAATTGAAAACTTATTTAGTACAATAAACTAAAACAATTAAATATAAAATATTTGGCATTTGCTTGTCCTTGTAGTACTAGCGAGTTCGGGTATTATTTTATTAACTTATACTAGAGCTCACAGAATATGTTTCTTCGTGACGAGGCTTATTCACGGCTTATCCTTAGACCCCCGTCACTTCCACAGAACTGATCGTGTCGGAGGCTTCGCACGTCAAGTGGCTGAAGGTGCTCGCGAGGATCTTCCACCGACCGCTCGAGGCTCAGCCGACCCTCCTGCCCGCCGAAGAACTGGCCGCGCTCTTCCCCAACCTGCACAGCGTGCGGGAGCATCACGGTCGCCTGTACGCGGACCTCCGCACCGCCAGACAAGAAGCGGGCCCCGTCGTGCCGCTGGGCCCCGTCGCGGACGCTCTCCTGGCAACGCTCGGCGCGTCCGCGTACGCTCCGTCCCTGTCCCGGTTCTGCCGCGGACAGCGGATGGCGCTGGATGCTTTGCGCGAGCGACGCCGCAAGCACAAGGAACTGCACCAGTTCCTGTCCGCGCGCGAGCAGCTGCCGCTGTGCGGTCGCCTGCAGCTGCGCGATCTGCTGGCGTGCGTGTGGCAGCGGCTCACCAAGTACCAGCTGCTGCTGGAGAGCATAGTGAAAACAGTCGACCAGGACGAAGAGGATCCCGATGAGGTTACGCGGCTGCGTCGCGCCTTAGACGTGGCTAAAGAGGTATAAAGTATATGCTATGATCACTTTAAGAACGCGAATAAGGTGTAAACTTCGCCACTAACGATGACCTCCTACTCAGTACTCGTTTGTCAACTGCACGTCAAAAGTGAAAACTATGGATAATTATCGCTATGACTAACTTTATCGCCATTTGTATTGACGAAGTTAATGTTATTATGAACCAAGAAGTACATACTAATTCGGGTAGGTGGCGCTTATTTTACACAATATTTTACCATGACGGTAAAATGGCTGCTGGGCGGCTGTTTGTATGGAGAATTTGCTAGCGAGTAAAATAGTAAATTTTTACGGTCATGAACGATACGATAGGGCCTTATAAGCTGTCGACAGAAATTGTAATAAGTTTTGGTGTCAGGTGCTACAATGCGTGGACGCGGCCATCCGCACGGCCGAGAACGAGCACCGGCTGCGCACGATCCAGAGCAAGCTGGAGGCGCGCGCGCCCAGCGGGGCTGAGTGGGACGAGATCCGGCGACTGGACCTGACGACGCGCACGCTGCGTACCGAGGGCGAGCTGGCCATCCGCACGGACAACGCCAAGCGCGTCAACGTACTCGCGCTCATGCTCGAGGACTGCCTGGTGCTGTTGCAGCGCGAGGGCGACCGCTTCCTGCTCAAGCCCTTCTCGCAGCCGAACTACTCGCAGCTGCTCTCGCCCATCATCCGCTGGGACAAGGTGCTCTTCCGGCCCAACGCCGCCGAGCGCCACACGTTCTTCCTCATGAACATCAACCACGTGCAGATGCACGAGCTCACCGCGTCCTCGGCGGCCGAGTACGCCACGTGAGTGCCTTTCACTCTTTTCTTTATGTTTAAATCGACAGACAGACTGACGGTCCACACTATAAGTGGCGCTAGTGCGCTGCCGACCATAAAAGGATTAAGGAAGGAATGAGGGTGGTTACTACCGCCAGACGAGCTGCCCGAATGACTGCGAAACGCAGTGTGCCCTGCTACCACTTTCCAAATCCAGACCAGTTTATTTAAAAAAATGACTTTGTTGGGAAACGAACCCTGGGCCCCGGAGACGTTAGGCTAGCACCCTTACCACCCATCAAACGGGCTTGTCAAAACTTATTTTACTTTATTTGTTTGGTGTCGATCGCACCACTACCTTCACTATGTATCGCCTGGCCACATCAGGTCATATGATTGGAGCTATTTTTCAAATGTTTTCAATTGCATACCACTGAAACAAAAATAGGATTCAAATATTAGCCTTAAGTTGTGATGCTTGTAACGCTTTCAGGTGGGTGAAGCACATCCAGGAGGCGCCGCTAGCTAAGCTGGCGGAGTTCAAGGGCAGCTTCACGTCGTCGCACCACGCCAGCCGATCCTCTGACGAGAGCGGTGCGAACGTGTCGCGAAACCCGTCCGACGCGTCCGAGCGCTCGGCCCCCATTGGCGGCTCGGAGGAGGCGGAGCCACTGCTGGCCACGCCCGCGACGCCTCCCGCGCCACCCCTCCCCCCGCCTCCGCCTCCCCCGCGACCCTCGCTCGAAAGGGAGGCAAGCACCACCACGGAACCAGTGGTAAGTGTTTTCAGTATGTCTCATGCGTTTTTCGTACGCAAATGCGTTTCGTACGTCAGCTTCCCCTACTTTTTTAACGCCCGACGTATAAACGGGGTAAAAATGTGGGCTTATGGTTTTCAAATGCGTGAACACGTCTTCATTAATTATAGCTAAAGTTTCTTTTCTTACACTGGCTGTACTAAGTTGTTTTTTCTCCCTAAAAAATCTACAGCCAACCGAGACGAAAGTTCGCGAGCCGGCAACTGTAGGCTCCATAACAAGGCAGAGCAGTTCGCCTCCCGCTCTCGAACCGGCCGGCGCCGTGCGAGTGCGCGAAGCGAGACGCGCGCACGCCGCAGCGACCGCACTGTCGCCCAGGGAGCGCATGCGGCGACTAGACGCGCGACTAGCCGCAGCGCTGCGCGACAAGAGTCTCGTGGTCGCCGAAGTGCTGGGCGTGCCGCGCGACAGCTACTCGCAACTCGCGGAGCTCGCCGTAGCGGACACGTTGGGACAAGTGGAGAGCGAGGGTCCCGCGCAGCCGGAAGACATGCATCAGTTGCTGCTCGCCGCTCAGACTCAGGCCACTCAGTTGACTGAAATGGCGGCCAGAGCGCTGAACGTGAGCGAGACGATGGCGATGGCGACGCGCGCGAGCGGTCTCTGCGACAGTTGTCGCAGTCGCGGCAGAAGGCAGGATGAGAGGCGGGAGCAGTGGGAGTCGTTCGATGCGGATAAGGATAAGGAAGACTCGAATCTGGTAGATGGGATGGAATCAGATGACATGTCGACGTCGGACGTGTCTCTGGGCGAGTGCGGGTCGTGGCGCGGGGCGGAGTTGGCGGCGCGGTTGGCGGGCGCGGCGGGCGGGCTGCAGGGGGCGCTGGGGAGGGTGCTGGCCTTACTGCCGGCGATGCAGGCCGACAGACAGGCCCTGCGGCAGCAGCTGGCGGCCGCCAGGGACGCCAACGACGCGCTCAGACAGAGGCTGCGCGCCACTGACCCCACCGACCCACCGGACCAGGTGCGTCCATTACGTTAAATATACAATTAACAACATCATCACACTCCTCCATTTCGTATCACACACAAACCAAAAAACACCTCTTACTAATTAAAACTAAATACATAGTAATAAAATAATAGCTTGTATTTTTTTTCACAGGACCAACCGAGCAACGGCGGTTGATCATCGAACGACGCCGAACAATATCAAAATACTTACAAATGACGCCACAAGATGGCGCCGACGCGATATTACGCTTTCAATGTCACAGCGCCGTTTCTACGGCAATCACATGCAATATTTAGGACCCCCCTGTATATAAATTTTAATATCTTGTAATTATTGTCTTTTTATATGTTATATTATGTTATGTTAGCTTATATGCGACAAAATATACTATAATAATGTTATGTTATTCCGTATGATCGTAAAGTATATTACGATTTCAATTTGTGTACATTATTGTATCCTAATAAGAATCACGCTGTGTTTTTTTGTAATATTTTTTTCCAAAAACGTCTAATATACAATTTAAAAAATGTAAATAAACTGTAATATTAATAATAATATGAAAGATTAATTAAAATATTATATTATGTACTTGTAAGTGTAAGAAAACATAATTATTATTGTAGTGAGTGTATATTACTAAAAAAAAAAAGGAATCCTGCGAAGTTGTTTTTTCGTTGGTAATAAAATCGAGGCCGTTCGCGAAATTTACTCTAAAAAAAATAGTATTAATTTTTGACAATATATTATTATTATTGTAATATTTAATTTTTGAATATTTTTTTTTAAATTAATGTACAAAGAATTGAAACGATCTGCTATACTGTATCGATGTTCGGTGTTGTAGGTTTTAGTGGAAATAAATAAATGTTGAATAACACAAAGTGCCCTAAGAAAACTGTACCTTGTAAAATGCCATAATTACTCGTAAAATAATAAACTAATAATAGTGAAGATGAAAAGAAAAAAACAACATACTGTATGTGCTGTTTAATGTGTATTGTGACGTGTCTTTTCAAATCAAATCCACACGAAGAAGTTGCATTAAACACCCTGTATATATATGTGATACATAAAAAAACAACATACTGTATATATAAATGCTGTTTAATGTATATTGTGACGTGTTTTTTAAAAGCAAAAATCCACGGAAAAAAAGTTTACCTAATAAAAGATACATTAAACATCCTGTATATAAGATGCAAAAAAACAACTAACTGTATGTGTTGTTTAATGTGACGTGTCTTTTCAAATCAAATCCACTCGAAGAAGTTTATCTAATAAAAACATTAAACAGCCTGTATATATGATGCATAAAAAACAACATACTGTATGTGCTGTTTAATGTGACTTGTTATCTAATAAAAGATACAGAAAAGAAATAAAAGATACATTAAACAGCGAGTATATGTGATGCATAAAAAAAACAACAATATATATGCTTTATAAAGCAAAAAAACACATAAAACAATATATAAAACATTAAACAGCCTGTATATATGTGATGCATATATATAGTACCCATAAATATTGTTTATATACATATAGTAGGTTCCAAAAAACAGTCGCCGTTTTATATGTGTATATGTTTATATATATACTTATATATTTTGTACATTAGTTTTAGATATATAGACCAAAAATAAAAGAAAAACCCTCCATTTATCCACCCCAACATTTATATATTATATTTAGCTTTCGTATATAATCGTAACATATAAAAAAAAATTAGTCTGACATATATTTGTATACAAATTGTAATGAAAACATAATATAGCGACCATAATAAAATTGGTGTTAATAATCGCTTTTATACGACTATTATACGATGAAAAACACAGTATGTTCTTTTTTACTAGAACAAAAAATATATATTCATATGTTTCACATACATAATGGTTTATTTATATAATATTTATTGCATATATACGTATACAACACAATGTGGGATATATAATAATTATATGATAAAATGACACATAACATAGTGAATGCGGTGAAATAGGCTTCCTAAGCGCTTTAACAATGTACGTACGACCATTTGTAATAAGAAAATAGTTATTTGGTAATAAACACCGTTACGGTACAATATTATTTAATCTCTTTTATTTTTGATCCTTACACCTGTCATTTTATTTTATTTTTTCAGCCAATTGATCAATGTTTTTAATTTTAAACCTTTAGCTGCCAGAGTCGGATTTATCCGACAGTCATTTTCGTGTCCATTTCGCCAGAGCCGTATTATACGACAAACGCTCGCGTAACTTTGTAACGTTGTGTTAGTAAGGATAAAATATAAATTATAAATATAAAAATATCTCGCGTCAGTGACATCTGTTAATTTAAATTAACATTACGTAAGTAAGACTCTTTTCTGCAGCCTTGTTTGTTTCTAAAAATCTTACCAGATGTCGCGTTCATATTTAATTAAATGGTTGTTTAATACTTACGACTTCGTCCGCGTAACTTTGTAAATTATATACTAAGACCTTCCTTGAGATCCACTCTATCCATAAGTGAAAACCGCATTAAAATCCGTTGCGTAGTTTTAAATATCTATGCATAAATAGAGACAGACAGACAGACAGCGGGAAGCGACATTGTTTTATACTATGTAGTGATAGTGATACTTGAGTTGCTTTGTCTTAAATATAAAAACGAGTCAGGCGCTAGGGGAACACACACCTACAAAACAAAAAGTTGTCAGACAGGCTGCCAGTCTACAGTGGCTACCGTCGCCAAGCTAAAAAGTTAACAAAACAGAACAACATATACGAATTACTACAAAAGTACACAAAACAAGAAAGTTGGCGAGTACTTCCAACGCTCTATAACACGAGCAAGCAATATAATAAAGAAATAATAAATATTATATATATACCTACAATAAATAATAAAATATAAACTTAAGTAAGAAGACATTTTCTCAAAAAGCAAAAAATAGGAGAATTTATATAAAAAAAAAGGTCAAACAAATAAACTGAAAATCGTTATTAAATCGCGCTAAGTAATTTTTTTCTTTAATTTTGTATAAATGAAGAAAAATTACATAAATTTGTATTTGGCAGTTTTGATTTTGTTATTTGCTAGTTTAGACAGACGTCGATAGATGTCGTTACTGGTTTTACTAAATTTATTTAGATTTCTGATTAATCCTACGTAATTCTGATTATCTTACAATATTTTAATTTATTTTATTTTAATTTTTAATAATAAAAATTAAGCCCGCAATATTCTTTGATTACGATTAGTATTTACGAAAATACTGATACGCAATTATATAGCAAATTGTATGAAGATCTACTATTATTGCCTAACTGTGTTATGGAATAAAACTGCCCTGATAAGTATAAAATAAATGTAATTTTTGATTTATTTACAAAATGATAAAAAGTGCTGCCAAAACGAGAGTAAGAGAGGCTGCCATACTGGCGGCTCCGTCTCTCGGCCAGACTTCGTTGGTCATCCAGAAATACATGTGGTCTAACACTGCTTGCTTCGTGTTTTCTAAAGTCTCTGTCTCACTGTTACCTGAAGACCTGGAAACAGAAACACAGTTTCATTTACACAGGAGAAATTGGGAAACTCATTTGGCGACAGTAACCACTCCTCTTTAATCCACTGATTTTGGCATTACCAATATGCAATACTGTTTTACTTGCTTGCCATTTTAAAATATATTTTTATTGTTTTTTTAGCTTAGCTACTACGCCTTTTCATTCACAATTGTTTATTTATTCGAGCATGGCAACACTAAAAGGCTTTTAATAACAATATAATTAAATTAATTATATAGTATCTTTACATGTTACATTTGATATGTCCATTTTAATTTTGAAACGCGAACCTTAACCATTTCTTTAAAACATGATATGATTATAAATTATTTATCTGTCCCCAGGCCGCTGGGTATCCATGATGGATTTTACAAGAGGAGTAAAAAAAGGCTGTTATGGTTTACTGTTAATGTAATATGTGTCAAGGCCCGTTATGTCTATGTCGTGGGCAGATCGTAAAGTATGAAATCAGAAATCTATCACCAAAAGTCAAAAATAGGTGCGACGAGGTTAGGTTTACATGGAAATAAATTTGGGGAGCCTCACTCCGCTCCGCTTCGCTCGGCTCCCCTCTCAGTTTTAACAGAAATATGATCTGCCCAGGAATATCATGATATGCCCAATTCTACGATCTGCCGACGACATCTATAATGATAGTGGAAAAAGCAGTCAAAAGTAAAATTACCCAACAGCTCTGCAATGCGATACGGTTGGCACGACGTAGACAGGGGCCAGTGGGGTCGCGTGGGTCTCATCGGCCCCTATTGGCGACCATGGGTCGTGACCACCGGCTACCGACACCACGTGGTCTGGCAAGTAAGTTAAACCAGCTAATAGCGTGTTGGTGCGTGAGATTCCGGCCTGAAGTTTGGCTTCATCGAAACTGAAATTTAATATTTTTTTCATAGATGAATGATTGGTCTCGTTGCGCTCGACTAGATACCGCCGTCGTACTTGTAAAATGCGGCAAAAAATACTACGCCGAATTCGGCGTACCCGAGCCAGTCACACTGCAAACTGTCTGTGATGTGTACGTGCCGAATGTTTTATTAAATTTTAGGCATAATAAAATACCAGTTTGCGTAGTGAAACTGTGTAAAAAGTGATAAAAAGTGACGATGTTTTACACACACTACAATAAAAAACTGCCGCATTTACGGAGCTATCTATCGTTTTGTATACTTAGTACTCTTACGAGCGAGCGAGACCAATGCAATAATCATTGATTATAAACTACTATTACAATAATTATACTACCCACTAACTAGTAAAAAGAGTAGTCTCATTGGTTAATTTTTATAATATAGGTACGAGTATAGCAGCAGAAAAGTTTTCAATTATGTTAATAAATTACTAATAGAACAGACTTGAATAAGCATTGCAATAATAAAAACAGTATACATACCTATTTACCATTTACCACCTAATCGAAGGCTTGAGGCCTCAAAAGCCTCATAAGCGGAATCACAAAAATAATTGTTAATTGAATAAATGAAAAATAGAATTATTTCCAGGTAATGTATCTGTATTTGCGTAAATCTTGGCACAACTTCATACTTATTGTCGTTGTGAGTCAGTTATTGTGGTTTGAGTCTAATTTAATAGGTATTTATATGTACAATGAGCGGAAAATTTTGATGTCCAAAATTTTCAACGAAATGGCACACTGCGTTCTGCATTCGTAAAGAGGGTAATACTGCACATTCTGCACAATATTTTCGGGAATTAAAGCACTTGTGCTGCGATTAAAGCTCGCGACTTCGTCCGCGTGGAATAGTTATTTTGGGAATAATTTGGGTATCTCGAACGGTTTTCGCAGCGCACGCAACGGAAGCCCTCAAAGATGAATAATTTTCCCCGTTTTTTCCACATTTTCGACTGTTTCTTCGCTCCTATTAGTCGCAACGTGATGTTATATAGCCTAAAGCCTTCCTCGATAAATGATCTATCTAACACAAAAACAATTTTTCCATTCGAACCAGTAGTTCCTGAGATTAGCACGTTCAAACAAACAAACAAACTCTTCAGCTTTATAATATTAGTATAGATTACATAACTAATCTATATAATAATACTAGCTGGTGCCCGCGACTTCGTCTTCTGGATGAAAGGTACCTTATGTCCTTTCTGGTGTCCCAGGCAACGTGTATGCAAAATTTCATGTGACGTTGCTTATTAGTCAACACTTAACATGGCGACAGTAGCCACCTAAAGTGGAAGGTCAAGTTGCCTAACAACGTATTACATACTTATCACCGAAGAAGTCCTTGCACATCTGGTGGAAGTACTCAAGAGGCACGGCGTTGAGGAAAGGCTGCTGGGAGCTGTTGGTGGTCTGGTACCATCCGTACTCTACGCACGTCTGGTAAGTCCACAGTCGCACTGAAATGACAAACAAAATGGAATCAGATTCCAACCAGCCAGTTTACAGTTTAAAAGAAGTGTCATCTAGTACTAAAAACATTACTATTATCGAACATAACTATTATAATATTATCATCTATTCTTGATGATGAAAATAATGGATAAATAATAAATTACAATTTTATCAATATTTGAAATTTTTTAGTAGTGACAGGGATCGTCACCCTGTCTGCTGACCTTAACATAAAAAAATGTAAAAAAGTAATTATAACATAATTTTGTTTGATGCAATTCAGAAAAGACAATGCATTCTGGACTCAGAATGAAATAGTCGTTGGAGGAAATGAGCGTCAGACGGATGCAGAATGCACTAAATAATGTAATGAAACAAGAATACTCGTAGTGGATGCAATCTGCAAATCAAATGCCGACGACTGACACGCAACCGAACGTCGACTCAACTGCACTCGACGTAATACCACTGACAGACGGCATCCACGGCAAACAAACATGGCTCGACTAAAATAATACTCTCTCTCTCTCCTTGTGCCTCTTGAAGGTTAGTCGTCCACTTCCTGAACCGGTCTCTGTCAAGAGCCAACTGGAATAGCTGCTCGACTGAGGCAATCCCAGTCCACTCTCAGATATTTCTGAGCCACGTCTTTCTCCTTCGCCCAGCGCGTCTCTGTACCCATCGTGCCTAAGCACGTGGCCAAGATAATACATATAATGAAATAGTTGTTTGTCCGTGCGTTTGTACATGCTAATCTTAGAAACTGATTAACCGATTTGAACGCGGTTTTCACTGATGTATTGTAGAAAGATTCCCGTAACATTTAGCGTTTATTTAAAAGGATCACAGAGTTCTACCGTGAAATAACAGTATGGGTGCTATTGTGTTTCAGTGAGTGAGTAAAGAATGCCAGAGTCCATCCCAATCCCAATCCCTTATCCTCAATCCCACTAGGTCGGCAGCCCACTAACTTGGAGCACCTTTGACGTTGCTTGTGTTATAGGCGACGGAAGCCACCTACCACCAGTGAACCGCCGGCCTGTCTGTCGAACTTAACATAAAAAAGTGTGTGTCTCAGCTCCGAACGATTATAAAATACATAATAAAAATTTCGAATGGTTACCGGTGCCATCTAGTTTTCGCAAAGATGTATTATTACGTAACATGTTTTAGTTTCAGAGATATTAGTCGATGGTGCAATATCTCTGAAACTTCAGAGATATTCTAAAATTAAAACTGACGCGTAACGCATACCGTGTACACCGGGCTTATATATGAAAAAATCGATTCTCCAAAAAAGATTAGATATATTCAATTATTCGTTTGTTAAGGTGTCTTTTAAACTTTAATTTTAAACCAGTCACAGAACTAGGATTTTTTTTTGCTGACCGCACTAAGCGACCGTGTGTATGAGTTGTCTACCACTCAACAATTACAAATGAACATGACATCTAAAATGCAGATGGCGACCAAGTCAACGCCGACGCACAACGGCCGAGGACGCGACCAGCGATTATCTATTCATAAGTCGCCTCGTTCATCGTAATTCAAAATCACCAAATACCCTCCATTATAACTTTTCTGTTTTTAAAGTAGATATATTAAAAAATAATTATTATACTTTTTAAAAGATAAAATGTCAAAATTGTCTGTAAAGGATTCTTAACAATTACTTAAACTTGATTTTTTTATAGAAAACTTATAGAATCAATCATTGAATTTATGCTGCAGTCGAGAGCATAGTTATTATTATATAAGAGCATAGCATCATAATACCCAAAAATGTTTACAAGGTATAGATTTTCTTCATTTTCAAATATAATGTTATTATATTGATTTATATTAATTATTAATATATTTAATTAATTATAATAATACTATTATCTCTTAACCCAGTGATCTGGATTTTTATCTTTTTTTTTTCAATACTGGTAAACCTAGCTAGACTATCGCCTAAACGCCTAACATCTATAGGTACTTAATATTATAAAGAGAGAAGATTTGTATGTTTGTCTCAAAAACTAGTGGACCGATTTTAAAAGTTCTTTCATCTATATCAGCGAGTAACATAGGCTATATTTATTTTATAACTTTATAAAATATTTATAATTTTATAAAATATAGCTTCAACAGCAGCTAGTATCAAAGAATGCCGGTCCCGCTAATTCAGAGCTTTTCCCCATACAAAATAAATGTGCCCAACGCGCCTAAATAAATTTAGGCACTTTTTTTTGGGCACAAAAATTTTTGATAAGCAATTGTATAAAGACTGTTTCATGGGCGTATTTTTTTTTCAATTTTATTAACCGTAGATATTCCAAAGTGCCTAAATGTTGCGATGCTCGAGTACGTATGGTACGCATTCTAATTATTTCGCCGAAGCTGAAACTTCGCGAACAAAATGAATCTAACTTTTAATGAAATTGTTTAATTTTAATTACTGGCGGGCATTTGTTAATTTTACACATCACTAGCTCCAGCCTGTATCTTTATTTGAGTTCATGTTATTTATAAAGTGTTCATAGTATGGACAAGTTTAAGGCAGAATGTTATACTATTTATTAGGAAGCCACAACCATCCTTACACATATTCACATTTAAATATCTATACTATACTAATATTATTACTAATACTATTATTTATTAATTATGAAATAATTATTAAGTATTAATTAATTGTTAATTAATTTTTTTGGCAAACTAGGGGAGGCCTATGCTGGAAAGCAAAAATCTTAACAAACCGGTGTCAGATCTAAATTCATTGTAATAGGTTAAGTTATATAGTAGGTATGTAAGAATATTAAATAAAGGCTATTATTATTATTAATTAATTAATTATTAAGTATTAATTAGTTATAATTTATTAATCATTGGGTATTAAGTATCAATTAATTAATTATTAATTAATTATCATTTTTTATTCTACAAAATGTGTGTGTGTGTGTGTGTTAGCTTATTAGACTGTCATTTTGAGAGTGACATCGACTTACTGACAGAATCGTAGGCATCATAGCTGGTGTTGGTGTGTCTGGCAACTATTTCCGCATAACGCGTTTCAATGCAGGGTTGCGTCCACGACTGTGCGGTCACCCATCCGGCGAGGCGCGTCAATGGATCCGTTGCTATTAGGAGAAGCAATTTTAATAATAATCTTTACATATTCTATATCTATACTAATATTATAAAGAGGAAAGATTTGTTTGTTTGTTTGTTTGTTTGTTTGTTTGTTTGTGATCCGATTTACAGCCCAAGTTGTGCAACTCACAGGTCTTAGCGCTAGTTCAGACACGGCGGGAACCGCGCGTAAACCGCGCGGTTATGTCTGAACAATTACAAAACAACTCATATAAAACAACTCATACAACTCATATATTTCAGAATCGCATGGAAATCGCGCGGTTCCCGCCGTGTCTGAACTAGCGCTTACAGTCGCGAAGGCTCTGCGAAGGGCTGAGGACAGGGTGGAGTGGAAGCAACTGGTGGTCAATGCCACCAAGGTAATCAGAGCGGGCACGGCCTTCAGCAATGAAGAATCCGACTCTTATATATATACCTATATGTTTTTTTTACGCTATTTTCTGATGGGATAACCACAATTTGAAGTATATTTTAAATATTGTCAAATAGCCAATAACATACCTACTACAAATCAATAAAAGAGAGAAACAATTCAATAATGGAATTAAAAAAGGACAAATAGGAAAAAAAAAGTTCATTCCCACTAGTTCCTTTGAAGTAGTTCCGTGGCGGAACTAGTGAGAATTAATATGAGTAAGTAAATCGACATAGTAATATACTAGCTGGTGCCCGCGACTTCGTCGCCATTGAAAAAGCAATATGTTGCCTGACATCGTTATTGCTATTATACTTAGCCAGGAGTTAGTTTCCTTAATTTTAGATAATCCCTCGGGAGCAGTACTTTCTTTCTGGATGAAAGGTACCCTATGTCCTTTCTGGTGTCTCAGACAACGTGTATGCAAAATTTCATGGTGATCGGTTCAGTAGTTTTGCGTGAAAGAGTTACAAACATACATACATACATACATCCATACAAACTTTCGCATTTATAATATTAGTACCTACGGAAGTACGGATTATCAGATGACACGAGTACAAACTTACAAATACTAGAATTTGTCAAGTAGCCGCAGGCCTCTGGAATGTCTCCGGGTATAGCGTATTGCACCAGACCTGCGAAAGTCTCCGTAATACCGAACCAATTCAATGTTGCCTGGTCCAGAAGTGACCTCGATTCTATTTCGGTACAAGTGCTGAAAGTATAATTAATAAATGTAAAATATCTATACACATTCCACACAGCACCATCTAGTTCCACAGTAAGCAACTAATGCTTGTATTTTGGATACCAGATACACTGATTTAGATCCGGTCTTTTTGTTTGATAGATCATGATCGATTTGGTTCATAGCTGTAATTTATGACTGTTCAGGCGTTTGAATATTATCAGCTCATTTCCTAGTTGACAAAGTGATCTCACAAACTTAAACAGGTTTGATTGATTGAAATTCCACTTGCGAAACACGAGGAGCGGGTGGGGGTTTCATCCCTTCGTCGTTGAAGTTCCTCGGTCACGCACGAAGCGTTACAGTTCCACCTTCCTTGTCCGAACTGCTATGGAGTGGAACTCATTGCCTGCGTCTGTGTTTCCCCAAAATTACAACCTCGGGGTCTTCAAACGTAGGGTAAATGGGCATCTACTAGGTAAGCGACAAGCGTGGTCCACCTTCGGCCGCATCTGCACCTAACATCGTGGTGAGATCGTGGCCAAGCGCTGCCTTGACTTATATATATAAATTATTGTGTTGTTACTTCGGTGATATTTACATGCCATGTATTGTATAGCAAATCGATTTCATATACCTATACCACGGGTATGAAAATTTCTGGAAGTAAAATCAAATGTCACATGTCACACATTACGCGTTACAGGCTGTGTATGCTTCAATATGCTTCATATTAATATAATATAATACAATATGCTTCATATTAATATTATGCATTTTTGAATGAGCTGGCTGATCAGTGATCAACTGAGGTTATCGGGTCATGTTGACTTACTTGAACAAACTCGATATTGTTGCGGACGCCCCTTCGTTGTAAAGCTGGTCGAGACGTTCCATTGCACTTTGAATACTGTTCACGCATTCTTCGCTACCTTGGACTCGGAGGGCTTCAGTTATCACTTCCAAATACTCTGGAATATAATGTTAAAAATATGTAGGCAAAACGCCATGTCAACGAAGGCTGCAGTTAAAAGAACAATTAGTGTACCAGGGAAGTCTTCCTGTGCGTGCAGTGGTCCGCTGTCGGAGAAAGCTGCGTCGATCACGTGCGGATAGCCGAGTTTCATCCAAGTCGCCATACTGCCTGCATACGAACAGCCCACCAAGCCGACCTTCGCGTTCCTGTAAATACACTTGTTATTATCTCACCACAAATATACTGCAACTGTATATTTATTTATTTATTTAACAAAGCACACAGACAGAATACAATCAAATTCGTGAAAGCAAAAATACATGTGTATAACATGACGACACGTTTGGTCTAGTGGCTAGTAACCCTAGCTGTTAACCAAGCGGTCGCGGGTTCGAATCCCGCTAGGGGCAAATGTTTATGTGTTAACATTTACCTTTGTACCTGAGTCATGGATGTTTTGTATTTATAATATGTATGTATTTACAAAAAAAAAGTAATGTATGTAGTATATCAACTGTCTGGTATCCACAATACAAGCATTAAGTTGCTTACTTTGGAACTAGATGGTGCTGTGTGGAATGTGTGAATATATATTTATATATATTTATATAACAATTAGCCAAATTGCAGTCCTAAATCCAAATCCTATAAGTATCATCTCAACCACAGGAGATCCACTGCTGGACATAGGCTTTCCCCAAGAAAAGGAATTTCCAACAAGAAAAGGCGAAGATCCACCACATATAAGTGGATATATGTATAGGAGTTTCAAACACCTAGGCAATCGAGAACTCAACTCCTTGCATTATAAATTTATAATATGTAAGCCCGTGGTATGAAAATTTATGGGAGTAAAATCAGAATTGTTACACGAATGCGTTACGTTATGCGTTATAGTTACGTTCTATTTTTTTTAATATTTTAGAATATCTCTGAAGTTTCAGAGATATCGCGCCATCTACATAATATTGCTTAAAGAAAGAACAATGTTATTTTTTCGGCGTGTTCGACTTGGGAAAATGTAAATTTTATAATAGTTCGTAAGTAGTAAAGTCGGAGCTGTCACACACATTTTTTTAACGCTGAAGTGGACTTAAGATTGTCACAATTATTGTGACGCAGTACAGAACAATACAGAGTACCAGAGAAAACAGGGCGAAGCTGCTGGGCACAGCTATTTTAGTACCTAACTATTAGTAGGTATAAGGAACTTTTCTAAATGTTATTATAATTGTTATATCTAACAATAGGTGTAGATGGCGCTACATGAAGCACTGGCAACCCTTTGGGGCTCTGTTTAATATTTTGAGGATCAACAGGATATTCGTGTTATTTATTATTGATAATATGAACAAGGCAAGGTGACTTTTATAAAACCTTGAATAACAGTGACTCACTGTGCAAATCCTTAATTTAAACAATATTATTCGTAGAAAATTCATAAAAATAACCACAGAACGAAACCATGATAAGTGCTAGCGCAAATTGGAGGACGGCATGGCAAAGTTTCTATTTGAATTTTTTCATATATCTAGTAATTTGTACCTTAGCCGCTTTTAATATTATTCAATTTTCATTGTATTGGACCACGGCAACAATCAGTGTGGCTCAGCTTGATGCTTTAGTTTCAAATGGTATGAATGAATTTGAAGCTTAACTTACCTGTATGTTCCATTCTCGAAAGAATCACTCTTCACGTATTCAATGAATTGTGCCAGATCTCCCAGCGCCTGGTCAACGGTCAGGTAACGAAGGTCTGATGTGTTGGTGTCCCTGGTGAAAGAAACCAAAATTTTAGCACTTTTTAAGTTTTAGCTTAGTTAAGCTTTTTTGGTCTGGATTGGTTGGCATAAAAGTTAGCCACACTTAGGACGGGGTTTTAATTTAGTTTTAATTTAATTTTAATTTTAATATTAGTGACTAGCGACCCGCTCCCGGCTTCGCTTGGGGTGCAATTTTTATAAATAAAAATCTTCCCCGTTTATTCTTCTTTCCATATGTGAAAATCGAAATAAAATCGACCTACCCATTTTCGAGTTTTCCAAGCGTACACAAACAAACTTAACATTTGGACTGTCAGCCTGTCTATCGACCTTAACATAAAAAATGCTAGTTGCGGGTACAACAAATTTTAAATAAGATGGAGCACAATGAATAAGGTAGGTATTTAATAACTGTATTCAAAATTGTACAACAGGTAGATTTGAATTATCATTATATTTTACAACCCTCATTTCATATTTGTCACCAACTATAATAAGTCAACCAATCATAATAAGAATAATAAAATATGTTACTGCCTGTATGTAAAAAAAAAAGTTTTCATGACTCGTGAAGGATTTGAACCTCCGCCCTCCGACTGTCCGTTTCCGGAAAAAGTTTTGTATTTCGGCGCTCTAACCTACTGTGCTAACGAGTCTTATACGTAGTGCAACAAAATATGTAGTCACATCCTTTCTCATTGATGACGTCATGATGATGTCATAAATTACGAGTAATGAGTTATTGCTATTTTGAATTCTGTTGCAAACATCATAAGGTTGATTTTTAGTGTTCTACGTGAATGAGTCGCGAGTTAGGATGTGTATTTTTTCATTGATAAAATAATTACCTACCTAATATTTATTACTAGCTAACCCGACAAACGTTGTTTTGCCAATAAATAAAAAAAAAATGTGGTGGACCACTCTTAACATTTAGGGGTATGAAAAATAGATGTTGGCCGATTTTCAGACCTACCCGATAAGCACACAAAATTTCATCAAAATCGGTCCAGCCGTTTCGGAGGAGCTTGGCAACAAACACCGCGACACGAGACTTTTATATATTAGATATATCGTAAAATGTTTTGCTATAATTTATATAATATAATATAACATAATATATTATAGCTACGTGTGTGACCGGAACGGAAGGCTCATTAGCAATAAATATGTAAATCTGGTTTGCATTTTCTTGTAATACGAGTACATTATGTAAGTATGTAATACAATGATAATAATTAATACAAATACATTTAAAATAAATTTTCTAACGGCATGGTGTAATCACTAGATGTCGCTGTACATTTTAAAACAACATTAAACTTAGATAACTTTTGGTACTTAGGTACGTTTGTTACTTCGTTATATTTTATGAATAGGAGTATAGTTCTATATACTTAGGTATATTGAACACTACCCTATTTAAAAAAAATAATAAAAATTTTTTTAAAAAATCCCTGCCAAGGGTTTTATATGCTTTATATTATTAAGTATAATGAGTAGGTATGTATATAATATAACTACATATTAGGTTTAGAATTTATTTTAAACTAGCTGGTGCTCGCGACTTCGTCCGCGTGGAATAGTTATTTTGGGAATAATTTGGGTATCTCGAACGGTTTTCGCAGCGCACGCATATTTTCCATTTCCACATTTCCACATTTTCGACTGTTTCTTCGCTCCTATTAGTCGCAACGTGATGGTAGTCCGTGGTAGCGCATACAAACTGTTTAATTATCTGCCAAATTCACAGTCCGCTATCTATACATTTGTAATAGCTGAATGCAGTTACAGAGATAGCGTGGTTCGGCGACATTTATACCGAAGTTAATGTTCCTGGATTCAAGCTAGGCTTTCCTGTGCTAGATCTGCACATCTTAGTGTTTTCTGTGAAGGTGTATATCCTGAAGTGACCTGTGTTTTCTGGAAGACCAGCCTGTTACTAGCTGTTGCACGCGATTTTTTTTTATAAAATATAGCCTACTAGCTGGTGCCCGCGACTTTGTCCGCGTTCTGGATGAAAGGTACCCCATGTTATTTCTGGTGTCCAAGACAACGTTTATGCAAAATTTAATGGTGATCGGTTGAGTAGTTTTTGCGTGAAAGAGTTACAATCATCCATACATCCATCCATCCATACAAACTTTCGCATTTATAATATTAGTACGGATGTTACTCGCTGACAATGGCGCCAGACGTGCTGGCTGTCCAAATGACTGCGAAACGCAGTATGCCCTAACACTACTATCGCTACTACTAATCTACATATTACATTCATTATATTGCACATATTACATTCATTATAATACATTTAAAATAAATTTTCTAACGGCATGGTGTAATCACTAGATGTCGCTGTACATTTTAAAACAACATTAAACTTAGATAACTTTTGGTACTTAGGTACGTTTGTTACTTCGTTATATTTTATGAATAGGAGTATAGTTCTATATACTTAGGTATATTGAACACTACCCTATTTAAAAAAAATAATAAAAATTTTTTTAAAAAATCCCTGCCAAGGGTTTTATATGCTTTATATTATTAAGTATAATGAGTAGGTATGTATATAATATAACTACATATTAGGTTTAGAATTTATTTTAAACTAGCTGGTGCTCGCGACTTCGTCCGCGTGGAATAGTTATTTTGGGAATAATTTGGGTATCTCGAACGGTTTTCGCAGCGCACGCATATTTTCCATTTCCACATTTCCACATTTTCGACTGTTTCTTCGCTCCTATTAGTCGCAACGTGATGTTATATAGCCTAAAGCCTTCCTCGATAAATGATCTATCCCACACAAAAAGAATTTTTCAATTCGAACCAGTAGTTCCTGAGATTAGCGCGTTCAAACAAACAAACTCTTCAGCTTTATAATATTATTGGTTAGTATAGAATAGATTGATGATTTTAAAAAATATATCTTGAATTTCGACCATTCAAAGTTGGAATGTTTCCAAAGCAATCGAAAACCACTTTGAAGGCACTTAGGTAGACCTAGTGCCAAGAATTTTAAACCTTTTATGGTCTAGTCTAGTGTTTCATTAGTTATTGGACATATAGGACACAAATTTAATTGTCTATAGAATATTTTTTCACCAGACATACATTTTGATAATTACCCACAATTTTTACAACAAAAAAAATCTATTAAACTCAGGCTTTCAGCGATTCTATTGAACCTTTCGAACAGAGTCTGATTATATTTTTAATTTATTTTGCAGGTAGGTAATAATTTATTTTATTATCCTTAGTAATTTATTATTAAATCGTAAATATTGACCCATATAAAGTACATAATGAAGCGTAAAATCCGTAATAACTTGTATGTTTGTAATGAATAAACTCAAAAACTGCTGATCCGATTTTCAAAATTCTTTTACCTATTGAAAGCTACGTTATCATATATAGTAACATATGTAGTATAAAGTTACGCGGACGAAGTAGCGTGCAACAGCTTGTTCTTATATATTTGTCTTGGCTTGTCTTGGTTTTGCGTGGAGATTTATAACAAGCAGCAGTTATAAGGTATTTGTAATTATACAAAAATAATAATACAGCTAAAATAAACCAGAAATATTAAAAAACTAATCTATACTAATATTATAAAGCTGAAGAGTTTGTTTGTTTGTTTGTTTGAACGCGCTAATCTCAGGAAGTACTGGTTCGAATTGAAAAATTCTTTTTGTGTTGGATAGATCATTTATCGAGGAAGGCTTTAGGCTATATAACATCACGTTGCGACTAATAGGAGCGAAGAAACAATCGAAAAGGTGGAAATAACGGGGAAAATTATTCATCTTTGAGGGCTTCTGTGCGTGGGCTGCGAAAACCGTTCGAGATACCCAAATCATTCCCAAAATAACTATTCCACGCGGACGAAGTCGCGAGCACCAGCTAGTTAAATAATATAACTTGAATGTGTAAAATCAGCTTGAAATGTGTAAGTTAACGACCTCCTGCGTCCCCGCATCAACTTAACAGACGACCTCAAGTGCATCGGACCAAATGCTCAATTGACCTTTAGCCCTCACCTTTTGAGTGGCCAGTGCTAATCTACAATGACCTATTAATACTGAGGTCTAAATGTCTTTTTAACTGAGTCTTTTTTTAAGATTTGTGTAAGAAAGTACTATCCATATTTGTAAAAAATATATTTTTCTGAATACTTACAAAGAAAACTTTGGTTGTTTTTTTGGAAAATTGTTACACAAATGCGTTATGTTATGCGTTATAGTTACCTACGTTCTATTTTTTGAATATTTTAGAATATTTCTGAAGTTTTAGTGATATTGTGCCATCACGAGTAACAAAGGCTATACCGGTTACGCGGGCGAAGTTGCGTGCAACAGCTAGTTATTTATAAAAATGTAATTTATTTTTTTAAATAATTGAAAAAAAAAATCTTTAAAACACGCAAAGCCCTAATAAAGTGATTTATTTCTTAAGATATAAATAACCTCACATAACTCAACTATGCACCTACAATTTTCCAACTACAATTTACATAGTCGCTGCACTTAAAAGTTAAAACCTGAACAACATCTAATCAACTTCAACAAATGCTTTACCTAATTATTATCTCCACTCTAATCCCTACTAATTGGCTTTTTATACGAATGCAAATATACTCCAATATGTTAGTACATAGAAAAATGATACATAAGTTCTAGGCAATAAGAGCCAAGTTGATCGTTTAACGTTCACTTTGTAATAAGGAAGTTGTTATGCAAGGCGCGTTTCAATGTGTAATATTTTTCGCGAATTAAACTCAAGTTTTGGTGAAATTGACTGCAGAGTCATTTGCACGGAAACCAAAATGTGATATAATATTGGCGCGAATTTAAATAACGTGTAGTATATTATGACGATTATGTATGTATAACTTTTATATAACTTTCACTAGAAGTTACGCTTATGTATTTGATTAATAAAATTGTATTTATACTCAAAGTTTAACTTTGAATAAAGACCATTGAATAAGATACAGGAATGAGCATACGGCAACAACCTTTTATCCAGAAAAAAGGATAAATAAGAAGAATATTGTCAGTAAGAATTGGAATAAGAATTGGATCAATAAGAATATAAAAATCAAAATCAATCTGTCTCTCTGTTTGCTATCTTTTGACGCCTTAACTGCTGAACTGATCATTGTGAAATTTTGCATACACGTTGTCAGGGATACAGGAAATGACATAGGGTCTCGAGTGATCGTCTAAAAATACAAATAATTGGGTGCCACTGTCGCGTGGCGGCGCCACCGTCGTCACGCAGCCATAACGATATCACGTGTTATTAGTAACGATATCAGGCGCTATAACCAAAGTGTTATAGCAACAAGAGGTCAAGCGTTATATTGCTTACTATTTTAACGTGGACGCTGTCGCGGGCTCCTGCTAGTACAGTATAAATCTATACTAATATTATAAAGCTGAAGAGTTTGTTTGTTTGTTTGTTTATTTGAACGCGCTAATCTCAGGAACTACTGGTTCGAATTGAAATATTCTTTTTGTGTTGGATAGATTATTTATCAAGGAAGGCTTTAGGCTATATAACATCACGTTGCGACTAATATGAGCGAAGAAACAGTCGAAAATGTGGAAAAAACGGGGAAATTTGCTTCAGTTGCGTGCGCTGCGAAAACCGTTCGAGATACCCATGATTCCCAAAATAACAATTCCACGCGGACGAAGTCGCGAGCACAGCTAGTTTAATATATATTACTTATCGGAAAAAGTTTATAGTTTCAAAAGTGTTTTAAAATAAATAACGTGTGCGAGCCATGGCGTGGTTATCGACATCGAAGGCCCATTAGTGGTCGTTTTATAGTTTGGGAATGTGCCAGGCCGTGTATCAAAGTCGCTTGCAGGTTCCACCTCGATATTAATATAACTACTGTTATTAAAATTGATAATTATGAAATTTATTAGCGCATATACAATACGGGATAAAACTTAGATAATTTGTGCATTTCAATAAAAAGGGGGCTTGACCGGTGAGATTGGACGGTCTAGTAATTAATGCTTTATGATACAATTTTTGTGTTGAAAGACAATTGTTATATGCTGACATGGTTAAACTAATCAGAACCTTATACCCTTGTGAGTGAGGTTCATGGTTGCAAACGAAGGCTTGACCACTGTGCATTAACACAGCATACTTATTTCGTATTAGTATGCTGTGGCATTAATATGTATTATTATTTTTATTTTTACTCGAAGATGTAAATAGTTAAGTTTGGTTTAATTAGTTTAATTTATGTTTATTTTTTTATCTATATTACTACGTATGGACTAATGTGTCTGAAATAAATAAATAATAATAATAATTTTAATACACTACATTTCATTTACAGGGAACTCATGCGTTTGGTTTATTTTTGACAAAATAAAAATATTTAATTATCAGTTTAAGTTTCACCAATAATACCATAGATTTAGTTTTAGTATTACCATATTACCATAGAGTAAATAGTACTTATTCTGGTTAAGTAACTATTTACTCTATGGTATTACTATGAATTTATCTTTTGCAGTTAATATTTAGATTCATGGATAGTAGGTAGGTAGTCCGTGGTAGCGCATACAAACTGTTTAATTATCTGCCAAATTCACAGTCCGCTATCTATACATTTGTAATAGCTGAATGCAGTTACAGAGATAGCGTGGTTCGGCGACATTTATACCGAAGTTAATGTTCCTGGATTCAAGCTAGGCTTTCCTGTGCTAGATCTGCACATCTTAGTGTTTTCTGTGAAGGTGTATATCCTGAAGTGACCTGTGTTTTCTGGAAGACCAGCCTGTTACTAGCTGTTGCACGCGATTTTTTTTTATAAAATATAGCCTACTAGCTGGTGCCCGCGACTTTGTCCGCGTTCTGGATGAAAGGTACCCCATGTTATTTCTGGTGTCCAAGACAACGTTTATGCAAAATTTAATGGTGATCGGTTGAGTAGTTTTTGCGTGAAAGAGTTACAATCATCCATACATCCATCCATACATCCATCCATCCATACAAACTTTCGCATTTATAATATTAGTACGGATGTTACTCGCTGACAATGGCGCCAGACGTGCTGGCTGTCCAAATGACTGCGAAACGCAGTATGCCCTAACACTACTATCGCTACTACTAATCTACATATTACATTCATTATATTGTATTTCGTTAATTTGTTACTACGTCATTTATTGATAGGATAAAGTTACTCACTGAGTGGGTCTGGTTAGTCCGTAGTATCTATGCTCAGTATAGAAGAGGGCTGCCCCAACTCGTTCGGCCAGTTCATAGGCCAGTCCGGCTTGTACCCAGCCGGGGGATATGCTCCATTCTCCACCAACGAAAATCACTATGTTTTCACCACTGAATTCGTTATTGTAGTAGTAGCGCTGAAATAAAAAAAAAATTAATGCATTTTATACAATAGTATATTTATTTTTTATTAGCTTTTGCACGCGACTTCGTCTGCGAACTTTATAAAATATAGCCTATGTTACTCGCTGATAATATATGTAGCTTCGCAACACAAATATTTTTTCAAATCGGTCCAGTAGTTTATTCAATTCAAACAAACAAACAATCAAATCTTTCCTCTTTATAATATTAGTGTAGAAGTATAGATAATTCTGCTGAAATGTTGAACTTCTTACCATTGGAAAAGTGGTGGTATCTGAAGCATCGAAATGATTGAGCCTGACATCCACCCATCCTTCCAGTGGGACCGTATTTCTGGTTCGAGGCTGTGGAGGAGGAGGCTCCAGGGTGTGTAGCGCCAGACAGGATGGCACCAAAAGGATGTACAATAACCCTTAAAACAGATTTCAATAGATCTTATATTGTGTGATATTATAATACTTACTTCTTTACATCAACCGTCCGGGAATTGGCGCTTATCTCGCTTATCACAAAGAGATAGTCCTGGTACTAAAACACACCTCATGGGACAATGAAAGGCAATTGCAGACATCAGAATGAAGAAGTCCTTTTGATTGGCCAAGCTTGGCACACTGGTCAAGGAACCAAGCTTGACACACTTGTCGAAGAACCAAGCTTGGCACACTGGTCGAAGAACCAAGCTTGGCACACTTGTCGAAGAACCAAGCTTGGCACACTGGTCAAAGAACCAAGCTTGGCACACTTGTCGAAGAACCAAGGTTGGCACACTTGTCGAAGAACCAAGCTTGGCACACTTGTCGCAGAACCAAGCTTGGCACATCGACGAACCAAGCTTGGTACACTTAGTTAAATGTGTTAACTAATACTAAAGCTTACAAAGCATAAGTGAAAACTCAGTGATCTAATACTAACAATATACTTATATAGTCTTTGTGAAAACCGAATTAAAATCGGTGCAGAACTTTTTGAGTTTATTAGGCGTACACAAACACGAAAACACTCGAGCGAAGCCGAGGGCTGGCCGTTAGTTAAATATAAATGAAGCACTTACACATAGTTAACAAGAGAAAAGTAAATAATTATAACATTAATTAATTATATTATAACATTATTATAACATAATTATAACATTAACGCTCGTTCAATAGGTATGCAAATGCCTACTGAATTATTTGATTATTTGTATTATCTAATCTATCTAATTGATATCACGGAGGTCAGTAGTTATATCGATATTAAGTGCTTGGTAGTTTGGATGTAGTGTTATTTTATTACTTAACTAGCTGGTGCCCGCGACTTCGTCCGCGTTCTGGATGAAAGGTACCCTATGTCCTTTTTGGAGTCCCAGACAACGTGTATGCAAAATTTACAACGCCATCTAGGGAATTCTGTTTGAAGCAATGTAGTACTCTAATTCATCTAAAAGTTAACAGATGGCACTACATGTTAGTTATAGTTTATAAAATTACGTGTTAATAAAATTAAAGCTGCTGCCCGCGACTTCGCCCGCGTAACTTAGTAAATTATGTACTTAAACCTTCCTCGAGAACCACTCTACCCATTAGTGAAAACCGCATTAAAATCCGTTGCGTAGTTTTAAAGATCTAAGCATACAAAGGGACATAGGGACAGAAAAAGCGACTTTGTTTTATACTATGTAGTGATAAACTATGTCTATATATTTTGCACGCTTTGACGTCACTTAATAGACAACACAAATCTATAAAATACTAGCTGACCCGGTAAACGTTGTTATGCCAAAAAATAAAAAATAAATTTTTGGGGTGGACCACCCTTAACATTTAGGGGTATAAAAAATAGATGTTGGCCGATTCTCAGACCTACCCGATAAGCACACAAAATTTCATCCAAATCGATCCAGCCGTTTCGGAGGAGACACGAGAATTTTATATATTACTATTACCTAGATATAAATTTCAGAAAAAATTGCACCCGTGAGAAACCGGGCGCGTGTCGCTAGTTTATAATATTAATAGCCAATAGGATAATCATGCTGATATGATAACATTCGTAAAATACTAGGACACACACGATAAGAGATTACTTACACAATGTGGATAATATAATAATGTAGTCTTATCGTTTCAGAAATAATTAACTAAATGCATTAAATCCGTAATCTTTATATTATATTTAAAAAAAAAAAAAAACAATTTAGACTCATATTAGACTCGCATAAAACTCAACAATGGCTGGACCAATTTTAATTCGGTTTTCTCTAATGGAAAGAGCGTTATGTAGAAATATAAATACCTATATAAAAAAATTGTGTTTTTTTTGACGACTGGATTTTACTCCTTACGAACGATTATAAAATTGAAATTTTGACAATTCGAACACGCCGAAAGAAGAACATTGTTCTTTTTTCAAATAAGTAATATTGTGTAGATGGCGCTATATCTCCTAAACTTCAGATATAAAATGTTTAAAAAAATAGAACTTAACGAATTTTCCGCTTTTAAAATTACCGACGGTAAAGACATCACAGTAACGGTAATATCGTTACCTCCCATGATATCGTGAAACACTTTTATAATTCCGTGTCGCCGCTGTTAACGACACGAGGTGTCGTTGGCAATCGTAACAGAACAGTTCTGTAAACAATTGTAAACACAGTAGATGCGGACGAAGTACGAGTCATGTACCCCAGCGACACACACACACACACACACACACACTTCGCCTTGTAGACATAAAAACATACTTAGCATAGATAAATGATTGGCCGCGCTCAACTAGATACCGCCGTCGTACTTGTAAAATGCGGCATAAAATAGTACGCTGAATGCGACTTACCCGAGCCAGTCTGTGATGTGTACGTGCCGAATGTTTTATTTAAATTTTAGGCATAATAAAATACCAGTTTGCATAGTGAAACTGTGTAAAAATATAATAAAGCGGAAAAATTTACACACAATAAAAGTTTTCGGAGCTATTGCTTCTGTATAGCGCTCTATCTAGTCGAGCGCAGCGAGACCAATCAATTATCTTTGATACTCAGTTTACCGGCCGATAGCTTACGGGGATCGTAGCGTGCAACGGTAACGACACGATTTACTGTGCACGCCCCCAACATGCTGTAAACTCCAAAAATTGCACAACGGGCGAAGCCGGGAGAGGGTCACTAGTAATAATATACAATAGCAGGGCCCCATGTTATTAATTTGTTCGCGTCACCTCCCTTTCACGTGCGGAGAAATGACTCATTAGCACGTGGTGAATACTATGACGAAGCGTTAAAGATATCTACTAGATAGGCTAATGAGGTAACAGGTTGTTGAGGAAAGAATTGGTAATCGAGTGGTATTTCTGTGAATATTATAATGAGGTTTAAGTAATATGTAAAACCGCAGAAGTACCTGTATTTAAAATTTTATTAAGTGTTTGTTGTAATTCGTTTATAATATTATTAGATATATTATGACTAGCTGGTTAGTTACTTAGTTAGTTTTTTAAAAATCCCACAGGATCCCAACATTTTTTCAGGATAAAAAGTATTCTATAGTTTAATCAAGGTAATCATCAGTACATCAGTGAAAACTGCATTCAAATCGGTTAAGCCGTTACTGTGATTAGCGTGCACAAATGCACAGACAAATAGAAAAAAATTTTTTTTTGCCTCTGTGACATATATAAACAAAGTTTTTTGAAAAAAATATTATCATTTTTAAAATAGTCAATTTTAGCCAAGAATCCGAACTCTACATTTCTATATACATATATTACTAATTATTTACTATATGTCTGATGACATAGCCTGGCTGTCTGGAGAAGGCTGGCCCGTCTTCTGCAGATGGTCTAGGGGGACCTTGTGCACATGGTTGGCTAGCTGTGTGTGCCTGCACAAGGTCCCCCCTTCGCGTGGGTATTGCCTGGGTGTCTCCGGGCAATCCCTTTCCTTGGCGATAGCCTAGCCCGTAGTGGCTAGGCTGCCCTGGGGGTGGATCGGAGTTAGGTGCCTCGGCAGAGCCCGGTCCACTCCGCTCACAGGGCAAGGAGGCACCGGGGAGTTTTAGTGGGTATTCCCAGTGCCGCTAACATCAGGTGCTGGGCGACCCCCACATATCCCTATCGCCTAGCCAGCGGTAGGGAATCTATAAGCGGATTTCTCCTCGTCAAAAAAAAAAATATGTCTGATGACATATCTCTTTATGTCTAATAAACAATATAGTAAAAATTATTGAAATTACTGTTGGTTAAAAACAAGCCTAAATGACATAATATATAGAACTGCTAAAAAATTGTATGTCCGTGTAATAATTGTGTATGCTATGCAAGGTGCAATAAACAAAACTTATACCGCACGTGGCTTGCAGTTGGCCGCTTTCAAAAATGTCTTCGCGATGAATAATCAACGTCTGAATCACGTGGAAATACTGCTAACGATTTTCCCTTGCAATATTTCGCCGCGAACGGAATATATCAATGGCATTTTAAAGCTACTGGCTTACTAAAATAAGGAAACGAGGAAATAATTATAAAAAAAAATAAAAAAAATCAAAATGTTTATTAACAGTTAGAAAAATCGTATTTACAATAACTCCTTGAAGACTCCTTTTAAGCGGAATAATAATTTTATAATTATATTTAAAAAAATGAAACATAATAATATAACAGATAATGTATTGTTTAAATAGATAAATAAAATAATGTGCAGTTTTTTTTAGCTTATACTTTATAAATTTTGGGACAAACCAGGAATAGAATATTGTTATGGGACAAAAACGAGGAATTTTTTGGAATGTGGGACATAATATCGGGACGTACTATGCATAAATCAAGTAGATACCAACCAAGCCTCAAATATTTAAGACTTACTATTTCTAAAAAAAAAAAATGACAGAAGCGAGCGTTCGTCTTCATAATTATTGCTTTCGAAAAACGTTAGAAAATAAACCAGTTTTTATACAAAACCAGTATTTGCTTGATTTAAGTTTTAAACTTATTATTCTAAGTGGACAACCAGTGCAGAGTAGATTTTTATCCGCAGCCAGTCCTATGAATTTATCTATACTAATATTATAAAGCTGAAGAGTTTGTTTGTTTGTTTGAACGCGCTAATCTCACGAACTACTGGTTCGAATTGAAAAATTCTTTTTGTGTTGAATAGATCATTTATCGAGGAAAGCTTTAGGCTATATAACATCACGTTGCGACTAATAGGAGCGAAGAAACAGTCGAAAATGTGGAAAAAAGAACGGGGAAAATTATTCATCTTTGAGGGCTTCCGTTGCGTGCGCTGCGAAAACCGTTCGAGATACCCAAATGATTCCCAAAATAACTATTCCACGCGGACGAAGTCGCGAGAACCAGCTAGTTCTACATATAATGGCCAAGGTCATCCGGCCATTCTACTAGCAAGGAGCGAAGCGGTTAAATAACTGACGATTTTTCCTCTTGTACGTTCGCACGTTTCAAATGTCCTCATGACGCACAAAAGGTTACAATAACAATGCTTGCTTTTTGCACTAAACCATTGTAGGCGCAGTGCATGTTGATAAGTACGTGACAAACTGCATTTTAACAGGCCTGTGGCTACCTGTTGTATATACACAGAAGATAAAACGGATATAGCGTCTTGCTGTATCCGCTGATATAGTATTTCGCTCATAAGGTAGGTATTATACAGTCATAGCTCGTAAGGTGTCTGTATGTTTGCCTGTAGTATATTATCTATCCTATATTGAGAAGAGATCTATGGTCAGTAGGGACACAATATCCCAAAGTATCTATAATATTATGAAGAGAGAAGATTTGTATTTTTGTATGTTTGTATGTTTGCGATGAATAAACTCAAAAATTAATGGCTTGTAGTATATATATTATCTATCCTATATTGAGAAGAGATATGGTCAGTAGGGACACAATATAAGGAATAATCCCAAAGAATCTATAATATTATGACGAGAGAAGATTTGTATTTTTGTATTTTTGTATGTTTGTATGTTTGCGATGAATAAACTCAAAAACTAAACTCAAAAACTGGACCACTTTTAAAACTTCTTACACCTATTTGTCAGCGAGTAACAAGTCGCGTACAACAGCAATGCTAGACACGAGATCTTTCAATATAAATCCAAAATTTGGTTTACTTACTAGTCATCTCGCGCGATTTCATTTCGTGCAAAATGTGCAAAAAGCCAACTTTAAAATATTTTTTTAATAGTCATCTCGCACTCATTATTTTCTTGCGTGCGACATGACACCTTAAGAAAATTGTAGCAATAAAATTCTTGATGGCGGACGCAACGCGTTAAATTGTAATTATTTTACCATTAGCTTATTTCAAATGTAATTTATTAAGTAAGGTACATGCGTCGTCATTAAAAAATTGGAATCCCTAAAAATATGAAATAACTTTTATTTAAGTACTTATTTTCTAGAATTATTCGAGTCCAATCTGTCATACTCTGCAGTAGAACTATTTAATTTTTTTTTTTCAACTGTAAAACAGTAAAACTAGAACTAAACTAAGAGTACTAAAGTCGTAGAACTAAAAGTAGAACTAGTTGGACTAACCCGCCTATAGGAGCTGGATTTGGCGGTTGACCTTCGTGAAGTTGGCTATGCCTTACACTCATAGATAAATGATTGGTCTCGCTGCACTCTACTAGATACCGTAGTCGTACTTGAAAATGCGGCATAAAATCGGCGTACTCGAGCCAGTCACACTGCAAACTGTCTGTGATGTGTACGTGCCGAATGTTTTATTAAATTTTAGGCATAATAAAATACCAGTTTGCGTAGAGAAACTGTGTAAAAATATAATAAAACTAGGTAAAAAGCGATAAAAAGTGACGATTTTTTACACACACTACAATAAAAAGTTGCCACATTCTTGGAGCTATTGCTTTTGTATAGCACTCTATCTAGTCGATCGCAGCGAGACCAATCAATTTTATCTTTGCCTTAGACTGTTTATTTTAAGTATATGTAGTACAGCAATAAGTCAACTTAGAATGAAACAGTTGTGGTAAAATATAGGTTTTACATAGTTGTAAATCACTACATATTATAAAACCTGCGCCGCGTCTGTCTGTCTGTCTGTTCGCGATAAACTCAAAAACTACTGCACCGATTTTCATGTTGTTTTCACCAATGGATAGAGCGGTTCTCGAGGAAGGTTTTAGTATATAATTTACAAAGTTACGCGGGCGAAGTCGCTGACAGCAGCCAGTTATACATAAGTGGTTGAAATTAAAAATTATTATTAAAAATAAATGTTATCCATGTGTGAATAGGTGACAATTGTTACAATTTTAGTTGCGCAGCGCGGGTGGACATATAAATCATGATAAATCCCGACGATTAAGAGCTGTGGCCCGCCCTGCGCTGGGACAATGGCTGCCGACTTAAGCCCACTCACTTTTAATTGAGTCCGCTCCTACCCTCCACTCGACTAGATGAAACTACCCTAATACCGACTTACTTTGAACGAATGCTCTATTTATTTCCGCAGATTGTAGCTTATTTAGATTTTAATTTGTTCTGCATTCGGGAAATCTTCCTTAAATACTCTACTTAATATTGAAGTTCCTTAATGTTTATGTTACAAAACAAGAAATCTACGGACCGTGAGATATGTTGCTATTTTTTTTTTACATTATAAGCTGTCTTCTTTTTGGAGTTTACTCCTTATAAAACAAAGTCTCTTCCCGCTGTCTGTATGTCTGTCTGTCTGTCTGCTCTATGTATGCTTAGATATTTAAAACATGATTAATTATATTTCAAGAAAAAAAAGTTATTTGATCACTTGGGATCATTTGGGCCCACTACTTTTGACAATGTTGAATAAAAGTGCCCGTTGGACCCACTTTTAAGTGCTCATCTGACCCACTGTGGGTCAGAACAATATTTCATTAAGTAGATACAAGCTGTTGCACGCGACTTTATCCGCGTAACTTTATAAAATATAGCCTATGTTACTCGCTGATATAGCTTCCCAACAGTGAAATAATTTTTCAAATCGGTCCAGTAGTTTCGGAGCCTATTCAATTCAAACAAACAAACAAACAAATCTTTCCCTTCATAATATTAGTATAGACTAATCTTTGACATATTCGATTTAATGATGATTTAATTTTGGATTCTGATTCTATATTAGTTAAATTGATTATTAAAATTACAAAGGGACAGGACAGTGTCCACTCGGCCGATTGCAGATAAACGCTTTAGAATTGTCCGTAGGTACGATTTGAATATGAATGGATGGCTTTAGTTAGGGCTTTGTGCGCGTTTGTGGTCAAGTTATCGCATTATGTGCTGTGAAATATTACGTTATATAGGCAAAACAACATGACTTATTATAGGGTTATGTACGTCAGCGGCATGTTATTGCGTAATGCACGGCTGAAAAGGATAATTTTTCTGATATATTATTCCCGCATTCATTTGTTTATGATACTAGGGCCGGCCTCCTGGTTCGAACGGAGTTGAAATTTTCAAAAATACTTCCTTAGCGGATTATGTAATAAAATATTTAAAACTACTTATGTTCTAAATGTTCTAAACGTGAAACGTTGATAGTCAGTCAGGATAGAGGACAGCTTGGGTACCTTTTTGACTGCATTAGCTTTTTGTATAGCAATACTTAAGTCACTGACATACTAGTCTGTGACTTGTGTGTCAGTGACTCAATAAATGACTCAATAAAAAAAAAACAATCTCAAATGGTTGGACCGATTTTGATAGGTTTTTTTTTTGGTTGAAATCTGGCGCGATTTTATTTAATTTATATTTGGGAAACATACTATATCTGGATACACATTACACATACATACATACAAGAAAAACATAAATCAGCAAAGTTTCTACTATGAGTATTCTGTCTCTATAACGTGATTGGGGTCTATAGAAAGTCCCAGGGATAGTTTATAATTTTAAATTTATAGTTTTTAAAGGAAAAAAACATAAATAACTGTGATCGAATGAATTCTTCAATAAATAAAAAACCAGACTGCCTCTGATCGTTGTTGCAAACTTCCATAATGTTTTTATACGAGCAATTAAAAAGTTTGTTGAAGAATTTTCTTGTTAACACCATCATACTTTGAGTGCTTATACATTTAAAGCTAAATTAGCAGTAGGCTACTTGGATTACTAATATTCGTTTTAGAAAGTTAGTTAAATTTCTTATCCATTTGTCAATTAGCTACTTATTTATAAAGGTCAAGGCAGTACAAAACAGTACAATACCCTATGTCTTTATATACATAGTAGCTGGTGCTCGCGACTTCGTCCGCGTGGAATAGTTATTTTGGGAATAATTTGGGTTATCTCGAACGGTTTCGCAGCGCACGCAACGGAAGCCTTCAAAGATGAATAATTTTCCCCGTTTTTTTCCACATTTTCGACTGTTTCATCACTCCTATTAGTCGCAACGTGATGTTATATAGCCTAAAGCCTTCCTCGATAAATGATCTATCCAACACAAAAAGAATTTTTCAATTCTAACTGGTAGTTAATGAGATTAGCGCGTTCAAACAAACAAACTCTTGAGCTTTATAATATTAGTAAAAGTATAGATTTGCGACAACGTGTAGGTATTCCAAATTTAATTTTTTTTTATAAAGGTCAAGGCAGCGCTTGTGGCTTGGCCGCGATCTCACTTGATGTTAGGTGCAGATGCGGCCGAAGGTGGACCACGCTTACCTAGTAGATGCCCATTTACCCTACGTTTGAAGACCCCGAGGTTGTAATTTTGGGGAAACACAGACGCAAGCAATGAGTTCCACTCCTTAGCAGTTCGGACAAGGAAGGTGGAACTGTAACGCTTCGTGCGTGACCGAGGAACTTCAACCACGAAGGGATGAAACCCCCACCCGCGCCTCGTGTTCCGCAAGTGGAAACTAAAATTAATCTACTATTGTAACTCGTAATAGTATGAGTAATATTTCTCATAAAAGGCTCTGAAATTCCTCGAACAAGTATGAGTCATTACGTCGACACAAACAAAATATACGAACGCGTAGAGAATGACTGCTAATAGGTTACCTTGCTACGCAATAGTAAACAAGCTACCGGGTGAGGTTCAAAAAGGAAATAATGTACCAAGACTAGCCCTTTAGGTGTAAGTACAATCCTGTTCAACCTAGATATCGCAGTCCTTTTAAGGTGTTCTAAGAGGAAAGGCACAAATTAATTACAGCTTAGAAACGGCTTATTTCAAAAGTTAAAAAGTTGGTCTCATTTAAAAGTTATGTGACTGAATATAAAAATAAACGGTGCGTTATGGAAGAGTTAAAATTGTAACTAGATTATAAACTGTAAGGATATTTTATTTTTCTGTCTGCTATTTTTTTTTAATTGAAAGTTTGAAAGCTAGAAAAAAATCCAAGAAAAAATGTATTAATAATACTCAGGAAATTAGGCCCGGGGTATTAAAATTTATGCGAGTAAAATTAAATTTCACATGTCACAAGTTACGCGTTACAGGCTATAATATGCTTCTATGCATAATATAATACATAATTATAATATATTACATTAATATGTTTTAATTATATTTATTAAATTATTTATTTATAGTTTGTAAGTAAACTCAAGTCGTGTATCGGAGGTGTAAGAATTTTTAAAATCGGTCAACTAGTTTTTGAGTTTATTCATTACAAACATACAAATCTTTCTCTATTAGCAGGTATAGATATTAGATAAGCAGTTTGTTTAATAGTAAAACGTTTCTAAGTAGTATAAAACTAAATGTGACCGGAAATGATTCCTCGTTCCTCGTATGAATGAAACCTTATCTGCTTTTATGAGTCAATGATGCTGGCGTCTCAGTCTCTGAGTAGTGTGCAGGATCAATTGGTATGTCAATTGGTATGTCACTTCACAATGTTACTCGGTTTGTAAGTAGTTAGTCTTAACACCTATATGATTCACACTTATGTCGAAAAGAATCACCAAACTTTATTCAGTTTTAATCTATACATATAAAAATGTTATGTTGGTTTGTGTATGCTTAAAAAATTTGAAAACTACTTGAAAACTGAAAACTAGTAATTTAAACAGAGGAATCTTCTTATATGTATAATATATATACTATTTTTCATACGTTGACCGTTCTTAATTTGTTATGGCAACCGAGCTGACCGAGCCACAGCGAAGCGTAGCCGGGTTAAGCTAGTTTTGTTTATAATTTCTATATCTATATGTTATACGATTATCTATAGTTATATTATAAAGAGTAAACATCTAATATGTATACATTTATGTATTTTTGTTTGTAATGTATAAACTCTAAAACTACTAGAGCGATTTTTAAAATTCCTTCACCTACCATTAACTACTTGCTGATAAAATAATGTAAAATAATAAATAATAACATAAAAATAAAATAAAATAGAAAAGCATAGGAAAAGCAACATATAGGTAATATGAGTTACTTGAATATCCAAAGAAATATTTTACACTACAATGTTGCTATAAAATGCTTTTTGAATCAAATAATAAAGAAAATTTAATACCTGACTAATGAGAATAATTACAATTATTTAATATTTTAATAATTATAATAATTTAATTACTATCATTACTATTAAATGAGTTATAATTAAATGAGGTTATAATTAAATAATGTCCGATTGTTTTGTCGGTACGCGCTAATGTAAATACTGTTAGAGGTACTTAAGTCGATATGAAACCCATGGGCTGGACCAATTAAAGTACGAATCATACTTCCCAGAATGAATCATTTGGTTGAGGAAGTGGTCATCCATCCTTCCGACCTTGATCACTGAACACGATGTTTATAAAACTACAACCCAATACGTAGTTACGCCATTTAATTGTGAACGCTCTGTCGAAGCGAACGCTGTGCTGTGAACGTTGTGACCGTGTGACGTAATCGAGTAAAACGCAAAATGTCTCGCGGTAGCGGTTCTAGAACCACACTTCACGTTTTCAACGTGTTGTACTCCATCTTCGGTCTTCTACTTGCCGGTGGTGCTCTATGGTTCTTTGTGCAAATCTACGAAGTGACCAGTTTACGCAACAGAAATCATTATCTATTGGACTACTCAGTGTCTTGGCCTCAGTTTGTGCCGTGGCTTTTCTTTGTGCTTGGCATGGTTGTGTTCTTCGTGTCGCTGTGTGGATTCTCCGGTGCCAGAAAGAGCAGCAAAGGATTGCTCACCACGTATGTAATTTTCACCAGCATTGTTGTGCTTTGTTTGATCGCCGGTGCTATAGTTTCTCTGGTGTGCGCTGACACTGATCGCACAGACACTTTTATAAGCGATGCTGTTTGGGATGCTCACGGCGTAGCCAAAGCTAATAGAGATGTCGAGGAAGCTTTTGGTGACATAGAGAAAAGGTGGCACTGCTGTGGCGCATCAGGACCTAGAGACTACAAGCTGTACAGAGACGAGCTGCCAGCTTCGTGCTGTGACGTCAGACGCGGCTGGTTCGAGAGTCACATAAGCTACGTTCAAGACTGCGACTTTACAAATAAACTGGCTAACGAGAGACACGGATGTTCCACTGTTATTGCATTTAACTCCAGATTGGCAATCAAGATCCTGTCAGCTGGCTCGTTCCTAATTGCCCTAATTGGATTGATAAATATCGCGCTCGCTTTGTCCCTGTCCAAGGCGTTGCGAAGCAATACGAGAACGACAGAAATGAGACACGAGGCGGAAAGCAAGAAAATCCTGATGTAAATTGTAAATGTAAATGACTGTAAGTGTTAAGTTTTGGACTGAAAACACAAAGTGATAATATTTTCCCTTTCTTGTTTGTAGAAAGCGACAAAAGTATGTCACCGGGCTATGTTAGGTAAGAATGCTTGTTACAATAGGTACCTAAGTGGAAAGGTGCTATTCGTATTGATGTAACGTTCCAACATAGTGATATTAGTGATTATTCAATTCGAATGTTAGAAATAAGTTTAAAGCTTGTGTGTGACTAATGACTTTATTTATTAATGTATAAATGAACGTTTGAGCAAACGATTTTGCAAATTTGTTGTTCATGTGACTTTTAAACTTTTAAGTAGCATTTAAAAACATATTAATTAAAATGTCAAAACAAATGCAAACAATTCTGAAAGCATTTATTCGACTTTTTGTTTAGCAAATATAAGAACAAGTTTAGATAAATATTTAAAATGCAGACTTAAAATGTGAAGGACCGGATTCAAATCACAAATTAATAAACACATTTATTTAGATAGATACCTCGTATGCTGACGTAAGGCTGTTTCACCTTGGTAAACAGCAATCACATCATCGAGGTATATCTGTTCGCTAAGTATGTCATCAGCAAACCGGCTACGGAACGGTCGGTGGAATGGGTAATGGTAGTTGGGATGGCGCTGCGACGTTGGTCGCGGTACATTGAGTCATTCGACTTGAGGTCCGATCGAGAGATAGACGAACTGCGCGCGCGCACGTACACGCATTTATAAAACTAGTTGCAACATCGCACCGCCTCTCATTCTATCGACAACGATCTCTGCGGACGGACGATAACCGACGCAATGGGTAGCGACGACCTGGTCAGGGGCGTGCTTTACATAGTGAACGTGGTATATGCGGTCTTCGGATTTATAACAGCAGCGGTCGGCATATGGTTCTTTGTGCAACTAACCGAATTCGTCGCTTTGAGGAATAGCAACCATTACTTATTGGACTACAGAATCTACTGGCCTCAAGTGGCGCCATGGCTGTTCATACTCCTCGGACTGTTCATCATGATGGTAGCCTTCTGTGGATGGTGCGGTGCCAACAAAGAAAGTCGGGGCTTGCTTGGAATGTACATAGTTTTCATGGTCTTGATTATTATCGGCCAAGCTATTGCTTCGACTCTTGTGTTTGTTTTCGTCGACGGTGAATATACGGACCGGTTCGTGAAGGACACCGTTTACGATGGCTACTACAACTCGCAATCCAATCCAGATGTGTACAAGGCTTTCGGATACATCGAAAGGAAACTGAAATGTTGTGGCGCCAACGACGCAAGAGATTATAGGAGCTGGAGGAATGATCTGCCTTTGACCTGCTGCTTGGACAGCTATTACAGGGCGACTTGCGACTTCACCGACAAGGAAGCCAACGAGAGACTGGGATGTGCCAAGGTTGCAGCGGTTTACACTAAAATTATAAGTTCATCCATTGCTGGCGCTTCATTATTGATAGCTATTGTTGAAGCTGTGGGCGCGGTGCTTGCGTACAAACTGTTCCGGTCGTTGCGTGAAGTTGAACACTATATACACGAAAGAAAGGAAGGTGAGACCGAATGTTAGGATGTGTTAGTCAGTATTAAATGTACCGCCGATATTATTCACAAATAATTTTCGAATATTCGAACAATTTGCGATCGTCTCGCCCGAAGTAACTTTTCAATGCGCCAGCGAAAGTTCGCCGAACCTTTCAGGCGTTCAATGCGGAAATAAAGTTCCGCATTTCCTTGCTCAAGGAAATTCAAGAACCTTTATTTCTTAATAATTTGTTTTTTAAGTGTGTATTTTTTTTTATTTCAATTAATCTGTTTAGTTCTACAGACATTCCATAGCGCTCGGCGCAAGTAATTAACCCTATTCGTTGACGGCTGCCACGCCTGGGTCAAAGTGTAGCTAGGATTTCATTCTCGGGCGTGTGTGGGCTTAATCTGCAGTTTCCTCTTTAACTCAATGAATCATATGAGTACCTGATTCTGACTCACACGATTCAATTGCTGGTACATAACTCTTTTAGCCGTCTCTGTGACCTCCGTCGCTTAAGATGTGTTATACGATTGTCGTAACCGTGCGAGTACATCGCGCGCTACGGTCGTTTCGCAATGTTACCACCGTTTAGAAAGGCAGCCATGGACGACGAGTCTTACATTTTTTATCGCCAACTCTCATAATAGAAGGTCCATGAGAAAAATGCGACCTCTAATCTGGCGTTATTTGATGTTTCATTAGAATCTCTTGTGGAGTTTTCGCTCGTATTCTCATCTAGTTAAGAGCGATTGTGTAACTGCCGTGTGTAAGTTTAAGTTAGTAGATTTTTAGTGAGTCCATCTCGATAGGTTATGTTAATTTTTACGCAACACGATGTCGTGGGTCGACCCATAACTTGTACGCGTACATTTTATTAATATGTTACGACATCTATTGCGACATAATAAGATTTTTTTGTAAACATAATAATGTCTTCAAAATGTCACAGTGCCAATAATAAAATAATTGTTTTAATTTATAGAAAGTTTATTGCAGATAATAATAATTATGTGGATTTTAATTTTTTTTATATTTATATTTAAATTTAAATATCTGTAATACGTATTACTAGATTGTAGTAGTAATTATTTTTTTAATTATAATAATTAAATGTGAAATTAATTTTGTGGTTGAACGATCCGTCCTTTACAATCGAAGCAGCATAACATGATGGTGACTAATTTTCAGTTTTTTTTACACATGCCAAAGAAGTATGTAGGTACAAATAATAATTAATAATGGAAAAATGATTAAAAAAAAAAGATATTTTTTTTGCATGCAAAAGATATATTCATTGTGTATTTAGAATAAGATATTACCACCCTGATTTATCAATATAATTTTTTGTCTTAAGTATTTTTTTTTATATAAAAAATTTATTATAATAAAAATAGAATTGATGATGAGAGCTAGTCTTGTAAGTCGTTTCGTTTTGTAATAAATTTTTTTTAAAAATATTCTATTTATATGTCTTTTAATGTTACCTCGTGAATATTAAAAATAAAATGACGTAATACTAATCCGATAACGAGTTTCATTGGCTCCCAACATACTTTCGAAACCATTAATAGTCTTAACTACTTTTATATAAGCAAGCTGACATTTTATTTATTGATAAAATATAATTATACTAAACGCATAAAATTATACTTACTTTCGACATTTATGTATAAAAAAACATGAAAGTTGAATTTAATGATATTTATGGATGTTGAGGTCATTTAAGTGTTTTGACCAAATTGGCAAATTGTTGTCAACAATATTGACTTGCTAGGAATTTTTTGATTGGAATCTTGACTTGATTAGGAAAAACATAGTTAAAAATTACTAAAATAAATTTTAAAACAAATAAATACGAGTATAAATAAATAAATATAAATAAATATATATTCACACATTCCACACAGCACCATCTAGTTCCAAAGTAAGAAACTTAATGCTTGTATTATGGATACCAGACAGTTGATATACTACATTTATATTACTTTTTTTTGTAAATACATACATATAATAAATACAATACAAGTCAACATCCATGACTCAGGTACAAAGGTAAATGTTAACACATAAACATTTGCCCCTAGCGGGATTCGAACCCGCGACCGCTTGGTTAACAGCTAGGGTTACTAGCCACTAGACCAAACGTGTCGTCAAATATATCAAATGATTTTATTAAGGTAAAATAAAAAATAATATTCTTTATCTCCTACTAGCTGTTGCACGCGACTTCGTCCGCGTAACATAATAAAACATAGCCTATGTTAGTCCCTGATAACATAGCTTTCTATAGTTGAAATAATTTTTCAAATGGGTCCAGTAGTTTCGGAGCCTGTTAAATTCAAACAAACAAACAAATAAACAATTAAATCTATCCTCTTTATAATATTACTAGCTGACCCGACAAACGTTGTTTTGCCAAAAAATAAAAAAAAAAACATTGGGGCTGACCACCCTTAACATTTAGGGGTACAAAAAATAGATGTTGGCCGATTTTCAGACCTACCCGATAAGCACACAAAATTTCATCAAAATTTGGCAACAAACACTGCGACACGAGTATTTCATATATTAGATTATAATACCTATGTATATATAGATTCAATCTATAATAGTAATATTTTTGAACCTACCACCATTTTGAAATGTTACAACAACCAGTTAGTCATCTACGAGGAAGAACTAACAAGAAACCTCAAAGTTGCTCGTTTCAACAACAATTGCAAAAATTATTTGTTTATTGTAACAAGTATAAAATAAAGAAATATTCTGTAATCATTAAAATACTCATAATTAATGAGTAATAGCTTTAGCCTATCCGTACTTCCGTACTAATATTATAAATGCGAAAGTTTGTATGGATGTATGGATGTATGTATGGATGTTTGTAACTTTTCACGCAAAATCTAGTGAACCGATCACCATGAAATTTTGCATACACGTTGTCTGAGACACCAGAAAGGACATAGGGTACTTTTCATCCAGAACGTGGACGAAGTCGCGGGCACCAGCTAGTTGTATATAATTTCTGTTTTAGCTACTACTATATAGAATTTGTAAATTACCTTACAATCGTCTTAGATATCTTTTTATACAGTTGCTTATCCATACTAATATTATAAATGCGAAAGTAACTCTGTCTGTCAGTCTGTCTGTTACCTTTTGACACCTTAACTACTCAACCGATCATCATGAAATTTTGCATACACCTTGTCAGGGATATAGGAAAGGACATAGGGTACCTTTCATTCAGAAAAAAAGTATTGTTCCTGAGTGATCGTCTAAAAATATAAAAGTGTAACGTGGCGGCGCCACTGTCGTCACATCGTTAATGATGTCAGGCGTTATGCTTATCCTTACTTTTAATATTATAAATGTGAGTTTATTTGTTTGTTTGTTACGCATTCACGCAAAAACTACTGAACCGATCACGATGAAATTTTGCATACACGTTGTCTGGGACACCAGAAAGGATATAGGGTACCTTTCATCCAGAAAGCGGACGAAGTCACGGGCACCAGCTAGTATTGAATAAATGAGTCTTTTATTTTATTTTATTTAGGAAAATAAACAATTACACAATATATAGTAAATATCAGTGAGGTGATATAACAAGAGGAGTTATCGCCCCCATCACTAGTGATCCGTTCAATTGCAGTTGGCAGGCAACACATGACTTAGTCGCTTTCTAGCTCTTGAGTTGCTTGTTGCTTGTAACCCTTGTTTGTTTTTTAGCGAAATAACGTTAAAACTCATCAAATATGTCCTCGTGTGTGTTACGATATTGCACTAATAATTCAAGTAATAGATCAAAGTGCAAAGGAATAACTTTCCATCGGTAAGTAACTAAATAATAATTTTAAAACTCAATTTGTGCAAAATATTTAGCGGACGCTATTTTGCGTCATTTGTCATAGACAAAAAAAATTAAGAAGTGACATTAGGTGTATTGTTGAAATAAGACAAACCTTAGAAAAAAAGGTTTTAATAAACAATATGTTACTAGTAAAATTTACAGACATAAGACAGATACATGAAAAGAGAATATTGATATTTTCATAAACGTAAAATGAGGTTTGGGTATGTAAGAAGGTTGTATAAGTATACCACAATTGTATATATTATATATTAATATATATTTTAATAACAAATCAATAAATTAAAATATATGTTAATATATAATTATAATATAAATATTAATAAATATAATAATATATAAGTATATAAAAATATTATAATATATAATATGATTATATTATATTAATCATATTATATAACATGTATATGAATTATAATTATATATTGATATATAATTATATAATATTATAAAATTATAAATTAAATCATAAAATAAAATTATCTAAAAATCACGTAAGTGGTATAGGCACGTAATGAAATAGGCAGAATATAAACAGTGTCGCCTCTATGACGGTGACATCGATTCTATTATACTCTTGCGCGCCCCCTACTGCCGCGTTTGTTGCACAGATTTTGTTCGCACTGTCCGTTCTATATTATAAAATTCAATGGTAAATATAAAGAAAGACGGACATATATTCAAGGAAATACATATATATTTAAGGTATTTTCTTACTATATCAAGTAATGCTAATTCTGACAAATAATTACTATAATTAATGAAATGATACAATTTTAATAATTCGACTATAAATTCACCTTCTCATAAATGGACGTAAAATTTAAAAGAACTATTAAATAATAAAATAGATAATTATATCGAAATATTTTTCCTCTAATAAAGTATACTTATTATAATTAAGGCTGAATCTGCTTAAGTAATAGTGTGCCTTAATACAATCGGCATTAGGTTTATTTTTGCTGAAAATACAGACGAGTAGATATTGGAAGTTTTGTAATGACCACGCCCATTATTAGGTGAACTCAATTCTTTGCATAACAATGGAATGGAGACGCGCCCGTATTTCGCCATAGTATTGAAAACACCTGAATAAGCTTAACTATATAAAAAATTTGCTTATCCCATATCGTAATAAATGTTGATTAACTAGAATTACTTATTCAGTTAACATTGTTATTAATATGAAGAAAACATGTAACTGTACAATCTAATATATAAATCAAGCTGGTGCCCGCGACTTCGTCCGCGTTCTGTATGAAAGGTACCCTATGTCCTTTCTGGTGTCCCAGACAACGTGTATGCAAAATTTCACGGTGATCGGTTCAGTAGTTTTTGCGTGAAAGAGTTACAAACATCCATACATACATACAAACTTTCGCATTTATAATATTAGTACGGATTCGTGTCGTGTCGCAGTGTTTGCTGCCAAACTCCTCCGAAACGACTGGACCGATTTTGATGAAATTATGTGTGCTTATCGGGTAGGTCTGAGAATTGGCCAACATCTATTTTTCATACTCCTAAATGTTAAGGGTGGTCCACCCCAATTTTTTTTTTATTTTTTGGCAAAACAACGTACTTTGTCAGGTCAGCTAAGTAGTAACATTCTATAAACTTTACATGAAACATTACATACTAAGCTATTAGCACAGTAAAATTAGTAAAATCAGGTAAAATAATTCGTGTAGTTTTGAAAATTATGATCATACTGATACAGATGATCATACTAAAAGTCCTCAAAGGTGGAGAATTTGCTGAGGATGTAGGGAGGAGGGGTTTTGAAAGTTTTCAGGTAAGAAAAGAATACCTATAACAAAAGAAAGAAGAGCCATTAGAAGAACTACTAAATCCCCATCTTCCCTCGTCGTGAGTAAGAGATTCCAGAGTCCATTTTCACGTTCCTTCCCAATGAAATAAACATACAGACGAAAACAGTACCTACTTTATTTCTATTTTATTTTATCGTAAACAAAGAAACCAGTACTATTAATTTGGACAAAACATATTAATCATTATGCACCGAACGCTATACCTGTATAGTATACTACAGGTTTATAAAATTATAATTTGCATAGCGAAATGACTTTAGAACAACATGATATACTTACCAGATACTTACATACTTAATGTGTGTGTGTGTGTGTGTGTGTGTGTGTGTGTGAGTGTGTGTGTTTGTGTGTGCGTGCACACGCGCGAATTAAGATAACAAATAACAAGAATACTTTTTGAAGTTGCATACTATACTACCGATTCGGTAACCAAATGGCGTTCTAGAAGAAAGGAAAAGACGAAACTCTCCAGAAATAGCTCTTTTTATCATGTATTATCTCACTAGCTGATCCGGAAAACGGCCGGATCAGCCAAAAAATAAAAATAAAAAATTTCCACCCTTATCACTTAGGGGTATAAAAAAGTTTACGACCTATACCTATATTGTCAGACCTACAGAATGTACATTAAAAATTTCATGAAAATTGGTCAAGCGGTTTCGGAGGAGTTTTGTTAAAAACACTGTGACACGTGAATTTTATAACTATACTAGCTGGTGCTCGCGACTTCGTCCGCGTGGAATAGTTATTTTGGGAGTAATTTGGGTATCTCGAACGGTTTTCGCAGCGCACGCAACGGCAGCCCTCAAAGATGAATAATTTTCCCCGTCTTTTCCACATTTTCGACTGTTTCTTCGCTCCTATTAGTCGCAACGTGATGTTATATAGCCTAAAACCCTTCCTCGATAAATGATCTATCCAACACAAAAAGAATTTTTCAATTCGAACCAGTAGTTCCTGAGATTAGCGCGTTCAAACAAACAAACAAACTCTTCAACTTTATAATATTAGTATAGATAAGAAGCAGGGTTTTGGAAAAAAACCAAGATTTTGTGTATTTTTTTATCAAGTGATGCGTCAGTTTGCGTTCCTATATTTTACTAAACATTGATCTATAAATAGAGTGTCTTTTACACTGTGGAAGCTGTGATCTGACGTCCAGCGGTGGGCGTGTCCTACTCGCTAATAATGGCGACGCTTAAAGCAAAAAATTCTGCTTCATTATGATATTTTTAACTGGTATTTTTAAAATAATTACACTGGCGTTGAAAAAACATAGATTTCGTGTTTACAGTAACAACCAAACACATTAATGATGAAAAAAAATCTTCTTTATATAAAAAAATTACGCGTCACGTTATTTGAGGCCAATGGACTCTTAAACTACTGAACAGATTTTGATAAAACTCTTCGTAACTATGTGTAATTTGGTCCAACTTAAAAGATAGGATAGTTTTTTTATTGAACCCGGGCGAAGCCGGGAGCGGGTCACTAGTATGTTTGTACATATTTTTATGTAACTATAAACCTGGCATTGCATAGCTATACAGCATAGTACCTAAGTATTGTCCATAGTACATCAATAGTATAGCCATAGTATATCCATTAGTATAGCCTATACTACGGCTATACTACGGCCATAGTATAGCCTATACTACGGCTATACTACGGCCATAGTATGGCTATATTATGGCAAACCGTTATAAATAGCTAATAATAATTTATAATAAATAACTTCAACCTGGCTTCAACACAATGCTGAATTGAGAAATATTGCGGTCAGCGGTAACCGTCTGCTTGCATATTTATTTAACTCATGTTAAATAATAACTAAAGAATTTATATTTTAATCGATCATTAGCTCAGATTGTGAGTCGAGGTCTTGCCAATCACGAACCTGTATTCAATATTATGCACACACACACACACACAAAGACAACTCAGGTTTTATTATAAACAACTGCTTACAAACATCATGTAACATAAAAACCCAAATCATTAATAATGAGTGTGCATTAATGACATTATTACATTTTGTATTAATTATGAATCAACAAATTGTGAAAAGTTATTAAGTAATAAAAATATGTTATTTACTTACTAATAAATAAAATTGAAATGTATGTTTGTAATTTCAAAATAGCTGCTTTTTAATACAAATTTTTAAAATTTTTGTCTGTCCGTCTGTACTGGATAATCTCCGAAACGGCTGGACCGTTTTCGACTGGGCTGTCACTGGCTAAACTGATGCTATAAGTAGTAACTTAGGCTACTTTTATTTTAAAAATAAATATACTATATATGTAAGCAGTATAAATGTATAAAACTAAGGCGTGAAAGCTTTTTTGTTCTTGTTATGCTCAAATTTTATTTTAGAACGAAAACACACTATGTCAAATAGTGACGTCATGTGTTTTCGTATTCGTATGCATGTGTAATAGATACACACACAAACATACACTCATACACCCCCTCCCCCCTCTTTACACAAGAGTCTCCTCCTTCCATCTAAGATCTTAATGTTGATTTGATGAATTTATTCCCTGTAAATATTAATCTAATATATAAAATTCTCGTGTCGCGGTGTTTGTTGCCAAACTCCTCCGAAACGGTTGCACCGATTTTGATGAAATTTTGTGTGCTTATCGGGTAGGTCTGAGAATCGGCCAACATCTATTTTTTATACCCCTTAATGTTAAGGGTGGTCCTCCCTAAAAATTATTTTTTATTTTTTCGCAAAACAACGTTTGCCGGGTCAGCTAGTGGATTGTAAAATAGATTTTTGTTAATATAATTAATTAAATAAATAAGAAAGACACCAGAGCTATTATTATAAACAATATTACCGTCAAAACAGGTTTCTAAGATATGTTCTGATAAATAAACAGTGAGGCAGAAAAAAAAATGTACATCTATATTTATACGCACATTCGCAAGCACAAACACACACATACACAAACATTTGCTCTCACACACACACACACACACACACAGCCACACTCAATCATACGCACACACTCACATACACATATTATAGAGTTAGAATGAATATAAATTATATTGTGCATAATTTAAAATACAAATCTTGTTATCGAAGTATAGAACTTTCTATCACATGTATTTTCTATAGTAAACTTTTTAACTTAGTTATTTAGCAACTATTTAGACTTTTTAAGGTTTTTTTTAAAAGGACAACGACATTTTTTAATACCATGTGATACCATTTTTGTTCAATGTTTGTGTTTTAGTACATAATATAAGCTTCAAAAAAGCTTCATTTAGAAACTAGCTGGCGCCCGCGACTTCGTCCGCGTTCTGGATGAAAGGTACCCTATGTCCTTTCTGGTGTCCCAGACAACGTGTATTCAAAATTTCATGGTGATCGGTTCAGTAGTTTTTGCGTGAAAGCGTAACAAACAAACTCACATTCACATTTATAATGTTAGTAAGGATTACGATCAAAGATATTTAATAAAAATTTACAGCCCTCAAACTTTACTAGGGGTTTCGGTGATAAAAGAAAGCAGACACGCTGACAGTTATACGTCTTTAAAGTTATCGCTGCTACGATCCTGAAAGGATATGGGATATAAGGATAAGGATCCTGACAGGGTGTTTTTTATCAGATTCCAGAGTATTTCCCTTTTCAAATATTGTACCTTACCTTACCTTACCTGAAAAACTGCAGTAATATCTCATCTAATAGGCTGTCTGCCTGTCCGTCACACTTCTATCTGAGTATGTTTACAAAACAAAGTTTAAAAACATCCATGACGTGTTTCTGCACGATTTCAAGCCACACAAACAAAAATGGAAATGTCTCTTACATAATAATAGTAGTCGACATAATGGCTTAGAAGTTCTCTCTATAAAGCTTTCTCCGAAGGGGCCCTTAAATTATTTTAAAAGATGATAATATAGTCCTTAACGCACATAGCAATAAGAGTCAATTTGATCCCACGTGTGGGCCGCAGGTAGGTCAAGGCGTGACGTAACAAGTACTATAGAGCTAAGATTGCGAAACATGCGGACGGCGACGGAGTTTTTAAGTATGCGAGTATTTGAGGCCTTGGACGCATTTTGTGAGTAGTTCCAACTCGTTTTCCCCCCACTAGCTTTTACTTTCATAGTGAATAGTACACTTGCATTGGGTTCCACTTTTACAAGTTATAATTATTTGAAAGTCGATCTTAAAGCTGTCACGCCAAAGCAAAGCTGCCAAACTAAAACTTATTTAGAAAAAGTACAAATTTCTTTAAGAATATTTATTTATATTGACAAGACCGTTGGATGAGGAGTGAGGGCGTTGTATTCGATTCCCGGCAGGGTCAATTGGAAATGAACTTTTCACTTTTCAAATAGTATGAACTAGTTGGTGCCCGCGACTTCGCCCGCGTTCTGGATGAAAGGTATATCATACATACATACATTCATACAACCATACAAACTTTCGCATTTATAATATTTATAGGATTTTATTTATAGGAATTTTCAACGCAGACGTAGTCGCGGGCACCAGCTAGTTCAAAATATAAATCATTTCAATTGACCGACAAAGAATGTGTCAAATATGGCCCGTTAGTTTAATTGCCCAATTACCGCAATGGACATTAAATGTCATTATGACATTAGCCAAATTAGAACTCTCCGCCATGAAGGTATGACGTCATACAATTAAAGCCAACAGCCTTTATCACAGTTAAGAATATAAAATACTAGCTGGTGCCCGCGACTTCGTCCGCGTTCTGGATGAAAGGTACCCTATGTCCTTTCTGGTGTCCCAGACAACGTGTATGCAAAATTTCATGGTGATCGGTTCAGTAGTTTTTGCGTGAAAGAGTTACAAACATACATACATCCATACATCTATACAAACTTTCGCATTTACGAGTATAATATTAGTATGGATGTTACTCGCTGATAATATAGCTTCGCAACAATTAAAGAATTTTTCAAATTGTTCCAGTAGTTTCGGAGCCTATTCAATTCAAACAAACAAACAATCAAACTTTCCTCTTTATAATATTTAGTATAAGTAGGTGTACATTTCTTACTACAATGCCTAGAAAAATATATTGGAGGAAATAAAATAATACAACAAGGAAAACTATTGTTTTGGTTTTGTTGGTTTGTGCCTTGTTATTGTGAAGAATTCGTATGCCTATTTCAATGTTCTAGCACAGCATACTTAAACACAATATAGCCAATTCATTTAGAACGAATTAACACTCAAATTTCCTTTGCATATATGATCTAATTTTGCATGTCACTATTACAAAGCATTACACGCCTTTATTGAGCTAAAGTACAGTCGGGGTAAGAAAAGGTTCGTCACCTGTAAGTCGACATTTGCTTTTGCACCAAGTCACCAATTGTCAGTCGTGCCAAAATTTTCATTTCAAACATAATAATTATAAGCACAGCATACTTATTTCGTACAGTAGGCCGACGGAGACGTCTAGACAGGGCAATCGTGCGGGGCGTGAGGACGTGCCCAAGCTGCATACTTCGTCGTTCTTAGTAGCTTGGGATAAATATTTCAGGGCTATCACGTCTTTCAGATTCTAATTTATTATATAAATCAAAATGGTGCATACGGCATGTGCTGTAAGTGCGTGCAAATCTTTATCTCGCATAAATAAAGAACTAAGCTTTCATCAATTTCTGCACGATGAAGAAAGGTACTTAAGCACATTTTATATTACTTAATTTGTGTCAACCCTTCCGTAATTTTTAAATACCTACACAGGCGGTGGTATCGCCCAACATCAAAGGCGTCGGCCTACTGTAGGAAATAAGTATGCTGTGGGTCTAGTATGCATTTAAAGAGCTTAAACGCAATGGCCTTTCAGAAACTTTTGACAGTCCAAAAAGACATGGTAAAAGTTCTCAATGGGGGGACTTAAACTCTTAAGTTACTGTAACTTTTTACACCATAACTTACTCGAGCAAGAAGTAAATTCTCAACTTAATAAACTCGAAATGAGCATAAGAAAAATAAATTTTTATATTGAAATAATCTATAAATAATCTATATACATATATAAAATTCTCGTGTCACAGTGTTTGTAACCAAACGGCTTGACCGATTTTCATGACTTTTTTATAATATTCGGTAAGTCTGAGATTAAGTCGTAAACTATTTTTTATACCCCTAAGTGATTGTATGGCACTTAGGAATATAAGCACTATTGTATGGCATTGCTTATGTCAACAGGAGGTGGTGATCACTTACCATCAAGATAAAAAAACTAGCTCGCCAAATAAACTGATCTTCCTTAAGTTTAATATTTCCTACACGTGTGTGAATATGTAGGGACTTTACAATGTGTCAAGACCAGTAAAAACCCAGACAATGCTAGGTATGTATGGACGCGAAGAGGTCCTTCTTCGTCAGGCATACAGGGAGGCTCACAAGGCCCTGCAGAAAGGTATCTGCAGGGCCAAGGAAGAAGCACATGAGCGCTTCCTGGCCCTCCTGGACGCTGACCCCTGGGGTCGTCCATATAGGGCTGTGAGGGGAAAGTTTGCATCAAGCTCCCCCTCCACAGCCAACCTCGAACCGACGCTGCTCGAAAATGTTGTGGGGTCTCTTTTCCCGACCCCCGGCCCATTCGAGCCCCCATCTATGGAGCCTCCGGAACCTGCGGAGGCTGCGCTGCAGGGCCCTCCCGTCTCTGACGTAGAGTTTGAGGCGGTGAGGGAGCGGATCGGGAGGAAGAAGACGGCCCCGGGACCAGATGGGGTCCCGGCCAAGGCCCTGGCGATAGCGCTGGGGCCTTTGGAGGAGAGGTTCCGGGCGGTACTCGATGCGTGTATCGCCCGGAGCAAATTTCCGGCGAGGTGGAAGGTGGGGCGACTCTGCCTTCTCCGTAAGGAGGGCCGCCCTGCCGACTCACCGGCGGGGTACCGACCGGTGGTCCTGCTCGACGACTCCGGCAAGGCTATGGAAAGAATCATAGTCCGCCGGATAGTCGAGCACCTAGAGACTGAGGGGCCGAACTTGGACGAGCACCAGTTCGGCTTCCGAACCGGTCGGTCCACAATGGACGCAGTGGGCCTCCTCAAGCGGTGGACTGAGGAGGCCACGGGCAGGGGGGAGGCTGTTGTTGCGGTGTCGCTCGACATCCGCAACGCTTTCAACAGCCTCCCTCATGAATGCATAAGGGCGGCACTTAAATTCCACAGGGTGCCGCCCTACCTCCGCGCCCTCGTCTTCGACTACCTTTCTGATCGGGTAGTGTTGTACGAGGGCGCAGACGGATGCGTCCGTCGACGCCCAATGGCGGCTGGTGTACCCCAGGGAGCCGTCCTCGGCCCATTATTGTGGAACCTGGGGTACAACTGGGTCCTGCGAGGCAACCTCCTTCCCAAGATGGAGGTTGTCTGCTTCGCCGATGACACTCTAGTCGCGGCGAGAGCGCAGACGTGGGAGGACGCAGTGCGGTTAGCGTCGGTCGGCACCTCTTTGGTCGTCCGGCGCATCCACCTGCTAGGATTGGAGGTGGCCCTAGATAAAACTAGGGCCATGGGCTTCCATCCCCCACGCCGCAGGATCCCTCCGGGGCTCCATGTCCGAGTGGAGGGGGTCCGGATTCCGGTCGGGATGCACATCAAGTATCTCGGCCTAACACTGGATCCCCGATGGAGTTTCGAGGAGCATTTCAAGCTCCTCGCTCCACGGCTGACAGCAGCCGCAGCCGCACTCGGACGGCTCCTCCCGAACCTGGGAGGACCAAATTCGGCGTGCCGTCGACTTTACCACGGGGTGGTAAGGTCGATGGCACTTTACGGAGCCCCGGTCTGGGCGGAGTGTCTCACTCCCCGCACCCGGGCCCTCCTGAGGAGGCCTCAAAGGGTCATGGCGATCCGGGCCGTGCGGGCTTACCGCACGGTCAGCCACGGGGCCGCCTGCGTGCTGGCAGGCACGCTACCGTGGGATGTCGATGCCCTGGTTCTGTCTCAGGTGCATCGGCATCGGGTCGCCGCAAGGGCCCTTGGAGAAAGACCCGTTGCCGAGGACGTGCAGCGGGTCCGTGCAGAGGCACAAGAGAGGGCCATGGATGATTGGGGTGAGGCACTCCTCAACCCCACCGCTGGTCACCGGACGATCCTCGCGGTTCGTCCGGTGCTGGAGGAATGGGTGAGGCGCCGACGAGGTGGCCTCACCTTCCACGTGGTGCAGATAATGACCGGACACGGGTGCTTTGGTCATTATCTGCACCGTATAAAAAGGGAGGAGTCGCCGCGGTGCCACCACTGCGGCGACCCTGACGACACGGCCGAGCACACACTCCAAGTGTGCCCGGCCTGGAGTCCCCAGCGCCGGGAGCTGGAGGTGGCGCTGGGTGGTGGAGACGTCTCACTGCCAAGCATGGTTGAAGCCATGATTGACAGTGAGACCACCTGGAAAGCGGTTGCCTCCTTCTGCGAATCTGTAATGTCGCAGAAGGAGGCAGCTGAGAGGGAGCGAGAGGAAGAGGCAGGTCTCGCTTCCCTCAGACGCAGGCGGCCGGGCAGGAGAAGGCGGGCATATCTAGCCCGTTTTCAAATGTCCTAGGGGACCTGCGCACATGGTTGGCCAACTGTGTGTGCCTGCACAAGGTCCCACCGTCTGGGGATTGCCTGGGTGTCTCCGGGCAATCCTCCGTTGGCGTTAGTCTAGCCAGCAATGGCTAGGCTGCTCTGGGGTGGATCGGAGTTGGTGCCTTGGCAGAGCCCGGTTCACCCCGCTCACAGGGCAAGGAGGCACCGGGGAGTTTTAGTGGGTATTCCCAGTGCCGCTAAAAAAAAAAAGGTATGTATGGACGACCTCGTGGTAACTTTGAGTAATAATTATTAAGCTTTGTGGTCACGCAATACTTTTACCTATTACCTTAATGCTATGCTGTGTGGAACTTTCCCAAACAATGTAAACTTAATGTTATTATAGTAACTAGTAATATTACTTAATATATCATGTAGGTACCTATTATTATTATTGTTTTACCACTAGCTCCAACCAAGAAGAAAATCTTATCGAGTGTATAGGGTACATACATAGATGAATGTTTCAGTGGTACATACATAGATGAATGATTGGTCTCGCTGCGCTCGACTAGATACCACCGTCGTACTTGTAAAACGCGGCATAAAATAGTACGCCGAATTCGGCGTACCCGAGCCAGTCACACTGCAAACTGTCTGTGATGTGTACGTGCCGAATGTTTTATTAAAATTTAGGCATAATAAAATACTAGTTTGTGTAGTGAAACTGTGTAAAAATATAATAAAACTGGGTAAAAAGTTATAAAAAGTGACGATTTTTTACACACACTATAATAAAAAGTTGCCACATTTTCGGAGCTATTGTTTTTGTATAGCGCTCTATCTAGTCGAGCGCAGCGAGACCAATCTATTATCTTTGGGTACATACTTAAACATATTGCTACAATGCATATTTACCTATAATAATTTAGCATATTAATGTAATTAATAATATTATTATTAAATCAGAATATTTCATTTATTTTATTTTAATCCACCGCGCCTAACCAATTCAATTTAATAATATAAAATCTAGGCATATATCTATGCACGTTCGTATTGAGTGTTGGACATATTGGGTTGTATTATTGTATGCGTCGATTATTTAATTTGACTGTTGCAAGTGACAGTGGTCAGTGACCGTTTAATGAAGTATAGTCATCCGAATCATACTCAATGAGCTCGGAAATGCTTTATTGAATGAGCTGCATTACTGCACTATGTAGATTTAACAAAAAAAAAAATATATTATATTTTGAATCCACAAAGATATATTGATAATCATGTGGATTAGGTGTCTTTTGAGCCCAAAAACGCTATATATCTGCTGTAAGTTGCTGAGGAGTTGGGTGTCCCGCAGACTACTTGATGCTGCTGCATGAGGTAAAGATTACTACATATGTCATGGAAATACTACCGATGTAACAGTATACCGAATTTCAAATGCGATATTCCTTCGTTAAATGGAAAATGTGCTGATGGTTTTCAAACGTCTCAACAGATCTTATTCTATACCTACCTACTATTTATTATACTAATATTATAAAGCTGAAGAGTTTGTTTGTTTGAACGCGCTAATCTCAGGAACTGCTGGTTCGTATTGAAAAATTCTTTTTGTGTTGGATAGATCATTTATCGAGGAAGGCTTTAGGCTATATAACATCACGTTGCGACTAATAGGAGCGAAGAAACAGTCGAAAATGTGGAAAAAACGGGGAAAATTATTTATCTTTGAGGGCTTCCGTTGTGTGCGCTGCGAAAACCGTTCGGGATACCCAAATTATTCCCAAAATAACTATTCCACGCGGACGAAGTCGCGAGCACCAGCTAGTAAATTATAACTAGAAACCATTTCGATTAGGTTGGCTTTCAAAGAAAAGAAACCAGATCAGAATCGGTTCATCCGTCTGGGTGCTACGATGACACAGACAGACAGACAGACAGATAGAGATACACAGATTGCGTCGGGAGTTAAAAAATAATCTCTTTTGATCATTCTATTGAAGATTTTACAAAGGATACTAAGGATAATGTCATTTCACGGTATTTGTGATTACTGATTTATTTCCAAAGTTGGCCTGCTGGGAATTGAACCCGAGACCCTTAAACTTTTAAAACAGTGTTAAAGCAAGCTTAACTACTCAACCAAGGAGCTGAAAAGATTGTAAGTTGAAAAATATGTAGATTTTCTTTTCTTTTCATTTCTTATTTGTACGTCGTGTTCTGATTTGATTTAAAAAAAGAACAATTCAATTAAGAAAAACTAATGAATGCATGTTGTACGGAAAATGCGGAATCTAAATGAATGTGAATAAAATTCAATGCTCTGAAAAAACTGGCTGTAGTATAAAGACTGAAATTGAAAATGTATTTGAGATCTGTTTGAGATAGGAAATATGTTTAAGGGAATTAAGTAGGTACGGTACTTATTTAAAAATAGAATTCTAAATTCAAAACCGTACCTTCTTGAGACTTTTTTTTATAAGAGATGGGTTAGCTCTTGGCCAACAACCAGCCGTGTGGCAAGGATGAGGCCTAAGATGGAGCGAGCTCACCCAGAAGATGCCTATTCACTCGAACCTTGAAAAGATTAGGGTTATATGTGCTCGGAAATACAGACGCCGGCAGGGAGTTCCAAACCCTTGCAGTGCGCATTATAAAGGATGTTTCAAAGCGCTTGGTACGAAAAGGAGGGATTTCGACAAGATGAGGATGGTAGCCAGCCGTACGTCTGTATGTCCGATGGAAGAAAGGGGAAGGCGGTATCAGCTCATGCAGCTCCTGAGCACACTCTCCGAAGTACACCTTATAAAAGACACATAGACAGGGATAACAACAAAATTGACCACTAACATGGCCTATAAGTACAACATTTTTTTAATATTGCAATGCAAAGTTAAGTTTGTTGTTTATTACGCTTTAACCACTGTATCGATTACTCAAAATATGAATTCCGTACCATAAATAGTAGAGTCCTTTAAAAATCTTGTTTGTTTGTTTGTTGTGAGGATCGTAGAGCTTAATTGTGTGATTGTCCCGAAGGAATAAAAGGTTCATGCTTAGCCAAACATTAAAATATTGAGTTAATATGTGTTTATTTTTACACAACGATCTTTTTACATTAGAAAGGGTAGCAGACAGGCCGACGATTCGCTTGATAGCGACCCTGAAAATTATTTTCAATTGATATCATATAAAAAATATATAAGAGAAGTCGGGCGAAGATATGTGTTTTGCGAGTATGACATCACACGTCAAAAGCAAGCATCGTACGTGCCGAACAGTTTCAAGTTTACGACTCAAAAGTAAAACTTTGTTATTTAAGGTTGACTACACACGATACTGATCGTATTGTCTGGTAATTTTTAAGACTTATGCGACACTTATTTCAATAAGACGTAAATCATTATAGTTTCTATAGGATTATTATTGACGACACGTTTGGTCTAGTGGCTAGTAACTCTAGTTGTTAACCAAACGGTCGCGGGTTCGAATCCCGCTAGGGGCAAATGTTTATGTGTTAACATTTTACCTTTGTACCTGAGTCATGGATGTTTTGTATTTATAATATGTATGTATTTACAAAAAAAAAGTAATCTATGTAATATATCAACTGTCTGGTATCCATAATACAAGCATTAAGTTGTTTACTTTGGAACAAGATGGTGCTGTGTAGAATGTGTGAAGATATTTATTTATTTATTATAGAAATTTATAATGAAGGCTTTTAATAATTTAGGTCAACAATTTTCAGCAGCGTTAGAAATCTATCGTCAAGTTATCGTAAACTGTCTTCATTTGCTGTTAAAAATTGTTGGTTAACTGTTTTTTATTTATGATCAATATAAAATATTATTATATATAGTTCTCTATGTAAAATATATATATATTCAATATTTTATAAATATTTTAATTTATAAAATTAAATATTTTTAAAATAATGTGTATCAATATTTTAAGAATATACTTAGGCAAAGATTTAAATTTAAATCTTTGATCTTTGAAATTATATACATGTATATAATTTTTCTGTATATATGAATTTTTAGGCAAGATAACGTGTGCTGCTAGGTTCGCAAGTTTTATTGTAAGTATTATTTTTAATTTATATTTTTAGACATTTAAATAAAATCAAATAATATATTTAAAAAAATACTATTACTATTACAAACAACAGAAATTTATCGCGTAAAATAATATCGCGCAACTAGTCGCAGCGTGCACGAATTTCTTATTTGGAAAGTAGGTCAAAGCAGACCTTAATGTTTTGCGAGTTGTTTTTGTAGGCTCGTCCCTTACTCGAACTGCGACCATGAAGAGTTATTATATTCTTGACGTAACCTTTATGCACCAAACGTCTATTGAATTGGGAACATCCATTATTTGCTCTACAATTTTCATCTTTATGTTAAGTAGCACAAAATTTATTTTTCATCTTAATGCAAGTACTTTATAATAGTTGCACATTGCACAATACGGAGCGATATTCAAATAAGGGCAAAGGTTATTGAAAGTTTTAAAACCTATTTAATAATTCCTCTATCCCTTTCTAATGCCTTATCCTGAGTTATACTTAAGAGACCCTTATTCTGTAGAACGCTACAGGATAAGTAAGTACAAGTAACGACTTGTGTTATAGCACAGGTAACTATCATCAAGTTAGCACGTCATCAAGTATACTGTCGGCCTGTCTAACGATTTTAACATATAAAATGTACTAATAACTAAATATGTTTTTTTTGTCATAAAATACACGTTTTTAATTTAACGTTTTTGATATTTATGATTTAAATTGTTATAGTGTAAAAAAATCCATTTCATTATTAATTTTTTTATGATTTATGTTTTTTTCCTAAATGAAGGATAAGAATGATCTGTGAATAGAAATTAGATATTTCTCTCGTATTTTGGGATTATCTCAGAAAAATATAATATATAGTGAGTGCTAGTAACCTAAAATTAATTGTCAGCTCATATTATATTATAATGTATGTAGGTATTTGTCAAATAGATAATAAAGCCGAGGTTCCCACACATCTGAAAACAACTGCTAATGCAGTGTTATTTAGCATGATTACACCGAGTTTGTTGCCCTTGGACGTACGCAGCACACAGGAGAAGTTCTTTGTCAACATAATTGCACCACTTAGCCGTCTTTGTGCAAGACAAAAAGTTTCTACTGACTTTGACTGTCGCTTGCCTCCATTCAAATTAATATTTCCGGAATTAAGGGAGACGCACTCGAGCGCATGCTGATCTTGTTGTTGTTTAATTTCTATAATAAACTAATAGTGACCAGCTCTCGACTTCGCCTGGGATCAAAATAAAAACTATCCTATCTGAAAAGTAGGATCAAATTACACATAGTTACGAAGTTTTATCAAAATCAGTTCAGTAGTTTAGGAGTTCAATGGTATCAAACATGTGACACGAAATTTTTATATATTATTATGTACAGATTACTACTAGAGAGGTGAAACTAATAAAACTATTTATGAAAAAGTTAATGAAGAGACTAGAGAAATGAATGCAAACTTGCCGTTTCTAGTTCCAGACTCCGGTAGTCACCAACCGTCAGCCTGTTTCGTGGTTTAGTGAGTAAAAGTTTTAAAACTAATTGAAATTTACCATGCGTATTGTTGTTTGTGAGATGTTACACGTCCTGACTACAAAAAGCGGCTAAAAAGAAAATCGGCTAAATAGAATTGTGCTAAATTTACCTCTGGAGCGAAAATAATACTCCGACAAGTGGGACAAAATCTGTCAAAAATTACTAAAGATTTATTGGAACAAACTACAGTTAGAAATTTTAAACTAAACCCCGATATTCTATTATTGACACCATTCTAATGAGCTAAATCACGTCTGCTGTAAGTTGCTGAGAAGTTGGGTATCCCGTAGAAAACTTGTGCTGCAGCATCGGATCAAAGTTGGTTATCCCCCAACATTCTATTGAGCCTATATCTACCATTCGTTGTTAAGGAGTTTGGTGTTTCGCAGACTACTCTATGCTACAGCATCAGGTCAAGGATACCATGTCATGGAAATACTACCGAAGTAACAGTACACCGAATTTCAAATCAATCAAACCTGCGGAACTCCGTGCTGTGGAAGTTGGCGAGATTCTTACGTCAACTGGGAAATGAGCCGATAATCTTCAAACGGCTGAACAGATCTTCATAAATTATAACTAAGAACCATCTCGACACGTCAGCTTTCAAACAAGAAAAAAAAAACCGGATTAAATCGGTCCGTCCGTTTGGGAGCTATGATGTCACTGACAGATAAACAGACGTCGGGCGTCGGAGGTTGTCGACTGGTTCCCAGTAGTAACGACTTTTCTAATCGATGGTTGATTAATTAAATTTTATTTTGTTTGAAAATCAATAAACACTTGTTAAAAATTATAGGTATACATAAATAAATTCCAAATACTATCTGTTGCACGCGACTTCGTCCGCATAACTTCATAAAATATAGGCTATGTTAATCGCTGATAATATAGCTTCTCATAAGTGAAAGAATTTTTCAAATCTGTCCAGTAGTTTCGCGGAGCCTACTCAATTCAAACAAACAAACAATTAAATATTTCCTCATTATGATATTAGTACAGATAGATTGCGCAGAAATTGTTTAAATTTTTGGGTTAGCTGGGCTGTGAAGGTTATTATTACTGTCTCTTACTCATCTAAAAAGTAAGGCTAATCTTACAAGTACAAAATTAAAGATTCCCAAGTTATATTATCAACTAAAAATAGTCTTCTATAGGAGTGTAGCCACTATCGCTAAAAGGTATTGCCAAGTTATACCTAATATCTGTGGCTATAATTTGATTTCGTTACTTATATTTGATCAAATTTTTCTCTTAAATGATGCTTCAGATAAATTCTAGCTTTATTTTTTCACCATTAACACTAAGTATACACACTTTACTGAATATTCAGCGATTTAGTGGCAATCCACTCGAGTTCTGTTATAGGCAAATTTATGTGGACACACTTAATGACCTCTATTACTACGCATTAGAGTTGATATTCGCGGTGGCAGTTGCGTTAGTGCGTCGGTACGCCGGCGGGCGTGCACGTGACATCTGTCAAAGCGAGTGTCATGGCGGCTGCTAACGATGCGTCGATAAATTGGACTGGGAAACGAAAAGGTTTGCTACCCCTCGCACGAGTGAAAATGGGAACAAAATAATTGTAGGTAGGCGCTTGAAAATATAATAAGAATTTCGCATTCGATAAATTATATTGAAAATACAGTGTGCCCTGCGGCTTCATTCGATTTTAATTGGATAAAATGAAAAGTTACTTAACTTAATTTAGTTAAACTTAATGATAAATATTTTACTTACTTATATAAAAATTGTTTATTTTTTTTATAAGCCGGATATGAATAACCTGACTATTAACGCACAGCCTAACTACGAAGTTTAGAAAGCTGAAATTTGATTAATTTATAAAGTATAATCCGCTCAAAAAAGATTTTTGAAAATCTGAAAATTCTATATTAGAATTTTTTTGAAAAATCAGTTCAAAAATTGCAATCTGGGTGAAACCAGTAACAAGTCGCTATGTTTTATTGCAAATGAATAAAATATGCTTTCTTTTTTGCAAATTATATACAAAATCCTTTCTCATTTTTCTATCTTTCCATTTATGAAAACCGTATCAAATCCGCTCAGATGTTTCGCTGGATTTCTTAAAATAATATCTCGTTTGCAAATTAATAACTTGTATCACGAAATGAACAATAAAAATTGTAATTATGAAAATTGCTTCAACATTAATCCTTGAATTCCACGCTATAAAAAAATTTGGCCCAGTTTGTCAGCTGATGGTTAAAGAGACCGTTACGCTCATGGCATTAGCAAAAACTCAATGGCTATTGACAAAAAAGTCACTAATTTAATATAACTGTTCTAATGTGACTAAGAAGTTGTTCATGAATGAATGTACCTTTGAATGAGTCAAGGCGGATAACTGTGTTTGTTGCGAATGAATATCATTTAAATCCTATTATAATATGTAGGTATTATACATGAGAATGTATATATGTATATTGTATATGTTTATGTATGTATATATTATTTATTTTATATATAACTAGCTGGTGCCCGCGACTTCGTCCGCTTTCAAAATGTTATTATATAGCCTAAAGTCTTCCTCGATAAATGGACTCGTTCAACACAAAAATAATTTTTAATTCAATCTTTCTTTCTTTCTTTCTAACTTCTGCCCGCGACTTCGTTCCCCGCGTTCTGGTTGAAAGGTACCCTATGTCCTTTCTGGTGTCCCAGACAACGTGTGTGCAAAATTTCATGGTGATCGGTTCACTAGTTTTTGCGTGAAAGAGTTACAAACATCCATACATACATCCACATTTATAATAATTAGTAAGGATTATAGTAGTATTTTAACAATTTTAATATAAAATAAATGTAAAATGATAAAATGATAGACCATAGAACAGTATGATGTCTTACTATCAGTTTGCCTATGGCTTTTTTTTCGCTGAAAAATCTCATCCAAAACACGAAACACCATTAATCTCCGCTGAACAAGAGACAGTGGGGAAAAAAACCCTAAAAACAGAAGCAACGTACAAAATACAACGATGCCAATACAAGTGATTGGTTGGCAACCCAGCAATGTACAAACAAGCATTTTTTGTTATAAAAATATTTTAGATTTAAACGAATTTCAACCTTAGCTTAAAGTCAGAGAGACGAGTATACATTTTGCAATAGGGCATCGCTTTTGAAGCACTGTTACATGGTTTCAAAATGTTTGAATTTATACACTAGGTGATTTCGAGGCTACTCTATTTGAGGTTTAAAAGCGATTTTGATTGCATTAAAAAAAGTTCTACATATTTTTAAGTAATTATACGGCTAATATGATTACTAGTAGCTAGTCATAGTATCAATCATAGTATCAAATAATTATAGGCCACGAATTTTCATTATATCTATACTATACCTACTAATATTAAAAGATTTGTATGTTTGTAATGAATATACTCAAAAACAACTACATCGATTTTGAAAATTCTTTCACCTGTAGAAAGCTACATTATCAGCGAGTAATATAGGCTATATTTTATAAAAAAGTTACGCGGGCGAAGTCACGTGCAACAGCTAGTGAGCTATATAGCTTAAAAATTGTGCTTGTTCCAATCTGAACCTGCGTTTACGTAACAGCAATCAAACACTAACACTTATAAAAAACACGTAGTGTGTTACCGCTCAATTGTGACAAAGCAATGTAATTTTTTTCTCACACTCCATCAAATGCGACGCCAGAATTTTTCAAACAATAAAATTGATTTCAATATTTATTTTGCAAAATAACTAAATTCTAAAAGTTATTTTAATTTTTGCAACTATTTTACCACATCTTTGATTTTAATACAAAAATATATTATAGTATTTTTGTATAACTAAATGTATAATGTAATTCAGTTGTCACGCCATTTCAGTCGCACATTAATTACATAAATAATTCATTTTAAAGATAAGAGAACAAAAGAAAAGTAAATACGAACCACGAAAATGTGTCTCAATGTTCTTAAGACATTTAGGGCCTCTTTCACCATCTGTCAAGTAGGCTAACCGTCATTTAGTCACCAGTCACTGGGAATAATTTAGCTGATATACCTTTGATTGTACAGTAAAAGTCCCAAACATTAAAAAGAAAATTTAATAAAAAAATTTCGCCTATTGAAGGTTGCACTAAACCGAGTGCATAATTTAATAAAACAAAAAAAATATTTCTAAAAGTAAATCAACACTTTACTTGTAGTTGGTGAAAGAGGCTCTTAATGTTATTTAATTGTATTTATTATAACTTAATTTGTGAGTACCTACTGATATATTTTTACTATAAGTGGGTACCTATGCAACAAGGAGTAACAATAATTACAAATAAATCTATACTAATATTATAAAGCTGAAGAGTTTGTTTGTTTGAACGCGTTAATCTCAGGAACTACTAGTTCAAATTGAAAAACTATTTTTGTGTTGGATAGATCATTTATCGAGGAAGGCTTTAGGCTATATAACATCACGTTGCGACTAATAGGAGCGAAGAAACAGTCGAAAATGTGGAAAAAAACGGGGAAAATTATTCATCTTTGAGGGCTTCCGTTGCGTGCGCTGCGAAAACCGTTCGAGATACCCAAATGATTCCCAAAATAACTATTCCACGCGGACGAAGTCGCGAGCACCAGCTAGTAATTAATATTTGTAATGCCTTTTCATGAAAAAGACAGATATTTATGTACACAGTGTAATTTAGTTGGAAAACGTTTGTTGTGACGTCATGTAAGAACCTCCCCGGTGGTAAATCACTGTATATCTCGTATCTGAATCCAAATCTCGGTTCATTTTCTCGCAGGACCTTCGCTGGTTACACCGTGGGGACAAAACTAGTTGTCACTTATTATATTACTAGCTGGTGCCCGCGACTTCGTCCGCGTTCTGGATGAAAGCTACCCTATGTCCTTTCTGGTGTCCCAGACAACGTGTATGTAAAATTTCATGGTGATCGGTTCAGTAGTTTTTGCGTGAAAGAGTTACAAACATCCATACATCCATACAAACTTTCGCATTTATAATATTTCAAGGTCTGGGGCAGCAAGGTGAAAAACAAGCCAAGCGCACCAGAGGGGTTACAGCTTGTATTATGGATATCAGACAGTTGATATAATACGTAGAATACTTTTTTTTGTAAATACATACCACATACATATTATAAGTACAAAAACATCCATGACTCGGGTACAAAGGTAAAATACACATAAACATTTGCCCCTAGCGGGATTCGAACCCGCGACCGTTTCGTTAACAGCTAGGGTTACTAGCCACTAGACCAAATGTGTCGTCGAAAAAAGCGTGCAAGAAAGAAAAGAAAAAGTAGATTGGATGATGTTTCACTGTCTCCAAGTGTACGGCAGAACGAGCGCTGTGTCGACCATTTCGTTTAATGCATTGTGCAAAAGTGTCGCGTTTGCTCGCTTTGATTTGAATGAGTTCCCTCTGTGCGGTGTGGGTACATGTAAACGCTCTGTTTTATCATGGAAATGTGTTCCTAGATTTAGATTTTTTCTTTTTATGTTAAGGTTCACTTGATGGTAAGTGGCTACCGTCATCCGTAGGTTATGCTTGGCAGAATGCAAGTGTTAAATATTTTCTTTTTCCACAGAATGGAAAGGAGTATACTTAATATCAAATTGAGAGACAAAGTGAAGTTAGAAACAATTAGAGAACAAACCAAGGTTATAGATATAAAATACAGAATCAAACAACTGAAATGGAAGTGGTCTGGACATCTAATAAGAAGTAAGACAGAAAAATGGGCCAAGGAAGTGACGGAATGGTGCCCCAGATATAATAAGAGAAAGAAAGGAGGACAGTATCGTAGATGGGAAGACGATATTAAAAAGGTGGCAGGGACGATGTGGATGAGAAAAGCTAATGACAGATGGTTATGGAGAACACTTGGGGAGGCCTATGCTGGAAAGCAAAACAATCAAGAAACCGGTGTCTAAAATGAAGTGTGTATTTATTATGTATAACTTATAAGGATTGTAAATAAAAGGCTATTATTATTATTATTATTATTATTATTATTATTATTATTATTAAGTGGCTACCGTCGCCTATAACAACACAAGCAACGCCCAGCTAGGTGCTGCAAGTACATGGGAGTGGATCGGAGTTAGTTGCCTCGGCAGAGCCCGGTTCACCCCGCTCACAGGGCAAGGAGGCATCGGGGAGTTTTAGTGGGTATTCCCAGTGCCGCTAACATCAGGTGCTGGGCGACCCCCACATATCCCTATCGCCTAGCCAGCGGTAGGGAATCTGTAAGCGGATTTCTACTCGTCAAAAAAAAAAGATGCTGCAAGTACAAATCATAGGGGATAAGAAAAGGATGGCATAATGGACTCTGTTCCTTTAAGATGGTGGCTTTCTTTAGGATGGTGGAAAACAAATAAATACCTACATTTAATTTAACTTTTCAGTCAAAAGAATATAAATTTATTTTTCCCTCGCTTCATCTATACTTATTACTAATATTATAAAGAGGAAAGATCATGGAAAGATTTGATTGTTTGTTTGTTTGAATTGAATATAATAGGCTCCGAAAAACTACTACACCGATTTGAAAACTGATTGATAGGCTACGTTATCAGAGAGTAACATAAGCTATATTATAGGCTATATGTTGACGCCGTTTTACATACACACACGCACACATATCACGCACACAGGCAAACGCAATTCAAACGCATAGTATACCCACATTTTTGTGTATTTGATTCCCTTTTCCCTACCGTCAAACAAGACAGACGCAAAAGACGCTTACAAGTGGTCGCCACGCTCTCAATATTCGCAAAAGTTATATATACTTAAACGCGTGTATAGTATGTGCAAACTCTGAAAATCGAACACTAATAATCAATAAATAAACTCGTGAAGTGTGGTGGAGACGAACCAGCGCGAAGGAGCAGGCGAGCCGGTTAAATTAATTGGTAAGTCTGTCTTGGTCCCATCTTTCATCCACCACTATATTTTATAAAGTTACGCGGACGGAGTGGCGTGCAACAGCTAGTATAAAATAAATCGCTATAATAAAATCGTTAAAAATAGATTATAAGTATTTTTTGAAAATAGTTAGTTAATTTTTTTTATTTTATTATTATTATTATAGTGATTAAATTTATTGTAGTTATTTCTTATGTAGTTATATACAATATATTTCTCTTTTAATTTTAAATGTACATATATGTTATTGTACGTCTTAAGCATAGCCAGGGATGATGGCAAGAGACCGGACGGCATGTCCCTGATTCCCTGGAGTGTGGGAAGGATTCTAGTGTGGGACGCTACTTGCGTGGACACACTGGCTCCTTCCCACGTCCACGGAACGAGTAGGCAAGTGGGTGCGGCCGCTAAAGCAGCCGAAAAATTAAAGACTGCGAAATACCGGGGTCTCGGTTCCGGATACACTTTTGTGCCTTTCGGAGTCGAGACCCTTGGTCCGTGGGGTCCCAGCGCTCGCCAACTTCTAAAAGAACTTTCAAAAAGGCTTATTAACGCCACTAGTGACCGACGAGCTGGCAGCTTCCTCGCGCAACGCATTAGCATTGCAATACAGCGAGGAAATGCTGCCAGTATCCTCGGTACCATGCCGAGGGCGCCCAATTATATAGATATTTTTTAGGCGTATTTATTTTAGATTTTAGTTTAGTTTTATTTAGATTTAATAATTAATCTAATTATATTTAATTTATTAACAAAAATTGTACAAATTAGATTGCAGAAAAGAGAATGTAATAAAACTGAGATATGAAAAATTAGTAAAATTCAAATAAAATGTGTATCTATGTTTAAAAATAAATAAATAAATATTGAAAATATTTTAAAAGAAATTGGTATAATATCAAAAATACTATTTCCCTTCAGACTAATCTGACGAAATTTTGCTTTTCAATGTTAATTAACCACAAAATGAGTAAACGAAATCTTAACGGAAATTACAATTTTGACAAGTGATGACAAATAACTAACTAATGACAGTGACATTTGATAAAAAAAAATTAAGTCTCATCTTTCGTTAGTCAGACTTTAATTTTTTTTAAAAACACAGAACACATTATAATTACTTGTAATGCCATTAATGAAGTCTTTTTTATTAGCATTTAAATAAAATAAAATTGGTTGAAACGCAATTTGGTGTCGGAAACGAAAACAACTCGCCAGCGCCACCGACCGCCGAAATGTTGGTTGAAAAAACAAAAGGAGACCTTCCCTTTTAAAAATATTTCCCTTCTGCGTTTCCGCTTCAATTGTAAAATGGTCCAAGTGAAGTGTAACATATTAAAACTTTGTTATTCTCTGAACAGATAAACCTGAATGCTTTTGGTTTTATTTTATTAATTATTAGAGACTAGCTGGTGCCCGCGACTTCGTCCGGGTTCTGGATGAAAGGTACCCTATGTCCTTTCTTGTGTCCCGGACAACGTGTATGCAAAATTTCATGCTGATCGGTTCAGTAGTTATTGCGTGAAAGAGTTACAAACATCCATCCATCCATACATCCATACAAACTTTCGCATTTATAATATTAAATAATTAATTAGCACATTAGTACTGATGTAGCACGCAGCGCCATCTAGGGAATTCTGTTTGAAACCTTCCTCGAGAGCCACTCTATCCATTGGTGAAAACCGCATTAAAATCCGGTGCGTAGTTTTAAAGTACTAAGCATACATAGGCACAGACAGACAGCGGGAAGCGACTTTGTTTTATACTATGTAGTGAAGTGATGATGATGATGATAGTCATCATATATCTTTTACTTATATATATTTTACTCGTGTTGACTCATAATGCATTTATTTCGACCGCATTCGTGTTTGTCTTGGTGCAACTAATAAATAAATAGGTATTAAATAAAATCTAGCTATAACATAATGTCCGTAGCCGACGAGACAGCAATATTATTGTAATTTTCCTGTTAAACGGAATGAAGGAATGCTATTAACGTTGATATAGTTGATTCTTTGTACATTATCACTACATAGTATAAAACAAAGTCGCTTTTTCTGTCCCTATGTCCCTTTGTATGCTTAGATCTTTAAAACTACGCAACGGATTTTAATGCGGTTTTCACTAATGGGTAGAGTGGTTCTCGAGGAAGGTTTAAGTACATAATTTACTAAGTTACGCGGGCGAAGTCGCGGGCAGCAGCTTTAATTTTATTAACACGTAATTTTATAAACTATAACTAACATGTAGTGCCATCTGTTAACAGACTTTTTCCATTATTCGAAGTGAGATTAGATGAATTAGAGTACTACATTGCTTCAAACAGAATTCCCTAGATGGCGTTGTAAATTTTGCATACACGTTGTCTGGGACTCCAAAAAGGACATAGGGTACCTTTCATCCAGAACGCGGACGAAGTCGCGGGCACCAGCTAGTAAAGTATAATAATAAAATAGTATGTTAATGCGTTAAGCTAATGTTAAAATGTTGGTAAGTATGTCATTTATATTATACTAGCTGGTGCTCGCGACTTCGTCCGCGTGGAATAGTTATTTTGGGAATCATTTGGGTATCTCGAACGGTTTTCGCAGCGCACGCAACGGAAGCCCTCAAAGATGAATAATTTCCCCCGTTTTTTTTCCACATTTTCGACTGTTTCTTCTCTCCTATTAGTCGCAACGTGATGTTATATAGCCTAAAGCCTTCCTCGATAAATGATCTATCCAACACAAAAATAATTTTTCAATTCGAGCCAGTAGTTCCTGAGATTAGCGCGTACAAACAAACAAACTCTTCAGCTTAATAATATTAGTATAGATTACTAGCTGACCCGGCAAACGTTGTTTTGCGAAAAAATAAAAAATAAATTTTTGGGGTGGACCACTCTTAACATTTAGGTGCACAAAATTTCATCAAAATCGGTCCAACCGTTTCGGAGGAGTTTGGCAACGAACACTGCGACATGAGAATTTTATTTATTATATAGATTAGTTTGCAATGATTGTGACAAAGTGTCCACTGGGATTTCCTCATTTGGCCCCTCGGTGTCCCAAGGCATTCGGAATCGGAGTAATTATGGCATCGTGCTGACTCCACTTGATTATAGTTAACATCATTACCCTTATTGAGACGGGTCAAACGAGGGTAAATTATAATAGTACGTACTCGTCCATACAAAAAGGGAAAATGTTTTTCCACTTCTAAATGTTTTCCAATTTCCATGACTTTTTTGTATGTTATTGACGCAATGAAAGACTAAGTTTATAGGTTTTCCTGTTTTTTCAAAATTTGCAATAGATTCAAACATATAGGCACCTCAAACAACTTAATTTTGGTGATTAAAACTTTGTCGAATTAAACCGTTTGTTTTATAAAAAACCAATCTATTTTTTTTTAAATGCGAAACCTATACACCTGGAATATATTATGCTGAAACGATCGACATGAAAATCAAAGTGACTTGTTAAGATTTAGTTAGTGGAAACTGTTTTCTTTCGAAATGGAAATTTCATCAAAAAACCTATTGTCAGTCGCGAGCTGCACTGCAACGCTCTCTATCGTCGGCAAGAGCGCACGAGCATGTGTTTTGCTAAATACCTACATATTTCGTTAGGATCGCAAAGCTATACTTTCCTCTTAATTATAATTAGAAAATGACATTTCGCATTCCACAGGTGACGCCAAAAACTTGTTTCCGATGATAAATTAATGATGATCATGATGACGTCATATGCCATTAAATCTCAACAAAATTGACAGATCCTTATACGAGTTAAAGAATGCATGAATCATGTTGTTGTAAACTAGAAAATTATATATACATACTTAAACTAAACATAATATATTGCGTGAGTCATAAAGGTAATGTCGTTTGAGAAGCAATTAACATAGGCTGTGCTATGACTCAGTTTAGCACCTACGAATGGTCTTTTAGATAAAAAAAAAATATAAAATATAAATAACACTAATACAAATATCACGTAGTGATAAATATTGTACTTATATAGAGCTAATAGCTGGTGCCCGCGACTTCGTCTGCGTTAAAAAAGAACGCGTAACTACAGTGGCGCCACCACGCGACAGTGGCGCCCAATTCTTTATATTTTTAGAAGATCACTCGAGAACAGTATCTACTTTTTTTCTGGATGAAAGGTATCCTATGTCCTCTCTTGTATCCCTGACAACGTGTATGCGAAATTTCACGATGGTGGATTAAGTAGTTAGGCGTGAAAAGGTAGTAGACAGACAGACAGTTACTTTCGCATTTATAATATTAGTATAGATTAGCGAGGTACTTAGAGTTGTTAGTTGTAAACTTTAAAAAATCCCTGTCAATCAAAAAGAATCAACACTTAGGTTTCTGTTATCTTCCCTAACTCTGTTAATTAAAAACTCTGTTAATGGGGAGTAAGCTGGCGAACGCGTGACGTAAGCGTTACGAAAAGTGTGATCGGGCAAGGCGAACGGAAGTTATGTGGGGGATATAAGCAAGAGACAGCAGTGCGCGCGCACATTTTCTTTCTCTCTTCCTCTAATAATAATTAATTATTATATACACATATACATAAATTAATATATGTATATGTGTATACATGTATATATTGTACACACATATATATATATATATATATATATATATATATATACATACAGATGGAGCGAAAGAAGTTTCACTTCAGTCGTGTGGTCATAAGCACACTCGTTTTTTTTAATAAAATATATAAGTAGGTATACGTTTTGTTTGCCGTAAGCAACCGTCAGGTGATGTTTTAAATTTCCCACAAGACCGACCCAAGTTTATTGCTGTTTGGCATCATATAAAACGTTTCATCAACTTTCCAGCTACAAGTATTTTCTTTTATACGGCGAATGATAACGCCTGTTAAATTTTTTATAGCAAACATGTGCAGGAGTGCTTATTACAGATATGAATTTTGGTACAGGCTCGGTTATTACCAAGATAATAAATGTGCTTAGTTATAACTAATCGCATTATTACAAGGTAAGAAGTGTTATTGGAAGTAATAGAATTTTGCTAAAAATAAAATAAATCAGAAATTAACTTTTAATAGAAAGTAACATAATAATATTATGACGAACCCATTGGATGAGTGGTAAGGGTACTTGCCTAACGTCTCTGGGGCCCCGAGTTCAAATCCCGACGGGGTCAACATTGGAACTAGATGGTGCTGTGTGGAATGTGTGAAGATATTTATTTATTACCTTCCCCTTTTTAACTTAATTTGTTAATAATTTTTCAATTTTTTTGTGCTGGAAAATCCTTCGAATACTTTTTTCTAGACGTCATTCCGAATCCAATGAGCTATTGCTCTAATATTTTAGGATCTTTACTCGTGAACTCTAGAGTTCCAACAGTACATCCAGATTAAAGCTAACTTTGAAGATCTAAACAAGACGAAGGTTTCAAGATTCCCAGTTCCCATCCGAGATCTAGGATTAGTTGGAACAGCTCGTTTACCATTCAGAGCGACCGCGATAGTTTCAACTTTTGTATTTTGAAACTCCGTCTCGGTATTACGTTTAATGAACGCCAAGAGAACCCTGGACTGAACGGAAAAACTTTGAAATTGCATTAAAATGAAAGAAAAAAAATTGTTTGCCTTTATAACCTGATTTCTTTCTATTCCTTATCGGGTTTCACTTCAAACTGAAGGAAATATTGAAAATAAAATAATGGTTGAGTATACTCTTATTTATGTTTTTTAAGGTTTTAAATAAGTGGTAATATATTTTTTAGTTAAGTTTTCCGCTCGGAAATACTGCGAGAGGAAAACTCAAGGAGAGACCGTTTAGTTAGGTTTAAAGTTCTTTAGTTTTTTCTACCTGCCAAACTTTACCATAAAAAAAGCGTAACAAACAAACACTCACATTTACATGTATAATATTAGGAAGGAGTAAGTATAGAGTAAGGATAATATATTCTTCGATATATCCTTACTTCGATTCTTAAGGAGTAGACTCCAATAAAATCTCACTAAAGTAATAAATAAATAAATAATTAAATATCTAAGTGAAATTTCTCCGCTGTGTTATGTTACTTACCACTTAATGGAAACCTCTCCGAACAAAATGTGGGTATCATATAACTGATTCTTTATATACAGTCTCGTTTTACTTTTAGATAGAACTTATACACCGTCGACTTAAGTCCGTACTATAATATTATAAACTAGCTGGTGCCCGCGACTTCGTCCGCGTTGAAAAAGCAATATATCGCCTGACATCGTTATTGCTATTATACTTAGCCAGGAGTTAGTTTCCTTAATTTTAGATAATCCCTCGGGAGCAGTACTTTTTTCTGGATGAAAGATACCCTATGTCCTTTCTGGTGTCCCAGACAACGTGTATGCAAAATTTCATGGTGATCGGTTCAGTAGTTTTTGCGTGAAAGAGTTACAAACATCCATACATACATACAAACTTTCGCATTTATAATATTAGGTAGTACTGATTTACCGGTCGCTGTTGAGGCCGAGTCTAAATCCCATTATGACGTGTCGTCGGGGATTTGTGGGATTGAGGAGAGGATTACTTTATAACATTTTGCTGTGTGCCTTTCCCCTGTCCCCTCGTTTTTGTGGAAGTCAAGTGTTCAATTGTATTTTTTCATAACACATTCCAGTGACTTTAGATGTAATTTCAATCCTTACTAATATTATAAAAATATTATAAATGCGAAATTTTGTATGTATGGATGTTCGTAACTCTTTCACTCAAAAACTACTGACCCTATTACCATGAAATTTTGCATACACGTTGTCTGGGATACCAGAAAGGACATAGGCTAACTTTCATCCAGAAAGCGGACGAAGTTGCGGGCACCAGCTAGTTATATATATTACTAGCTGTTGCACGCGACTTCGCGTGCGTAACTTTATAAAAATATATAGCCTATGTTACTCGCTGTTAATATAGCTTTCCAACAGTGAAAGAATTTTTCAAATTGGTCCATTAGTTTCGAAACCTATTCAATTCAAACAAACAAACAAATATTAGTATAGATATTTTAAATCGAATATACTTTGAAGTTACAGAAAGTTTCTTATGAAGAGAAAATTTGGAATTTTTTTCCGGAAAAACGTAATTAAACTCCATTTTTCTTTTTTCAATCCATAGTTCCTAGCTGACAACTCAAAAATTTGAGCGTTGACGCACTCGCTAACTTTCTCAATCAAATATAATCAGCTTCTGAACGACCCTATAGGTTTTGATACAGTTTTTACCAACAGATAGAACGATAAACCAGGAAGGTACCCCTGTTCGCGCCATTTTGCCGCTTGCGTATTGATTAGTATAGAATTGTCTCTGATTGGTCATCTCAGATGCTCGGGCCAATCAGAGAACCCGCTAGCCGGCCGCCATCTTATTACAGTAGTTAAGTGTCGAGTTTCAGCAGCGCAAGAGTGCGTATGCATTTTTTAATTGCTATGATATAAAATACCGCTTTTACCGCATAAATAGTGTTCAATAATTCGTGCCGCTAGCATCTACAAGTAATTAATCCGCTATTGCCTATCCACCCGCTAACGCCTATTTTCTCGTGCCGAACTATGTGATTCGTGTCGTGAGTGAAATTGAAAAGAAGAACCAAGGCCTTGGAAGAAGACCTGCAAGAAGACTCCGCGGATCACCCAGGTAAGTCCGTAGAATAGGTTGTTCCCCCCGCATATACAGTCCACTTCCGCTTTGTATTTGGCTCAAAACCGACTACTAATTTCGGCAGCCCTTACAACCCTTATGTTCTATTTATCGCTAATAACGTGTATATAAAATTTGATTATGATCGGTTGAATAGACAGACACACTTACTTTCATAATTATAATTTTTAAGTATGAAAGTATGAAGTAATTAGCTACTAATTTGGCTTAAAAAAGTTTAAAAAAAAATTGTATTTTTTTTTGTATCGATTGGTTAGAATAACAGGCTTATGCCCAGTAGTTTGGCATAGTATAAGTAGGTAAAAGTAGTTTTCCACTACCTATTTATGGATATACACTACATCCTTTTTAGTATTCTGTCCACGACTTCATTCAATTTTACTGAAAACTACGAAACGAGGAAATAAATTATTCCAACGAGTAATTTTTCAAAAGCAGACTCTTAATTGAATCTTTTTAATTGGAATAAAGTGTTTCAACTGGAATAACTGTAATTATTTTTATAACTGACCTGTTTTGTTCTTTGTTTATGTGAGTTTGGATAAAAACTAACACATTTAGTTTTATTTCACACATTTGGTCTGTTTTTTCTTTTAAGTTTAAGTTTCAGTAAACAAATAATTTAGGCTCTAAAATTAAGTTCAATTGCATATTAGGCATCTTATCTAACGAAAGATGTATCTACTTACTTAAAGTTAAGTTCTTAAAAAATGAAAATATTTAATTTTTATTTTTTTTTGTTATTTTTTATCAATAAGTAATGTCACCTCATAATATATTATTTACAGAACAAAAGTTTAAATTTAATATAAATACGATCTAAGAACTACAATAAATTTAATCACTTTAATAATATAAAAACTTTAAAAATTAACTAACTTAACTAAAATTAACTTTAAAAATTAAATTAATTCAGTAGTTTTTGCGTGAAAGGGTTACAAACATCCAAACATACATCCATACATCCAAACAAACTTTCGCATTTATAATATTAGTAGGATATAAGTAGAAGTAATCGTGCAATCAACAACATTTTCCACGAATTGGTATTGTAGAACTGTATTATGGCTAAAATAATATGTCTAGGTTGATAAGGTTCGCTAGATGGCGCTAGTCGTTGTTTTGTCCATCTAAAGCGGAAAGTGCAACTAGATGTCGCTTTCCATCGTGTGAACTCAGTAATGTTATGTACATTGTATTTCACAAATAGGTTTAGGAAATGAATTTGACATTCGTCATCAGATGTGAAATCACTGTGTTTTATTTGCGACAGTCCTACCGGTGGTTTTATATCATTTGCGAGTACACGCGCGGAATTGTACAGGTATTTACATTGGTTTACAGAGAAAACTACAAAAAATTAAATATTTGTATACAAAAAAGAAAAAAACACTAAAATACAAAGACGATGAAAAAGAACAATAAATAAGAGTAGTTTTGTGGAGAGTTATTTTTCGCAAAAGCAACTACAAAAAGCTTCCATCTGCCCCGTTGTTCTGTTGGATGTCAAAAATACGTTTATACCGTGAAAGTTAGCACAAGTTGTGAAAACTTTTTGTGTGAATCCTGACTGCGGGATAACTTGTTACAGTTGCGTAGTTACGCAGTACAACTACACGTACACTCGCATAGCACAATACACCCCAACTCTGCACAGGAAACTGAGTGAAGTTCGCTTTAAGGATGGTTCACACTGCATTAGTTTTTCACTAATGGCAGGACACACTGTATGAGATCCCTTCTCCCAGCCAATCCGCTGGGGGAAACACGCCATCTTCTCCCTTAAACGGGACCGGACGGTAGTCCTATTGGGTAACTATCGCCCGTAAGGTACGCCGTGGGTAACTATCCGCTGAGATGGCCGACGTACCTCCACTTTTGGGTACGCCGAGGATTTGAGAGGGAGCGTAGCCCTCTCCGCGTTGGATAGCCGTGTCGGGGCACAGATGCCGTGTCATAACGTCCCCGCGATCTCGTCCATCTACGGCTGCGCTACAAATTCGTTGGGCTTTAGCTGGTTGGAATCCGGCACAACCCCGCAGTGTCCCCTACACTGCCGGGTGGGGGACACTGCGAAAGAAGATTTCCCAACGTTAAAAAAGGACATACTGTATTCTAAGAGCATATCGTCGCCAAGGAGGTCGCGGAGAGGAAGCGGGATTTTAACATAAAACATGTTATATTATCTTCATAGTACATTTACGTAGTAGAGATAGGTGAAAGAGAAATTTTCACCTATCCCTACTTGTAGAAATTATTCCAATTATCCCTACCAGAGGGGATACTTTAAAAGGGATAGCTAGAACGGGCGGTATCAAACATTCTATCTTAAGTTTTCAAACTGGCTAGTCTTTTTTAAATATTGAAAATATATAAAAAAACAAAAGACAGGCATAAGCCTACTTAATCACTCAAGTTCACACACAATCACAAATAAAAAAATAAAACAAATAAAATAGGCCACTCTAATAAAGTGTGTTTACTGTTATCATCCGAAGCGTGAGATCCAAAGCTGTTATCTTCCCTTCTGTATTTTAACTATTATATTATTATGTCTATAAATATAGATAAATGATTGGTCTCGCTGCGCTCGACTAGATACCGCCGTTGTACTTGTAAAATGCGGCATAAAATAGTACGCCGAACCAGTCACACTGCACACTGTCTGTGATGTGTACGTGCCGAATGTTTTATTAAATTTTAGGCATAATAAAATACCAGTTTGCGTAGTGAAATGTGTAAAAATATAATGAAACTGGGTAAAAAGTGATTAAAATTGACAATTTTTTACACACACTACAATAAAAAGTTGCCACATTTTCGGAGCTATTGCTTTTGTATAGCGCTCTATCTAGTCGAGCGCAGCGAGACCAATCAAGTATCTTTGGTCTATAAACTTATCTTTTCAGGTGACAGCGCATTAACACCCTTTGTAAATGTCTCATTTCAAATTATAATATCTGATCTTAAAATAATTAAGTATTGAGTTTAATATAAAGTGATTTGGTAAAATAAGATAAAGATTTAAAAATAGATCCATATTTTCTTTAACTTCTCCATAGAGTGTGCACCTAGCTTAATGGTACAGGAAACGCGGCATGGACTCCGCATTATACTGTGCGAGAATTCCACCAACAGTAACATTTCAGTTGGCATCACGTAAGAAATACACTTAATACATTTCACAAATTAATTTTACTTTCAATCTAGATCTAGATAAAGATAGAACGAATTTTCTAAGGTGCAGTTTGAGCCAATTGTTGTTTTGCCCAACGTTATTTTCTTTCAGAAATCTTCTTGAGGATTCGAAATTACATTAACGAATTTGCAGACAATTACTCAAACAATTATTATTACATTGGTCTCGCTACGCTCGACTAGATAGAGTACTATACAAAAACGATAGCTCCGTAAATGCGGCAGTTTTTCTTGTAGTGTGTGTAAAACATCTTCACTTTTTATCACTTTTTACACAGTTTTATTATTATTTTTACACAGTTTCACTACACAAACTGGCATTTTATTATGCTCAAAATTTAATAAAACATTCGGCACGTACACATTACAGACAGTTTGCAGTGTGACTGGCTCGGGTACGCCCGAATTCGGCGTAGTATTTTTTTGCCGCATTTTACAAGTACAACGGCGGTATCTAGTCGAGCGCAGCGAGACCAATCATTTATCTATGCCCGTCAGCTTATGGTGAAAGTTAGTGAACCTTCTCGAACACGTCAGTTTAAAAAAAAAGTGTCCTAATGGTAGCTGCGATGCCACAGACAGATATACAGACAAACTTATAAAACCCGTTTTTTGCATCGGTCATCAAAAAGAAAGAAACAAAGTAAGCAGGTGTTAAATACAGAGGTTAACCCTGAAACTTGTGAACTCTGATTTCACACAGAGCCGCCATAATCGAATCGCATTGGAGGCGGTCTCTTTATTATTCATGTAAACACAATGTCGATCGTTTTGAGGTTGCCAAATTGGATTGAGGGCGAATCAGACAACTTCGGGATTTAGTTATCACAATGTTCAGTATGTTTTAGTTTAACAATTTATTCATATTTATCTATACTAATATTATAAAGCTGAAGAGTTTGTTTGTTTGTTTGTTTGTTTGTTTGAACGCGCTAATCTCAGGAACTACTGGTTCGAATTGAAAAATTCTTTTTGTGTTGGATAGATTATTTATCGAGGAAGGCTTTAGGCTATATAACATCACGTTGCGACTAATAGGAGCAAAGAAACAGTCGAAAATGTGGAAAAAACGGGGGAAATTATTTATCTTTGAGGGCTTCCGTTGCGAGCGCTGCGAAAACCGTTAGAGATACCCAAATAATTCCCAAAATAATTATTCCACGCGGACGAAGTCGCGAGCACCAGCTAGTGACCCATATTAGGTAAAGTCAAGACGTTTGGTTGACATAACGCCTCTTCCACTTGGATCCACAGCATGGCTCCACATGTGGATCCGCGGATACCTTTATCTCCTCTTAAATCTACCGTAAAGGAGATTCAATAATAAATATAATTTTATATACCACTTCGATCCACAAACGAGGAGATCCAATAATAATAATATTTTTCTGTGCCACTTGAATCCACAATCCGCTAACTCTGGATCCGCTACCACCTATCCACTTGGTGGATAGAAGAGGAAAATGAAGTATACATGGATCCACACGTGGATTTAAGAGGAGATAAAAGTATCCGCGGATCCACATGTGGATTTAAGAGGAGATGAAGGTATCCACGGATCCACATGTGGAGCCAAGCTGTGGATCCAAGTGGAACAGGCATAACAGGCGATTCTAGAGCTGGATCGAATAAACTCAAAAACTACTTGACCTACCTATTTTAAAAATTCTTTCAGCTATAGAAAGCTACATTATCAGCGGGTAACATAGCCTATGTTATATTTTATTTTTCAATAGTTTTTTTTTTTTTTTTTTTTTTTTTTGGGTTCTCACCGATACAGTCAAAACTCGCTACTAGCATTGCAGCGCTTAATTAATGCTATCTTTGTAATGACAACACTGACGAAAATCACTCAACTGTCCACGGACCCCAGCTCCTGCGAGAATAGGAATACTAGGGTCCGGGAGTTACTTATTATTTATTAAATCGCTTAACCTAATGTTAAACAAATTCTTAAACTAACTTTAATTCTAACGATACATATATCTAAATTTTTGAGCCATTTCCTCGGGCGACAAGTGTAACGATCTTATCTGCGAACCCGAGGAAACGACTCCGGGTGTCCTTATGGCCCATCAGTTTGGGGATTTGTGACCTGTCCAGCCGACAGCCCAGCTCTATCTCTAGGTCGGCCCTGGAAGCCGCATGTATCGGGCATTCGAGTAATGTATGTAAAACTGTTTGTTCCGACACATCATCGCAGGAACACGCTGGGCTGTCCGCTAGGCAGAACCTATGCAGATACGCTCTGAAACCCCCGTGGCCTGTAAATAGTTGAGCTCTAAGGTTGGTGGCGGGCCGCAGGGCTCGAATGATTGGGTAAGCCGCTCTTAAATCCGGGAAGAAAACTCGCGTGACCTCACCAGTTGTGGCTGTAGCGTAGAGTTGTTGCCATTCAGTAATGGATGTGTCCCTGATGAGGCGCTTTGCCTTGGACAGCGGAAACCTGTCGTAGCGTATAACGGTTTTGCTACGAGTCGCCGCTTCCTTAGCCAGGGCATCAGCCCGCTCGTTTCCCCCGTGCCCCACGTGAGCCTTTATCCAGTACAATTCGCGTATCTTGTTTTCGCTTAGGGATGTGTTGATCAAGTTTCTAATATTGAGCACCAGAGGATTCAGAGATACCCCCGAGCAGATCGCATCCAGAGAAGATCTTGAGTCGGATATGATGTAGCATTTTCCATAGGTGGAAGTCTTAGCGAGGGCTTCCTCGATCGCCAGAAGTTCAGCTTGATACCCCGAGCAATAATCGGCTAGTCTTAATTTGTGATAGCTGAGCTCGGTGTCGCCCCTCCATATAGTAACAGCCGCGCCCACTTTTCCCTCCATCTTGCTACCGTCGGTGAACGCCATGACAACCCCAGTTGCTTTGAGGTTACTCATATCTTCTTCAGTTGTAACGAAGCCGTACTCCATTTTAACAATTGTAGACGGATGGCCCAGCTCAGTCGGCCTGGCTCTGCCCTGAAGCTTCCCCAAAGGCAGTTCATTCAGAGCGTCCCCCCTCTTCACCATATACAAGCGCTGAACCTCTCTGGCTCTGAGGTCGAGCGGGAGAAGCCCCGCCAGCAGTATAGCCGAGTTGCCCGGGACGGTTTTGTGGGTCTTTGCAATCTTAATACAGAAGGTGCGGGTGAGACTGTTGAGCAACCTATTTGCATACCTTTTGCCAGATATGTCTGCCCACACGTTGGCTCCATACAATACCAGAGGCTCAACTGCCGCGACATAAATCGTACGCAAAATCTCAGAGTTTAGCCCCCACTGTGCACTGGCTGCTCTCGTCATCAGCTTACTTAATGCGATGGCTCTGGTTTTCCTTGATTCCAAGTGCGGTCTAAAGTTCATGTTTTTGTCGAAAGTTAGCCCCAGAACTTTAAGTGTGTTGTTGGGGGCTGAATCCCGCTGCCGCGACGCGCCCGGAAGAGCCCACATACGGCTCCTGCAACATTAAGATGTCAATTTGATTATCAGTGCAATACGTGAGACATTCCTTGGTGGCGGCAAAGCCTCTGCCTAGGTTCGCCTGTAAAACTTTTATTTCCAGATTGCCCTTAGTTGGGTTGCCCTTAACAGTAGCTCACCGACCGGCGAGCTATTCCGTCCCATTTTCGCCATTCCGGACAACTACTGCTGTAAGCAGGGTGGCTGGCCTCCCCGAGCCTCAGGGTGGAGCACCAATGACACTTGGGGGTGTCGAGTCTGGCCCCGCACTCCTTGGTGTCATGTGGGCCCGAACAATATCCACATATCGCATTGGCGTTACAATCTCGTGCCCTGTGCCCGTAGCCAAGGCATTTGTAGCATTGCAGAACTGGGGATTGATCCAAGGCTACCACCGATTGGTAGCCCAGTCTCACTCTTTTGCCGTTTAGGCGTAGCCAAACAGCTGGGGAGACCTCTAATACTATATTCTGCAGTACATCGTTTCTGCCTTTGATTCTGCGTATCACCCTGATTTTAACTTTGTCGACATCATTCAGCAATGTCGCGTTTTGCTTAATTAAAGCAGATTCGATCTGCTCGTCGGTGAGGTCCCTGGCCACTCCAACAAGTCGCAGCATGGGGCTGCGTTGCTCCAGCGGTCTGGCCGAGAAAGCCCCGGGTCCCCTGCCAACAGCCTCAGTGAATATTCTCCTGCCCTCCTCAGAGTCACATGAGAAAGCCACCTTACAACCCCTGAGCTTCCGTACCCCCCTGACTCCCACTCCGAGGGCGATGACGTCAACTGAGTCTTTAACCCCCTTGACGACATCGTCCCCCGAGTGCTTAGGGTCCTTAGATTCCACCACCACAGAAAAGGTCGGCCCAGCCGATGCCACTGCGGCATAACTGACCGAACCCGTAGCCCCCCTGCGTCCTTTGGCCAATGGAACCTCAGCGGAGTCTGTTTGCCGATCCCGAGCCACCAGTCTACTGCTAGCCAACTCATTCTTGGCGGCTGTTATCTCCCCGAGCTTAGCCATGCCTTCCTCCATTTGTGAACGCAGAGTCGCCAGCTCGGAGAGAATGTCGCTATAGGATGGTCCCGCGTCGGCTCCGAGTCTCCGCTCCTGGATCACTTCAAAATTTAAAATCTGACGTATAGACTCAACCTCTGCCCTGAGCCCATCAAGGGTCACAAATATGACAAAATTATTTTTAAAGTAATAAAATATGCAGAGGCCCAATTAACACACACTACCTCACGGATTTTTTTTAATAGTAGATTTAAAAAAATCCGTGAGGATTTAATAGTAGATAGTATTTAATAAACGCGTTAATGTAATTTCCATAAATGGAATTCGTCCCATAATTATGGGACGAAAGAAAAATCCCGATTTCCGTTACGACTGTCGGCGATTTCACAGAAGACTGAACGAGGAAATGGGAAGTCACAATCGACGTTATTAAAAATCTACAAGCCTGAATAAATAGCTCATTATAAATTTTTTCCATTTAATTAATTTGTAATTTTTTTTGTTAATTTTTTTATTTAATTTAATTATACACGACTAGCTTTTGCCTGTGACTGAGTACGAGATTGTATTGCTTAAGAGTTTAAAAACAAAAAATATATATTCAGGCCTGTTAAAATATATTATCCATATTAATTAACTTCGTCTGTCTGTTAAGTTTTCACGCCTTAACTACTCAACCGATCAGGGCACAGAAAACGACATAATTTTCGTCCAGAAAAAAGTAAGTACCTACTGTTTCCTAATGAATAATATAAAAATAAAAATCCAACGCCTGGCAAAACTACAATAGCAATAAAGATTGCATAGATTATTGCTAATTAAGTTTATTAGGCCTTGAATTTTAATTTTAATTTTTAAATAATCACTCGAAAACAATATTTTTCATCTAGATAAAAGATACCCTATATCCTTCTTTGTATCTCCGACAACCTCTGTGCAAAATTTCACGAAAATCGATTGAGTAGTTAAGACGTGAAAGCGTAACAAACAACTAAGCTAACCTTATATATTTATATTTCTAGTTAGGTTGGCTATCTTAAAACAAGTGAAATACAATTTGAGTTGTTGTCTTTGAAACCGCTATTCAGCTCTCCTAACAGCGCCGTGCTTCAAGCATTATAGAATTACCAGAGCCAGTGTTGTGTTTCGACGGCGTTCCTTTGCGACAAGCGACAACCGCGTGAAACAAACACCTTCATAATATTTTCTACTAGAAGGCTCGACATAAACTGCACTATATACTATACCTATTCCTGAAGTTAAATATTATATTCCGTGTAAATATTATATCATACTAGCTGGTGCCCGTAACTTCGTCCGCGTTGAAAAAGCAATATATCGCCTGAATTCGTTATTGCTATTACACTTAGCCAGGAGTTAGTTTCCTTAATTTTAGATAATCACTCGGGAGCAGTGCTTTTTTTCTGGATGAAAGGTACTCTATGTCCTTTCTGGTGTCCCAGGCAACGTTATTATTAAATAATTTAATAAATAAACTGGTTTAAATAAATAATAAATAATTTAAACCAAGTTCTGGTTTATTTAGACTTTTATTTTTAAATAATTATTTTTAAATAATTCCGAAGAAGTGTATACAAAATAGGTTACTAAAGATGGTCTTTTGTGAGACTTCCTTGCTATATATTTTGTCATATCACAAATGATTATCCCCTCCTTTGTATAGACCATAGACCAGACCATTGTGCGGTTCAGTGCATAAATATCTTCAATAAGCTCACTGAACAATACAGAGGAACATAAAATAATAGCCATTCGCGTCGATTTAATTCTGCAATGCCACTATATCTTTTTAAACTCCACAAAAGGAACATCACACGAAAACGAACCTTAAACTAACACGCAAAGATTTCATTTTGTTTGATAACAAGTTTAAACTTGTGTCGTGCATTGTTAAAACGTCATAAATGAAATACGTAATAAGATTGTTTGGAACATTAATGCGTAGGAGATTAGGTCGATTTTTCTTTGGGCTGTTCAGGCTGCATACAAGTTTTTCAGTTGTACTGTATCAAGAATGAAGTTGGCGTAGCTAAAAAGACATGGTAACCGTTGCGGTGAAAAAAATGCAGTTTGCCAGAGCAGAGCTTTGATCAGAGTAAGTTTTGATGGAATTTCTAAGTCAACTTCTTTGTTGGAAGCTTCGGATACCCGCATACTCGTATTGTGTAGCTAAAAAGGATTTATATTTGGTTGAAAGAGATAAATCCTACTGTTTTTGTATAGTATAAATGGAAGTCGCTTTCTATGTCTGTCTGTCTGTATCATGGTCATTAACTCCTTCTAAACCACCCATCGGATTTTAAAACGGTATTCACTTACTTATAGAAAGAGGAATAAACGAGGAAGGTTGTGTATATGTCGTGGGCAGATCGTAGAATTTGGCATATCGTAAAGTATGAAATTAAAAATCTTTCACCAAAAGTGAAAAATAGGTGCGACGAGCGAAGCAAAGCGAGGAGGGGCGTGTTAGGTTTACATGGAAATAAATTTGCGGAGCCGAGCGAAGCGGAGCGGAGTGAGGCGACCTCAGTTTGGAAACTTGAAGTGGAATATCAGTTGGAACCGAAGTGGAAAATTGAACAATTACGTGTTTATTTTTTGAATCGTCAGGAAATATTTTATTGTGCAGGAAATACTTTTAAATGAAGTGTTTTTTTATTCATTATTATAAACTACTACTACAAAAATTATACTACCCATGACTAGCTACTCAGTAGCTCCTTTATACTGAAAATGTTGACCTCTTTGGTATATCACTGGCCGTTTTCTATTTTTTATTTGAAATTACTTTGTTCTTTTATAATTGTCAACAGAGGTGTCAGGAGGTGTCGGTTACATTACGGTTACACGGTGGCAGTGTCGCGAGTTCTATGATTTTTTCCCATGTCGAAAACGCTCAACGCGCCTAAAGAAGTTTTCCTTCAAAAATTTACTCCCCGGACGAAGCCTGGAGCGGGCACCTAGTAAAATAATATAACCAAAAACATTTAAGTTATAAATAAGTTATAGTGAAGAAAAAGTGAATTATAGTAGACGTACATCATACGTGCACCAAATACACTAAGTTCGCTAATAAACTTTCTTTGTCAAACTCGGCGTACGTGGCGAACGTGCTGCTCTCCGAACATTCTACTGTACGTGACATACGGTCTTGTGGACTATACAACAATTTCTGTTCGCCAAATAATGTTTCCAGTGGGTTGGGCTGGCTTTGGGAATCTATGTTATCTGTTCTCGTCACCGCTGCCGCAATGTCTGAAAACCAAGTTATATAAGTAACTAAGTTAAGTTAGTTAAGTTAGTACGCGCGCCAATACTTACAGATACAGATGAAGCGACTTCAAATTATACTTTGTGAAGAAGATGATATGTTTACTTATACATACTTTTTTTTTGGTGCTTTCATACACATATATGTCATGTATATTTAAAAAAGCATATTGAAATCATATACATACATATGACTTACTATATCTTATTACACTTACTATAGGACAGGTTAGTAGTACCTACCTAGCAAAAAGTATTGGTTTAGTTGTCATATCGCACGAAATGTGCGAAAAGCCAACTTTAAATTTACTTAAATATATTTTTTGTAGTCATCTCGCACACATTCGGTTTTATATACACGTGGAACTATGGAACTACTAGTAGGAATTACTCATGGAACTACCGATCAGTAATTCCATGGGTAAGTACCGTAATCCACAAAGCGATGATGGCTGCATATGAGATTTTTGCTCACCTAAATACTTGTACAAAGAGCTTCAAAGCAGCGGACAAACAAAATTGCAGGATCGCTTCAGATATTGCTTGCATTTGTAGGAGAACCATATATGATGAATATATTCCTATATATACTAATAATATTAAGAGCTTGTGTTTGTTTATTGGTATGTGGGAGGTAATCTCTGAAACTAATTCATCCGATTTAGAATAGAATCTTTCACATTTAGAATTGAATCTGAGAAAGGACATAGGCTAAATATTTCAATAGGGCACCAGCTACTAATATTACTAATAATTTCTATTTTTGTAAATTTTTAATGAATAATCTCAAAACTACTGGAAAGATTTTAAAATTTTTTTCATCCATCTAAAAGCTACATTATAAGTCCCGCGGATGAAGTCGCGTGCAACAGCTAGTTACTGCAAATAAAATAAAAGTTGCTTCGAATTAACTGGTTAGATTTAAACCGTTGATCGCTACCGTTGACGTTAACGTTTACGGGTAACTGTTAAGAAAATATAACACCTAGGGACTAACTAATAACCTTCAACCTAGATTTAAAAAGTACAAAGTACATAATTCAATAAATATTCATGAAGACAAATTAGTCATATTTTCAGAAAATTTTCTCCACGTAATTAGGGTATTCTTGGAAAATTTTTAAAGGCAATTAACCATTAGACTGTTTTCACAGAGTTAAATTTAACGGAAAATTCTTAAAAAAAAAGCGAACCGATTCGACATCGTGACGCGATAGAGTGACCATAATTTTGGATAAACATAATGGATAAACTGACCATAAAAGTTTTTATATATAGTGACATTTTTTTTGGATGATGATACCTCTAAACCAGAAAAAAAAAATAGTGCTTCAGAGGGACTCGGGACGAAGTTGTGAGCAAAGGCAATTATCAATATAAAATTATATATATTATGATTATGGAAAAAGCTTTAGGTCCTTAAATATCTGCGCTTCGGAACTTAGATTAAGTTAATATTAGTTGAGTTCGGCTGCTTCGCCCGCCTTAAACCAACTCTGACAAAATAATTGACATCCTTTTCTGTATACATTTACAGGTTTCTGTATACATATAAAAAATCTTTTAGCCAAACTTTGGCAACACTTTGGTTCCGCCAAATATGTATATTTTTAAAATATAGAATTTTTTAAACAAATCATCTGCCAGGCGTCCAGAGACGTCTCAATTTTTTTTATTTATCAAAATGCGATTAGTAAATGCAAATTAAAATTGTCCTTAATAATATATATGCACCCTATTGCAGCCACACAAAGGCTCGTCTAGATATTACGTCTCGCTCTCTCTCAGCGACCGCTCCTTGTCTCTCAAGTGGGACAGCCGCCAAGTATTTTTTGATTAAGGCTAATTGCTTTATCAGTTTTTCTTCGAAAACACTCTAACTGTAATATAATTTAGGTGCCTATATTACTCGTGTATATTCAAATATACATATATAGACAGTTGTCTGTAGTTACAGATTATCCTAGAAATGTGAAAGTAGGTAATTTTGTCTCTCTGTTTGTTACCTTTTCACGCCTTAATTACTCAACCGATCATCGTCAAATCTTTGAAGTTTCACGTAATGGTAGGGGGCTACCACCGCTTATATTATGGCAATTTTAATTAGTTATAAATATAAATATATTCACACATTCCACAGAGCACCATCTAGTTCCAAAGTAAGCAACTTAATGCTTGTATTATGGATACCAAACAGTTGATAATATATTACATACAATACTTTTTTTTTGTAAATACATACATATAATAAATACAAAACATCCATGTCTCAGGTACAAAGGTAAAATGTTAACACATAAACATTTGCCCCTAGCGGGATTCGAACCCGCGACCGCTTGGTTAACAGCTAGGGTTACTAGCGACTAGACCAAACGTGTCGTCGTCGATTAGACGGCCGATGAAACCGCAGGGCACAGCTAGTATCTACATCTATACTCTATAGTAAAAATAGTACTGTTATAAGATGGTCATAAAACGCAGATTTTTTCCCTAAATTCATAAGTTCACACAATATTTTATGAAGGTTCGCTAAGGGGTCTGCTAGTGACAGCTACTGGGCGGCGTCCCATTTGCAGCGATGTTCAACTTCATCCATTCAATAAACTATCCACCAAGGAATATTGTCATATATGGACATACTAACTGGTGCCCGCGACTTCGTCCGCGTTCTGGATGAAAGGTACACTATGTCCTTCATGGTATCCCAGACAACGTGTATGCAAAATTTCACGGTGATCGGTTCAGTAGTTTTTGCGTGAAAGAGTTACAAACATCAATACATACATCCATACATCCATACAAACTTTCGCATTTATAATATTAGTACGGATTTTGCCATTGAATCTATTCTACTACGCTCGTACGATTCTTTGAACGACAGAATTTTTGGTTATAAAGTCAATAATGCAATTCTTTTTTTTTATAAGAGATGAGTTTGCTCTTAGCCAGCATCTAGCCGTGTAGCGAAGATGAGGCCTATGTTGGAGCGAGCTCACTCAGAAGATGCCTATTCACGAGTACTTTGAAATGATTTAGGTTATATGAGCTCGGAACACACCTTTATAATGCACTCGGCTGTGCCTTATAAAGGATCTTTTAAAGCGCTAGGTCCGAAAATGAGGGATTTCGACAAGATGAGGATGGTAATCAGCCTGCCATTGTTAGACATCCAATTCTTTTGAATGTGAGTACTAAATTAAAAAAAAAAAACGAAACCACGTAAACAGATGGTGTATTAATAAAGTCTGCCCCGCTATTAATGGGGCTCCACCCCACATAGTGGAGGCGTTGTGAAAGGGTGCACTTCGCGACTGTCAGCTCAGCCTACATATCAACAACACGAGTCGCGTCACTCCAGCGAAACACTTTTCTAGTACATATCGACAACCGTTTGCGTGGAAAACGGGATTTTTCGCATTGAAAATGATATAGTAATGCTTCGACAAATAAGCAACGCAGTAAACTCATATTTAGACAAATTAAATTTTAGGTTATTGCAATAAATTATAATAAATAAATAAATAAAGCCGTTATTAATTCCAAAAAAACATTTCTTACAGTTATTAATTACACAGTATAAAAAAACACTATTTACATTTGTTTATTTGGACCCCTCTTTGGGTGTAGGCCTCCTCCAGCTTTTTCCATCTGTCCTTGTCTTTGGCCACGTTAATCCTATCACTTCCTGCTATGTCTATAAGGTCATTAACCCACCTTTTGTATGGCCGGCTGACCTTCCTTGCCCCTGTAGGTCCTTTCCAGCTAGTTGTTAGTAAGGTCCATCTCTGGTTATAATTATAATAGTTGTTTCAAATACTGAAATAAAAATAACTTTAATACAACTTGTATTTACAATTTACATTTAAAAAAAGGATACAAATTTAACTAGTTTTCATGAAAATCAGTTAACTCGTTTAAGAGTTATGGAGGAACATACATACATACAATACCTACACTTACAGATTTATTATTAGTATTGATTAACACGGAAATGTATTTGGTTATATTAATTTGGCTTTTATTTAAACAAGCAACCACTATTTCAACAGTCTAGCTACAACATACGATAGATAAATGAATAAATAATTATTGAAATGCGAGCGAAATCAATTATTTGGTATTCGATTTGTTCGTTTGATTAAAACCAAACGCTATCTAATTGTGTTTCATCGTTGATCGAGCGAAATAATGACTACAAGCTCTTTTATGTACCAACATTCTAAATACATATTAATTAATATTATAAAGCTGAAGAGTTTGTTTGTTTATTTGTTTGTTTGTTTGAACGCGCTAATCTCAGGAACTACTGGTTCTAATTGAAAATTTTTTGTGTTGGATAGATCATTTGTCGAGGAAGGCTTTAGGCTATAAAACATCACGTTGCGACTAATAGGAGCGAAGAAACAGTCGAAAATGTGGAAAAAACGGGGAAAATTATTCATCTTTGAGGGCTTCCGTTGCGTGCGCTGCGAAAACCGTTCGAGATACCCAAATGATTCCCAAAATAACTATTCCACGCGGACGAAGTCGCGAGCACCAGTTAGTTCAAAATATACATTGCATTAGCGCCCTCTACTTCGGGTACATTAATTAAACCACTTTATGTTTAGTTCAAATACCTACTTTTATCGTCTTACTGACATAATTATCAGAACTACAATAAAATTCCAACTATAAGATGTACGGACATACGACCACGACGACCTCCCCTTTTAATACCACTGAATGAATCTGAACGAATGAACACCTCGGCCCCTAGCCAAGAGCAAACGTACAGTCGTAAACGCTACGCTCAGGCTATGCTACGCTGGGAAAAAGCTTTGTGATTGGTCAAAATTTTATGTGGGCGTTAAAACAACCAATCACCGGGCTTTATTTCTTTCGTTTTGTAAGAACGCAAAGGGAGCGTTTGCATTGGTTTGCTCTTGGCTAAGGCCCCTCTTTTTGAAACGTCACAGAGCACTTTTCAATCAACTTCAGACGACATAAATAGCAGATGCTAACAGGTACTTAATTGTACTGTGCCAGCAACTTCGTACGCGCTGTAGTTCGTTTTTTAAAAATCCCAATGGAACCTAACATTTTTCCAAAATAAAAATATCTTATGTGTTAATCCAGGTGAAGATCTTTCTTGCTTCACTGACTTGATAATAATAAAAACAGATATCGCCAACAAAGCCGCAGACAGCAGTTAGTATAGTTTCTGTCATGGTTTCATGACAGTGATAGAACTTTCTAATTAGAAAGTTCTAAATGCTAAATTAGAAGTAGATAATTAATTAATTTGCTAATTTAGTATTCTAAATGCTTCATTGAAGATCGGGCAAGAATTGTAGACCCTTTTTTTAACATTTGGAAATCCTCTTGGATAGCCGGCAGTGTAGGGTACACAGCGGGACGGGAACAGGGGTACGCTCCGTGTCGTAACCTCAGCGTACCCTGAAGCGGAGGTACGCCGGTCATCTCGTATAACCTTACGACGGGCGGGCGGTGGCCCCCAAGACAACCGCCCTGGTGAGAATTACTATACCCATTTGGTAGTGTTAAAAAAATGTGTGTGTGTGTCAGCTCCGTCCGACACACGACTGGAGTTTACTCCTTACGAACGATTAAAAAAATTTAAATTTTCACAATTCGAACACGCCGAAAGCACAATATTGTTCTTTTTTTTAAAATAATATTGTTTAGATGGCGCAATATCTGTTAAATTTCAGATATTAAAAATATTCAAAAAAATAAAGCATTCGTGTGACAATTATGATTTTACTCCCATAAATTTTTAATAAAGGATGCAACTCCAAAAACAGATATCGCAAGCAGAGCCGCAGGCAGCGGTTAGTATAGCTTCTGTTTTAGGAGATCTAAAGTTTCCCAGTTTGTGTATGCGTTGCGGTTGTTGGTCTGTTTAACTTAATTTTGAAATTAATTCAATTCGTCGCACCCGTTCGCAAGTAAATATCGCGTTTAATTAATTGCTCCAATGCTGAAACTAAGTTTACAGAACGCAAGTTTCAAATTCTATTCAGATTCACTGTACCCGCGTTTATTAATACTAGCTGTTGCACGTGACTTCGTCCATGTAACGTTATAAAATACTAGCTGACCTGGCAAACGTTGTTTTGCGAAAAAATAAGAAATAAATTTTTGGGTGGACCACCAACCCAAAAATTTAGCGGTATAAGAAATAGATATTGGTCGATTCTCAGACCTACCCGATAAGCACATAAGATTTCATCAAAATCGGTCCAGCCATTTCGGAGGAGTTTGGCAACAAACACCGCGATACGAGAATTTTATATATTAGAAGAGATAGCCTAGGTTACACGTTGATAACGTAGCTTTCTATAGGTGAAAGAATTTTTAAAAACACGCTCCACACGGTTCAAAATAAAAACTATCCTATCTTTTCAATTGGATCAAATTACACATAATTACGAAGTTTTATCAAAATCGGTTCAGTAGTTTACCTCAAACAACGTGACACGAAATTTTTATATATACAGGGCGTCTCACGACTATGCCACATGGAGGGAAAGTACCTTCAATATTGTAGATGGAACATTTTACTGAAAGAAGACATTATTTTAATTTAAAAAACAATTTAAACGGCATTCATTGATTTTTAAATATTTTCATGGTTGAACCGGGAATCGAACCAGCTACACGAGAAAAGCAATTACCCTGTAGCTTTATCATACCGATCGAAAGGCTTCATCATAAGGATTATTTTTTGCTAAATAACATAGTGTCAAAAATAAAAGGATGACTAAGGGAAATTAAAATAATATCTTTTTTCAGTAAAATTTTCCATCTACGTGGGACGCCCTGTATAGATTTTAATGTAGGTACATACAGAAGTGCGATAGAATATATCGTGTATTGTCAGGGGATGTATCCATTACTAGTTGTCAATAGGTTTAGTTTTATCCCGTTCCCTTATAAAATATCCACTGAGGACAAATATAGTGAGGGGCCACTAAAAACGCGTTCCACAATCACTATTTAATAAACCGCGTCTGTGTATCTGTCTATCTGTTTATCTTTGTGTGGCATCCGATTGTTCGATTTTGATCCCAGTTTTCTACGTTTGAAGATGTAGTTTAGCCTTAGTTTTAGACAATTCGAATTTGTGGATTTGTGATGTTCTAACTACTACCTCAGTCAACAAATTAGAATCGCAAGCCAAGCTTGATATGTTATATCATTTATGAATATCCGTAATAATATTATAAATGCGAAAGTTTGTATGGATGTATGGATGTATGTATGGATGTTTGTAACTCTTTGACGCAAAAACTACTGAACCGATCACCATGAAATTTTGCATACACATTGTCTGGGACACCAGAAAGGACATAGGGTATGTTTCATCCAGAAAAAAGTACTGCTCCCGAGGGGTTATCTAAAATTGAGGAAACTAACTCCTGGCTCTGTTAACTTATTAACTGTTAACAATATTTAAGTCTTAAAAATATAAATATCTAACATATATCTAATCTAATTTCTTATCTAATTTCACTTCGCAGTTCAATTTCATTATTTCATTGCCTTCACACAAATTTTATTATGAATCTTATGGCCCAACATTGTACCAACTTAACGGAACCCATTCGCAAACTTTTTTTTGTTACAGTTTAATAAGTTATTCTTGCCAAAATGAGTTTCAGAACTGTTGTTGTATTTGTAGATAATACTTTATTAGGTACTAGCCGTGCACGCGATTTTGCTCAAGTGGCAAAAAGCCATAGCAGATTCTATATGATGATGGAGATTAATGTTTAACCAAAATTATGAATCTGTTTATGTACATACTTTTATTTCGTGAATTACCCAATTACCCAAATTAAATTTCCATAGTATATTTATTTCGAAAAACAGTTTTTATTTGTTATTCACATGAGGAGACACGGGCGCAGGCGGCTGGCCTATGTCCGCCACCTTCCCCCTTAACCGAGACCCTAGGGGTAACTATCGCTCGTCGTAAGGTCTCCTGAGATGGCCGGGGTACCTCCACTTTCGGGTACGCCGAGGTTCTGACAGGAAGCGTAAAAGTCCCCGCGCTGGATAGCCGCGGCGTGGCACCGAAGTCGTCTCATAACGTCCACGACCTCGCACATCAACGGCCGTACAAATCTGGATGAAAATCTGAAAATGAAAATGTACACTAAAGGAAAGCCTTATGAAATGCGCTCGAATAAAACTCGATTTATATTTCTCCACTAGCTGGTGCTCGCGACTTCGTCCGCGTGGAATAGTTATTTTGGGAATCATTTGGGTATCTCGAACGGTTTTCGCAGCGCACGCAACGGAAGCCCTCAAAGATGAATAATTTTCCCCGTTTTTTTTTTCACATTTTCGACTGTTTCTTCGCTCCTATTAGTCGCAACTTGATGTTATATAGCCTAAAGCCTTCCTCGATAAATGATCTATCCAACACAAAAAGAATTTTTCAATTCGAACCAGTAGTTCCTGAGATTAGCGCGTTCAAACAAACAAACTCTTCAGCTTTATAATATAGTATAGATTTGTAGAATTAGTTTAAATTGAATATCATGTCCAATTATTTAACGAAGGAAGAGTATGAAATGCGACTTTTTAGGTTATAAATCCTATTTATACTACGGTTAACTCTTACAGTAGGAGTTGGGCCATTCAACCCCACTGGCTACATGCCAGTTCCGAATGCCGAGGGATTACACGTTTATACGTAATTAACAATTAGACTTGAAGTTTGAAACTTAATTTTAAAGGTTAGTACGAGACAAAAAGAACAATTAAAAATATCATTTTGTGCAATACTCGAAACATTATAACAAGATAGCGCGCATTCTGAGCACGATGGCTTTTCGCATTATGCAGAGTGCTCTGCGAAAATGTAGGACAAATTTAATGTTGGTTTCTTCAAATATAGAAATTTAGATGGTGCTCGACACTTAGTATAGAATACCTATAGCTATAGCCCAATGGAATTAATAAAATCAGGGGAAATAATTCGTGTAGTTTAGAAAATTGGTACTTACCTACATATTTTCCTGTATCCAGATGAACAACGTGCTCAGGATGAAGGTACCTTTTTTCAGGTTTTTGCTCATATCACGAATAAATGTATGAATATATTATATTCATTTTTACTTTACAATCAATACTTTAGGACAAAGATAAGTTGATTGGTCTCGCTGCGCTCGACTAGATAGAGCGCTATACAAAAGCAATAGCTCCGAAAATGTGGCAATGTGTGTAAAATAGCGTCACTTTTTATCACTTTGTACCCAGTTTTATTATATTTTTACATAAACATAGTATACTTCGTAATAGACGAACAGACCCCGGTTTTTCGCGTCACCAAAACAGAAATGTCTTAGTGTGCGTGATATATAAGTGTGTGAGTGAATTTTAGAGATGTCCCTTCGTTATCGACAAAAGTTTATGGGCGAGTTATCATGTTTTATTTATACCTATTATTTCACTAGACAACCCGCTCACAATAGGTGATTCTGTACAGTTGAACATAAAAACTTAATAAAATATTAAAATGAAAACTAGATATTGCTTTGAAATAAAAGAAGTTGTTAGTATAAATTGCTATATTAAAAATCAATAACATTTACTATTGTATTATTATTATTAACAAAAATGAAATTAGAAAAATATTTGGCTTGTAATTTTTCTAAGAAACAATTATTAGGAACTTTTATTCGTACCTACAAAGGTACTAGTGAATTTTATTTTGAGTAATACCTAATCAAATTTTTATTGATTTTGTAGCGTTTCATTGCTACAAGCCAAGGTAATTTAATTGTAATGATCTTTTAAACCTGGCCTTCTTTTTAAATTCATTTAATAAAGACTGCAAGGTAACTACTTTCTTTTTCATTCTTTTATTTTTTGCTTTTTAATTGCATATTATGTTTCGTTGTTTTTCAGACAACTTGTTCTTCAACTTTGCACATTTTTCATAAGTCTTTTCTTCCTAGGCGTTAATTGTGGTGCCTGAGATGTAGATGGCTGAAGTGAAATGTCTCTAAAGACATAGGTTGATACAGGTCTTGTGGGCTTCAATGTGACCTGAAAAGGATAATTGTTTATTTATGCATGAACTGACTGCTCTCAAACCTTCAGAGACATTAATATAATGCTTGCAAAACTGCGCCCTAATATGAAAAATATGCGAAGAAATGTGTCTAGCATGATAATATTATGCTAAAGTGACTCAACGACAATGAATCATATTCTACAAATAAATAAAAATATACATACCGGTACAAACATTGTGGGGACACAGTCCTTTTTTAAGGGACGGCGATATTTACGCTGTAGAAAACATCTTGGATCAAAATGTTTGCTACATACTGTGGAATATTTATTAGGTGTCCAGTTTGGCTTATTTAGGACTCTAATCCATTTTTCCCGGATCACAGTATCTGATAGAAATCTAAAAAAAGTACATTTATCTTTAACTAGTTGTTGCGACTTTGCCCGCGTTTATAAATATAGCTTATGTTATGTTACTCGGTGACAATGTAGCTTTCTATTGGTGAAAGAATTTTGAAATCATTCCAGTAGTTTTTGAGTTTATTCAATACAATTTTTTTTTTTTTTTTTTTTTTTTTTTTTTTTTAGTATTATTTGCAATCTGTTCTGAATAACATTCAGCAAATGTTTGGGCAAAGTAAGCTGGTCATGAAGGGCATTAGTCCATTAACATATGCCCAAATTCTATTTCACTACCCTATAGATCTCCAGGGGTTTTTCTCTTGAGACGAGTGAATTTGGAGTCACTCTGCATTAGTTGCATCGCCAACAAGTTCGGGTGGTTCTTTATTCTTCTCTTGTAACTATTCATGATGTGTTTAATTTCTTCATGTACAGTTCTGATTTGAAGATCATGATGCAGTTGGCGATTTGTCACAAACCAAGGGGCATCAGTAATAGTTCTCAGGACTTTTGATTGGAATCTCTGCAAAATCTCTATATTAGAATTTGAGGCAGTTCCCCACAACTGGGTTCCATAGGTCCAAAGTGGTTTGAGGATGCATTTATATAACAACAGCTTATTCTCCAGCGAGAGTTGAGATTTTCTGTTTAGTAGCCAGTACATTTTCCTCATTCGGATACCCAATGCCTTGCGTTTTGTAAATATATGCTTCTGCCAAGTCAATCGACGATCCAAATAGAGGCCAAGGTATTTAGCTTCATTAGCTTGTGGTATCTGCACTCCATTCAGAGACACAGGTGGACAAGTAGAATGTCTGGTGGTAAAAGTCACCTGCACAGATTTTGTCTCATTTGCTTTTATACGCCACTGAGCTAACCATTCCGTGATATCGTCAAGACAACCTTGAAGAAGACTGCTCGCTTGTGAGGGCTCTTCATGTATGGCCAGGGCTGCTGTGTCGTCAGCGAAGGTACCGATCACGACCCCCTCCGTGACAGGTAAGTCGGATGTGAATATCAAATACAATGTAGGACCTAGTACGCTACCCTGTGGAACCCCTGCGTTGATTTTATGGAGGCCAGTATTATCCTCACCCTGCCTGACGTAAAAGAACCTGTTACTCAGATATGATTTGAGGAAAATGTAATAATTTGCTGGTAGTAAGGTCTTTATTTTATACAGCAAGCCCTCATGCCAGACCCTATCGAAAGCTTGCGATATGTCCAAAAACGCCGCACAGCAGTATTTCTTCCTCTCAAAAGCCCTGTGGATTTCCTCAACTAATCTATGGATCTGCTCAATCGTGCCATGTTTTGCTCTAAATCCGAACTGGTGGTCCGGTATAGTGTTATTATCTGCTATGACTGAGTTCAATCTTTTTAAGAAAAGTATTTCCATAACTTTGGATAGAGTAGGCAACAAACTGATCGGTCTATAAGAAGCAGCGTCTTCTGGGGCTTTTCCAGGCTTAAGAATCATGATGATTTGTGCCACCTTCCATTGCTCTGGAAAAATCCCTCGCAATAGTATGCAGTTAAACAGTTGATTTAAAAACAACAGTCCCATGTCGGGTAGCTCGATAAGAATTCTGGGAGTGATCAAGTCATATCCCGGAGCCTTTTTGTGGTTAAGCGTTTTGATCGTTGCAATGACCTCACTTTTTTTGATTTTTTTGATTGGAGGATCAAGTTGAAGGGGCTCATCGAGACATTTAGTGATTTCCACATGATTAGTTTTGCGCAAAATTTGAGTAGGGTTTGGAACAAAAACAGTGTCTAGATGGGAGGCAAAAGTTTCTGCTTTTTCTGAATCGCTTTTAGCCCAGGAACCGTCCCTTCTTCGAATGGGGGGTTTAGATGTAATAGGTCTTTTCAGTTTTTTTGTTGCTTTCCATAGCGAGTAGTCGCTACAGGCTGTGGCATCAAGATTTTTCAGGTAATGCTGAACGCTCTCATTTCTCTCAGCGCGCAGCAGCTTTTTTAATTTTGCAGATAGGTAGTTAAGCCTTGTTTTATCTTTGTGGAATCTAGTAGTTTGCCACTGCTTGCGTGCCTGTCGTTTTTCAGCAACTAAGTCTCGAACAGACTTTGAGCATTTAGGCAACTCATAATTTCTGCTGATAGGAGTACTAATCCATGCGGCGTTCTGAATACATTGGTTGAAGTGTTCAACTGCTGTCGCAATTTCATCCTCTGTTTTAAGAGGCAAATTAACATCCAGGGTCGATTCCACCAGAGAACGGAACATTTCCCAGTTTGTTTTGCGATTGTGCAAGCTAGGTGAATGTTTTGTATTCAAGAGTTTCTGATGAACTTCCAGTAGTACTACACTGTGATCAGATGCAAGGTCTTGAAGGTTACTACTTGTAAAATTCTTTATCGGAATTCCCTTTATCACCGCAAAATCCACCAGATCTGGAACTTTTTTTGGATCCGTTGGCCAGTAAGTAGGTTCGCCACTGGATACAGTAACGAGATGTAGTTCGTTTATAGCTGCCTGCAGTTGTCTTCCCTTGGGAGTTGTTAAGCGTGATCCCCAAGATACGTTTTTGGAGTTATAATCGCCACCCGCAATAAATCTAGGGCCCAAGGTATTGAAGAAGTGAACGTAGTCTTCTTTTTTAATAGCATGTTTAGGAGGGGAGTATAAGGCAGTGATATTTAAGTGTCCCCGCCAATCCTCGACAACTACACTGGTAGCCTGTATTTCTGCAGTTCCAAACGGTTCCGCCTCATGATGTCGTATGTTATTTTTAATGAGAATAGCAGATCCTCCGTGAGCAGTACCGTCCGGGTGCATTGTTTGATAGAACTTGTAATTCCGAATACTTAAGTAGTTTTTGTTGGTAAAATGTGTTTCAGACACCAATAGGATATCAATTCCATTTAGTCGTAAAAAAGTCTCTACTTCGAGAATATGGTGTGAGAGCCCATTAGCGTTCCATAGGGCTATTTTTAATGAATTGAATGTGTCAATTTATTCATGATTTCCGTCAGGAGGTTGGTCATTAGCGTCAGTTGATGCATCAGTTGTGCCATTGAAGTCATTATTACTTTCATGTCGCTGTTTACAGATTGGTCTCGCAGTGGTTGTTCAGTTTGGTGGTCATACATTGGTTTATTAGAAATTAGGACTTCCTTATATGAGGGTCTATTAGATTTTTGAGATATATTGGTAATGTCAGTTTTATCATTTTGACGTTGAATGTTCAGCCTTGGTTTATATTGTTTTACTGGTAGTGAAGGGTATTTAATTTTTTGTAGTTCTTTGTAGACTGAGCATCCCTTATAGTTTGCAGGATGATTTCCTCCACAGAGAATACATTTGACTGAGTCTGACCTCCCTTTACGTTCACAGTTCGTCGATACATGTTCTCCGGCACATTTAATGCATTTTGGCTTTCTAAAGCAATATTTCTTTGTGTGGCCGTATTGTTGGCAATTACCACATTGCGGGATTTCTCGTTTAGGTCTGGGTGGTTCCATTACAATTCTGCAGTGTATAAGGCTTTTAATGTCATAGATCAATTTGTTGTTGGTATTTGGTTCTATTTCCACAAAGAATATGGGCAAGGGCTTATTGGTTATTCTTTGTTTAACATTCCAAATGTTGGTGACCATATGTCCATGCGTTTTTAATTCCTCTTTTATTTCCTCTAGATTACTAGAGGGGTGGAGATTTTTGATTACTACTTTAAAGCAACGGTCCTGCTTAGGTTTGTAGGTATGAAATTCTGTATCTTTTTCATGAAGAACTTTGACTATTGTAGTATAACGTTCCGTCGTTTTTGGTTGTATCCTGACTTGTTCATTGCGAAGAATTTTCACTTCGTAGTTGTCTTTAGCTACTTCGTCCAGCATTTTAAGTAGAGGTTGAATGTTGCTGACCCTGTCTATGTAAAGTGGAGGAGGTCTAATGGGCTTCTCAGTATTTTCAGTAGTTTGCCGTTCTTCAGTATCCCTGTCTAGTTCCGAGAAACTGTTTGAGATTGGCGTGGGTTGACTAAGCCAGTAGGTATCAATTTTCTTTTGTTTCAGGGATGAACTTCCACCAGGGCTATGCAGAGGTCTTTTTCTAGATGTTACTTTCTTCCATTGGTAGTTGTCAGTTTCACTGGTTCCAGCCGGCACTATATTATCAATGCCACTAAGCGATTGAGTTCTCGATCTGTCAGCGAATGCGGTCTGAAAGATTTGTTGCGTCAGAGTTTTATTTAAAGATTTGTCAGTTTGAGAGGTGTTGTTTGCTTTTTCCATTTCCATGTTGTTCCCACGAGTAGGGTCGATAAAAAAGGTCACACACAGGGTAACGCCCATTCCCATGTGAAGGCACTATACAACAATGTGAGCCAGGTCCATTGAGGTTGGCGCTAGTGGCTGATATCCCATCAGTCATTCATCCTATTGGCACGTATCCCACCGTAGGATTGGGGTTCTTTTTATAGAGGAAAACGACCTCTTGGTCCGGGCGGTAAAGCCAAGACCCCCATGCCCGCGAAACATGACCACGGGTTTACGGGTTGGTGATCATTTCCTATCACCTAGTTTAAGCTATTCGCTAATCAGGTTAATTGCCGCCGCCTGAGACTCGGCGTTGTTACTTGTTTGGCACCACCCAGGGGACACGTGTAGGGTCGCTCAAAGAAATGATGGTGAATCCTACGGACGCAAGTAACTTCATCCCCCATTCAATACAAATATACATACAAATCTTCTCTCCTTATAAAATTAATAATAAAATTAACATAGATTATCAAATACTTCACTATGCATATAACCACTGCCTACTTACATTTTAAAACACTCGGCATATTAACATTTTTATTATAAGAAAGAATAAGAATGCGATATCGATGTCGATGACTCAAACATTCAATCACTACCTAAATTATGGAAATATTCACAGACACAAAATCTTGGTTTTGTATTTATGAAAGTGAGAAATATATATAAAACACAAAACTACGTGATATCTTACATTTATTACACAATTTGCCATATTCCTTAAACCTAGTTTTCCTTGAAAATAAGGCGTTTAAAATTGATAGTGTGTGGATCGCATTTACCTGTAAAATGTCTCATTATTTGGATTATTCCTGTGATTCACTTCACAATCAGGCACTGAACAACACCCCATTGTTGATTTTAACAATAATTTTATACAATTTAAAAGGATTGCTTGAGAAATTACACAAAAACTGAAGGACGCTATTCGCAGTGTTCTGCTAAGTTCTGATAAGGTTTCAAAACTAGTCCTATCGGGTATTGTTTTTCTATCTCTTTCGCACTCGTATTCTTGTCATAAGAGACTGCGTTCTCGCTTGCACTCTTTGTTCGTCTATTACGAAGTATACTATGTCTATGTATTTTTACACAGTTTCACTACGCAAACTGGTATTTTATTATGCCTAAAATTTAATAAAACATTCGGCACGTACACATCACAGACAGTTTGCAGTGTGACTGGCTCGGGTACGCCGAATTCGGCGTACTATTTTATGCCGCATTTTACAAGTACGACGGCGGTATCTAGTCGAGCGCAGTGAGACCAATCATTTATCTATGACTTTAGGAGCTACAGGCTGTGTAAGTTAACAGAGAGTTAAATTGTGTAAGATGCTGTTGTTGGGAAAGATGTAGATTTAGTTTTAGGATTTAGATTTAGGAAAGTGGAAGCCAAGATATTTGCGTCACAAGTTAAAACTACTTAGTTTTTAGTTTAAACTGTTCCACAGTTAAAACAATAGTGATACCTATGACAAATCTAACTTAGAGTCTTACAGATAGGTACATACTTGCAAAGCTGATACGTATATCACGGAGGGATGCCTTCCTTCCGTTGCTAGCTGAAGTCCCAAGGGAAGGGGAATCTAATACGATGACCTCACTGTACATAGATTAAGTTCAGATGTAGATACTTACAGTAGGCGGCAGTTAATGGATATTTTGTGGCTATTTTTTAAATATCGCTTAGTAAGATGACAAGAGAAATTTTGAATAACTGCAAATCATGTAAATTGACTTAAGTTACTTAAGTTATTAGATTGGTAAGCAAAATTTAAGTAGAAGTATAAAAAGAGTTTTAAAATTTTGGCTTTCAAAGTTTTGACATTTTAACACAGTTTTTTTTTATTAATATTACTGCGGCATCATACATATTCAAAAATATTTGAACAAAGACTTTTTTTACTAGATTGGTTTGCTCTTTTATTTTATAAGAGATGGGTTAGCTCTTGGCCAACTTCAAGCTGTGTAGCAAGGATGAGTCCTATGATGGAGCGAACTCATCCAGAAGATGCCTATTCACTCCAACTTTGAAAAGATTTTGGTTATATGAGCTTGCCAGACATACAAAGCTTGCACACACATTCACACATATGCACAGGTGCTTTCATTCACGGTGACCTTTTACATGAATGGAGTTTCGCATCTGCAATAACTTAGTCTACGCACCGCATGGCTGTGACGCGTCATCAATCACAGCTTCTATTGCGACCGCTTGGACGCGTTTTTCTTCATGTTATTATTATTATTGTCTTATTATTATTATAACGAAAATAATAATGGTGTTAATGTGTTTTACGCTGGAGCGATAATGAATTTCATTATCAAATTTGATCTTTTCCACCACACACACACACACACAAGCACATAATAAAAGCTTAAGAGTATTTTTTGGAAGAAAAGTACTCTATGTCCTAATCCGTATCCCTCACAACGTGTGTGCAAAATTTAATGATGATCGTGCGTGAAAATGTAAGAAACAAACAAATCAACATTCACATTAATAGTATTATTTAAAAAATTAAGTTAACTATTTGTAACTTAACTTCACTATTGGCATAGAAAACATAATAGTACAAGCACTATTTGGTCCTGTAAAATAACTATTGAAGAAGAAAATTATTTTTGAATACTTACCTATTAAAATGGCATTAGGTGCTTTTTTTTTTACGTAATTTTTCTCTACTTAAATATTTTTATATATCAAAGTAGCAATTCATCAAACAGCCAAAAAAACTTTATTCCCTCAGGAGCAAGAGTGTTTGAGTAAAGTGAAAATTGTAAATTCACCGCCGGAGCTTCATACTAATCTGTATGGTCCAAGTGAAGACATCTCGACGGGTTTATTTATTTATTTATTTAATTTATTTTTTGTTTATTTGTGTCGAAATTTTAAATTTAGAAACTAGCTCTTGCACGCGACTTCGTCCGAGTAACTTTATAAAATATAGCCTATATTACTCCCCGATAACGTAGCTTTCTATAAATGAAAGAATTTTTTAAATCGGGCCAGTAATTTCGGAGTCTATTCAATTTAAACAAACAGACAAATAATCAAATCTTTCCTGTATATAATATTACTATAGGTTATAAAGAGTGGCAGGCAGTTTTATATCGCTAGTTTTAAGTCCTAAATTAACGAACCATACATTCCCTAACTTACGAACAAAATTTAATCATAAGCATTATTGTTTTTTTTTATTTTTTTTATTTTTAGGAATGGGTTTGCTTTTGGCCAACATCCAGCTGTGAAGCGACGATGAGGCCTATGATGAGGCCTATGACCCAGTAGATTTGCCTATTCACTCTAACATTGAAAAGATTTGGGTTATATGAGCTCGTTACTATCTCTTGTGACTTAGACCACACAGCGCTCTTCATTAAACCACTTTGATCTCGGGATCGTGACGTCTTTTGATAATCGTTAAATAAAAAGCAAGTTTTGTAATTGATGACTGAACATTTTCCGTGAAAATTATGGGAAATATATCATTTCCATGGTTGATTTAGACAAAAGAAATTAGCGTAGGTAATTAAGCACACGTGCATGAATTTGACGACACGTTTGGTCTAGTGGCTAGTAACACCTAGCTGTTAACCAAACGGTCGCGGGTTCGAATCCCGCTAGGGGCAAATGTTTATGTGTTAATATTTACCTTTGTACCTGAGTCATGGATGTTGTGTAGAATGTGTGAAGATATTTATATTTATTTATATAGAGATTTTTATTTTCCGCCTTAACAGCCTCATAGTAGCGGCAGTATATTTGACTTACAACTAAATATTTTAAATTAGGATTGAATTTTACTTGCTGCTAAAAAGTCAATTTGTATTTAGGTACATTTCTTTTGATAAGGTTCTATTTACGATAGTACCTCCGAGTGTTGACGTACTGTAACGTGTTTCCTAACAAGTTTTACCGGCGGCATGAATAAAACATTATCTCGTATATAAATCAGACAATATTATGAGCGTCGAAAGGGAAATGCAATATCAAATTTATGGACATGAAATCCTTTTGAAATTTTAGACATACCTACCATCCTTAGATTAATAATTGCGCTCGTTACGCTCGACTAGATACTTGTAAAATGCGGCAACAAATACTACGCCGAATTTGGCGTACCCGAGCCAGTCACACTGCAAACTGTCTGTGATGTGTACGTGCCGAATTTTTTATTAAATTTTGTGCATAATAAAATGCCAGTTTTCGTAGTGAAACTGTGTAAAAATATAATGAAACTGTGTAAAAAGTGACGTCTTTTTACACACACTACAATAAAAAGTTGCCGCATTCACGGAGCTATTGTTTTTATATAGCGCTCTATCTAGTCGAGCGCAGCGATATCAATCATTTATCTATGCCTACCATCTATCCGAATAATGTCAAAAACTTGATAACTTTTTTTAACAGTACGTTGTTACTGTTGCCTGATACATTTATTCCTATGTGAAACAGGAGAACTAAGTGCAACCCAGTATCTGTATACTAGCTGTTGACCGCGACTTCGTCGTCGTAAAAAGGGATGAGTACTTTCCAAGATACATACAAACATACAATTTTTACCTCATTTTAATATTAGTCTAAATATAACGACTTGCCTCCGTCATAGCAAGAATGTTTTATTTTTTGCAAATGATAACACAAACCTTACTCGTTCATCTCTCTTTCCACTAGTAAAAACCGTATCAAAATCCGTTGGGTAATTTAGAAGATGTTAGCGGAGAGAAAGACAGTAATAAACAGCTATTTTATTTTTTAATATATACAGATATATTTTATAACTTACCAGTGGCGTCAATACACTACGCTTATTTATACGCTACGCTGCGCTACGATGCACTACGCTACGCCACGCTATGCTACGCCACGCTACGCCACGTCACGCCACGCCACGCTACGCTACGCTACGCTACGCTACGCATGCAAAGTCGTGGGAAAAAGATAGCTCACTATAATCACAAAGCCACTCGTAGCGGTTTTTTCAAGATGACGTCACTCGATGTTGAGAACGTCCATTCGTTTTACATTGACACACAGATTTCCGTTGAAATACATTTTGATTTCCATCCAAACATAAATTGTACGGAGCCATTCACACCAAAATAAATCCGAGTTATACCATTCAGTTCCGCTGACTTAACTGTGAATAAAATTCGCTGCATTTTATTCCCTCGACGGTGTGTCTTATTTTTTTTTATTTCTTACTAGCGGCCCGCTGTAATTTTTACATAAGTATAACAACATTCCTCGTTTACCTTATACTAGCTCCTGCACGCAACTTCGCCCGCGTAACTTTATAAAATATAGCCTAAAGCCTTCCTCGATAAATGATCTATCCAACACAAAAATAATTTTTCAATTCGAACCAGTAGTTCCTGAGATTAGCGCGTTCAAACAAATAAACAAACTACTTTATAATATTAGTTTATATTAGTGTATAGTGTAACTTATACCGCTCTTTTTATTACTGAAAACTGCATTCAAATTTGCGTATTTTAATAGATCTAAGCGTTAAGAAGGACTAATCAGACTAATCCTTCCCTTTATGCTACTAAGGTCATTATAACACCAACTATCAAATGGACCGTCACCTTGCCTGCCGATCATACATATCTACTAATATTATAAATGCAAAACTAACTCTGTCTGTTTGTTCATGATTTCATTATCATCATTAAATTTTGCATATATACGTTGTCAGGGATACAGGAAAGGACATAGGGTACTTTTCATCCAGAAAAAAAGTACTGTTCCCGAGTGATAATCTAAAAATATAAAGAATATGGCGCCACTGTCGCGTGGCGGCGCCACCGTCGTCACAGCGATAACGATGTCAGGCGTTGTTACTCATATAATTTTATTTTTCAACGCGTACGAAGTCGCGGGCACCAGCTAGTGTTTTAAATAAAACAATATTTTATTACGGATTAATTTAACTTTAAAAAAATGACATTACGAATTAATTCTCCATTCGTTGAACTCATTTTGAAAATTGTTTCCGCTATTCATGATTTACGATTATTGATGCTTGCACACGAGACCATTTAATTAAAACCCACTGGATATAGCCAGGCTCGTACAATGAGGGGGGTGGGATGGGATGGAAGGGGTGGGGGGATGTATTGGTTCCCATCTTCAATATGAAATGTACGAACACACTTCACATGAAGAGATTATATTATGAGGTTTATTCATTCATTTATTCAAATACGTAAGACGACACACATCAGAAGGCATTTTTCTTTACTGATATTATAAGGGATTTTTATTTTTGTAATGAATAAAATCAAAAACTAGTAGACCGATTTTGAAAACTCTTTCATCTATAGGAAGCTTTCTATTTAATTCAGAAAATTTTTAATATCATTTTTTTTAACGTACTCCTATTATATACAAAAGCTAGCTGTTGCACGCGACTTCGTCCGCGTAACTTTATAAAATATAGCCTATGTTACTCGCTGATAATATAGCTTCACAAGAGTGAAATAATTTTTGAAGTGAAACTTCTTTACGCACGCTTGACTTGGGGAGTAAGCTGGCGAACGCGTGACGTAAGCGTTACGAAAAGTGTGATCGGGCAAGGCGAACGGAAGTTATGTGGGGGATATAAGCAAGAGACAGCAGTGCGCGCGCACATTTTCTTTCTCTCTTCCTCTAATAATAATTAATTATTATATACACATATACATAAATTAATATATGTATATGTGTATACATGTATATATTGTACACACATATATATATATATATATATATATATATATATACATACAGATGGAGCGAAAGAAGTTTCACTTCAGTCGTGTGGTCATAAGCACACTCGTTTTTTTCAAATCCTACCAGTAGTTTCGGAGCCTATTCAAGTCAAACAAACAAACAATCAAATCTTTCTTTATAATATTAGTATAGATTTTTTATTTGTTGTTATTCGTTATAATCTAAAGAATATTAACGCATAGAAACCTAGTACACGCACGATCAGTGAAGCATTTTACACCAAGCCGTATCAGCTTGGTAAACGAACGAACATTTTTGTATACTTGTGTGCGTGTCGCAGAGCGTCATTTTACGTGTGGCTTACGCACACATCAATTATATTTGTGCTTCATTCTCGCCAGTCTTTTGATATGAAACTGTTCTATGCGTTATTATTCTAAGGTTATAATATAATTTTTGTTAATCCGATAAATATATTAGCCGGACGAACTCGTCGACTGAAGCTAGTATGTATGTAAAAGAAAGCATACGAATAAAATGTTGACAATTCCAGTTATTGTCGAGTGTGTCCATTTGTTTAGGGTTGCGTTAGTGGTCCCGAGGGAGGTACGATTCGGGAGTCGGGAGTCGGGAGTTGGGCAGACGAGGACACGGCGGGAATAGCAATGTTAAATCAGTGGTGCAGTGTGAAAGTGCCTTGTAATTTCACGTAATTAACTTAACAGCGCAGCCCCGAATGGCGAGGGTAGTCTCGCGTTTGTGGCTTCAACGATCATTGACTGCTTCCGATGCAAATTATGCGGAATAAGGACATTGTGAGGGTACCTTTAAATTTGCGTTATACAACTGTTCGAGTTGTGTTATTAGGTATTACTTAATATAATTTTTAGGACAGAATGGCTGGTTCCAAAAAGGCAACTGAATTTTTTACAACTACCCACACGAGTCTTAACGGCAAGGCCTTAATTACTCGACGAATAGACTTTAAAATAAATATATCTTTAAAATGGCTTTGCTGAATAATATTCAAATACAATATTATTAAGACTTTTATATTTTAATAAAAAATCTGTTTAATATTTTAAAGTAGTAAAAGGGCGAACTGATTTTTTCCACAAAACCACCCTCTTACAGAAGACCAGATAACAGCAGGTGTGCTGTTGAGAGATGCCAGAGCTTATTTCCCTATCCCTTACCCTTAATCCTACTGCGTTCGCACTTGTGGCCTACCATAAAACGGACCGTCAGCCTGTCTGTCAACCTTAATATTTAAAAAACCGTATTTTGCGCAGTCAATAAGCGGTTATTAAAGCAATTTGAGTGCGTTCATAACTATGAAAACATTCACTTTGACATGCAAATATTGATTTTATTAAGGCCCGATTGACCCCGGGTTACCCGCGGCCCGACCCTTTCATTGACAAACATTGTTTGTCTTCCGTAACTTGCAAAATAATAACAAACCAAATACACGCCTTATACGGATGAAGTTACGGTACAAAATGGCGCAAAATCCTGTAAATATAGTTGTCAATTTTATGTAAATTAGTTTGAAACTTTTGCTGCCTACCTTATTTTTTACATGTAAATACTCGTCGGCAAACAAAATTTAAACTCGCCATTAAACCTCGTTCTAGCGGAAGTAATTAGGTTATTTGAATTGTTTTATTAGGCGATTACATACATACATTCATCATCAAAAGTCGCGTAATCGTGTGATCACATTTTTGCGAACCCTGAATATGATATTCCATTTTTGTTAATTATTGTAAATGTTCATAGATAAATGATTGGTCTCGCTGCGCTCAACTAGATACCGCCGTCGTACTTGTAAAATGCGGCAAAAAATAGTACGCCGCATTCGGCGTACCCGAGCCAGTCACACTGTAAGCTGTCTTGATGTGTATGTGCCGAATGTTTTATTAAATTTTGGGTATTAAGTATTAATACTAGTTTGCAAAGTGAAACTGTGTAAAAAGCGATAAAAGGTGACGATTTATTACACACACTACTATAAAAAGTTGCCGCATGTACGGAGCTATTGCTTTTGTGTAGCGCTCTATCTAGTCGAGCGCGGCGAGACCAATCAATTATCTTTGGTAAATGTTATTGATTTCTTATTAATTTATACTAACAACTTGTTTAAGTTTTTATGACCAACTGTACAAAATCACCATTGCGGGCGAGTAGTCTATAAAAATAAAACATGACAACTGTTAGTATGAGCTCTTCGAAGTATTTCCATATTGGAGACCCTGTCCACTTGTCCATTAGACACGGAGTCAATCAATAATACACCCTTGTAATTTGTTAAATTGATATTTCTATTGTATATCGCCATAAACTATTGACTTCTTGTTTTGGTTTCTCTGCTGTCTGTACAGAAAAAACTACTGTGGCGAAAGAACAACAATCAAAAATAAATTTATTAAATTTACCCCTTGTGTGGCAAAACAACACATATTTTTTTGTATGCCAAAAAAGCGAGTATGGCAAAACGACAATGAGCCAGCTTATGAGACATAATATAGTAATTTATGAGATGTTTCATTGTGTTAGTAAAATTTTCGCTCGTTGAACAAACATGAAAGGCGAAGTTCGAAGGAGGTTTTCTGATCTACTGATCGGGCCAATATTAATTCGTGATAGCGATTGCTCGTTCGCGTTATTAACTTAAAATTTAACTCCGGACGTTATACAGACCACCAAAATTACGTTACAGCAGACGATCTGTTATAGCAAGTCTTGGTAGCCGGGAGGGGTGGCAGAACATCTGTATAAATTATAATATACTGGATGTGATTACTTCCATACTAATCCGTACTAATATTATAAAATGCGAAAGTTTGTATGGATGTATGGATGTTTGTAACTCTTTCACGCAAAAACTACTGAATGGATTTCAATGAAATTTTGCATACAGTTGTCTGGGACTTCAGAAAAGACATAGGGTATATTTTCTAAAGTTACGCGGGCGAAGTCGCGTGCAACAGCTAGTAATATTATAAATGCGAAAGTTTGTGTGGATGTTTGTAACTCTTTCACGCAAAAACTACTGAATGGATTTCAATGAAATTTTGCATACACGTTGTCTGGGGACGTCTGGGGACGTTACCTACACTTACAGATTTATTCTATCTATCAATATTATTATTATTATTTATTTATATGCCACATCTAATATTTTCTGATGTCTGTGTAAATATTTAATGTCGACCACTCGCTGCTCTTATTTCATGTCTAATACAATTAGATGGATCTTCACTTTGAAGTCATTCTATCTCAACTCGAGGGCTTTTTGGACGAGAGTAAGAAGGCGTACGTAAACCGTAATGTATATTAATATGTACAAAAATCTCTAATTCCCAGAATATCTTAACGTTCTCTACTATCCGAATGACCTTGGGCAACTGGGCTCTCTTCACCCCACCCACTTGCCCACTCCCCTGCACTTCTAGCGCTAGCGTTTCTAGCGTCTGCCGGGCGACACGTACGAACTAAAATATAGTCCAAGAGCCAGTAGCTTTTTTACTTATGATAAAATGTAAGGTAATAAAATAAATGTATGAGTATTATTTACTATCGATTTATTAACTATACACGTGCAACAACAGCAATAATATTCTAATAAAGGGAATTTGATGACACTTTAGTGAACGCAAACATGTTTTATTATAATATTTTAATATTATTTTTTAATCATATTTATAAATCCACAGCCTAAAATCATAAACAATTTGAAATATGAAACATCGTCAATCAATACTAATAATAAATCGTTTCTCTCCTGTCAATATGATGTCGCTAGCTGAGCAGCCTAATGGTCCGTGATTACATAATTCCAGTAATTGTTTCACAAAGTATGAGATGTCTACAATTCTCCTCCCAATTTTCTTATTTGTCATCTCTTTACTTTCAGTTGAAATGCAAAACTGAAAAAAAAAAACAAATAAATACTACTACTATTTTCGAAAAAAGAAATAAAAAAATACTAAGTAACGTGGTGTAAGTACAGTAGTAAGAAAATAGAACAAAATACCGTAAATAAAGTACTGTACCACTTTCTATAGTTTTTATGTATGTATTTAAATTTTCTTAAAGATTTTTTTCATAGAATTTATCATTATAATATAATCATTAATATTATTATTCAAACATGTAAGTAACGGCTGAATTTAGCAGGTAAAGTTTTCTACATTGGCACAAACGAACTTACTAAAGTGATGTTTGCTATTTGCCCAAAAATGACTTTCCTCCCAAATAACAACCCTGTCTTATCTTTGAAACCTTATTTGTGAAATTTTCTATTTTCATCCACTTTTTTACGCCTACAGGAGTAGAATTTCCAAAAACCTATTTACTTTCAACCAAGGCCCCAAATCTCAACGAAATACAAACTATTTCATTATTATTTTTAATTTATGAAAAAAGCCGCATTGGACTCCCGGTCTATTATGTACCGATACTTTCATATGTACCTAATCTTATGGCTACTGACGAATATTTTCAATGTTGTTTTACACTACATTTTATTATATACTAATAAAATGTACAAAAATATACTTACTCTGGCTTTGGTAGTGTCTTATTATAAATCTTATCACTCTCACACATCATAATAGTTTATTTTTCTTTTTCTTTACGTAAGTGCGATGCGCTGCGCAGCAATACGTGTTCCCCGTACGAAGGCTGTCAGCCGTCTGCCGCCCGGCCCTCGCTAGGGCACCCGCTACTCGAAAATACCAAAAAACCTTTGTTTTTCTAAAACTATTGTTTCATTTACACTAATTGTTAGTGTCATTTATAGTTTAAATGAAACTCTATCGTTTTATTATAGGCACATTGCAAACGCTTCTTGAAAAAACAAGTTGAATCTATTTTTGTTACAAAGCAAGACATTCAAATTTTATTTATTTTCCCGTAAACTATTATACTTAAAACAAAAATAACTTGCTAGAAATATAGACCAAGAAGTTATGTATCACATATATATTTTTTTGTTACATTGGATTTATGTTTGAACGAGCTGAATAGGAAATAAACAGTGCCTTTTCTTATCGATGGCGGGGAGGAGCCTCTTAATAAGAACTTATAAAATATGGCCTACTAGCTGGTGCCCGCGACTTCGTTCGCGTTCTGGATGAAAGGTACCCTATGTCCTTTCTGGTGTCCCAGACAACATGTATGCAAAATTTCATGGTGATCGGTTCAGTATTTTTTGCGTGAAAGAGTTACAAGCATCCATACATCCATCCACCCATACAAACTTTCGCATTTATAATATTAGTACGGATGTTGTTCGCTGATAATGTAGGTGAAAGAATTTTTTAAATAGTCCAAGGTACCCTGTTTCCCCTGACAAAGTGTATGCAAAATTTCAAAATCATCGGTTGAGTAGTTAAGGCGTGAAACGGTAACAGACAGATAGACAGAGTTACTTTCACATGTATGGATTTTTCAATCTCTCTTTTAAATAATAAACCAACTGACACATAATTAATAGATGAATCACAATTAATAGATCTAACAGAGTCGGAAGTGAAGATCCGATGCAAATATTATACAAGAGTGAGGGTCATCAATTTGTTCCGTTTTCACTTCGGCCACAGTATAACATTGAAACAGTGCACTAACTATATAATTCTAATACAAGAAAATAACGAAATGAAACCACTTTCACTAGTTCAAAAATGAACGTACACAGACATAGATCCACACATACATATAATAAATAAGTTACATGTTTTGTTTAGTTTATAATATATATTATCCTATTCTATATTTATATAAAGATATTGTGTTGGTTTGTGTATTACTCAAAAACTCGAAAACTAGCCGAACAGATTGACTTGAAATTTTACTATTTTACTGTACCTATGTATAGATATAGATTAGAATAATTTTATTCAAAGCATAATGTTTGAGGATATATTGATTTCTTGTAAGAGTTAAAGCGCCATCTAGTCAATCGGGTAGTACGTTACGATCAAACTCGGTTAGATGGCGCTGCTACAACATGTGCGAAATTCTTATATTGTGCTAACGCTTGGTGCAAACACCGATGCTACACTGGCGCCATTCTGGTTAATTTATGAACCACTATTTAATACTTTTAGCTTGCCACCTTTTCAGCTTAACACCCATGTAAGTTGGTCCTCCTTACCTCTATTATTCATGCTACCGGGTGAACACAAGTTGCTTAGCTACCACTGTCTTTCATTTGTCATTGTACACATAATTTCTCAGAACTCTAGTTTCCATACTGTTGGCTATATTCTATATGTACTGTGTTAAGGACCCGTTTCAATTTTACGTCCGATTTTTCGTCAATAGCCCTCTCCCTCCTCCCTTCTCTTTCTATCCCATCCCCGCTGCACTCCCTCGCGGTGAAAACTCTTTGTGTAACAGACAGACCGACAGTGAGCGTAATTGGATGTGGATATATGTATGTAGGCTATTATAACTATATACATAGCTGATGCAGATTGAATTCTAAATTTGATTTCAACCTATTTGACAACTCTTAACAAGAATGTTTCAGTCTGAATTTTTTTTATGACTATTCCAATTGTAATCGGGTTTTGTCATTGAGAGCGGCTTTGTCTGTAGGTACTTAATAATAATAATAATAATAATAATCATCATCATTTATTTGCTGAATATAGGTACAATGGTTTTACAATAGATAAGTGTCACTACATTCTACCCTTCGAGGGTGTGCAAATAATTTAAGTAAGTATACTACATGAGACAATAAAGCTAATTAGTATTACTAATTATTACAATTTATTACTAATTATTAAATTTGATTTTCTTCCTTAAATAATCCTGTCATTACTTATAACCTTTGCGTTTTTTACTATAGTAATTATTTTTGAACATTTATTGTTCATGATTGATCTAATTATTTCTGTCTTGATCTCAGATTAATTGGATAAATAATTTTGTAAGTTTTTTATAAAGTTTAATTGAATCATATTTAAAACTCTTTTTTCAGCCTAATTTGACACTTTGTCCTTGGCAAGGCAAGTCCTTTAAAAATAATGGTCCCTTTAATCAACATTTCAAAATGGATAACACAGTCATGCTACTTATCTTTTTTATGTTTAGGTAGTCAAGATATCCCGCAGACAATTTGATGCTGCAACATCAGGTCATGGTTACCATGTCATGGAAATATCATGAAGTAACAAAACAGTACATCAAATTTCAAATTAATCTAACCTGTGGAACTCATAGTGAGATCTCTACGTCAACTGAAAAATGACTTGATCAAATTAAAACGCTTAAATAGATCTTCATATGAACCGTCTCGATCATGTCATCTTTTAAATAAAGAAACTAGATCAGATTCGGTCCACCCGTTTGAGATGTACGGGACAAATACTGAAACTCTTTTGAGTCGGGCGTAAGGGTTAAAACACAAATTCAAAAGTCTCGCTATAAAGAGGTTCTATCACTGACACGTCACCTGTGGGTCACGTAGATATATCGGGTCACGTATTATATCTCGTCACGTATTAGATAATCTCGTCCACAAAGTCGTGCCGCCAACGCGGCTGACACTCCACTTGACGCAAATATGTAGGCTCACGTGACGGCTTACAAATACATGATTATTATTATAGACACACATCCAGCACTTTAGAGAGTGGCTTGTTGAGTGGAGCACAAGTGGATTTAATAATGTAACTAGAAAAATAGATAATATCTACACCAATAAGGGGAAATATTTGAATTTTTGTATGGCTGTATGTTGGCTTTGTCTTTCGATCTCCTCATTTCTGATTCGATCTTGCAGTGTAATCCCGACTGAGGAATTTTGGACGAGAAGATGTCCCATCCGAGCTTGAAAAGAAAATAAGTTGATTAATATAGAATTAATAATATTGACAGATAAATGATTGGTCTCGCTGCGCTCGACTAGATACAACCGTCGTACTTGTAAAAAGCGGCATAAAATAGTACGCCGAATCCGGCGTACCCGAACCAGTCACACTGCAAGCTGTCTGTGATGTGTACGTGCCAAATGTTTTATTATATTGTAGGCATAATAAAATACCTTTTGTTAATTTTTAAAATAAATAAAAAAAACAATTGCCTGCGTCGGCAAACACAATAAAGTCTAAAATAATGTAAGAAGGTCACATTAGCTCACATGATAAAATGTAATGTGTACATAAAAATATCGAATTCTCGTTCGGAAAGCGTAAACGTAATACTATAAGTATTAGGTTGTGGTGCACACCTGCTTTGAAGGGACCAAAAAAGTATAAAAAAGGTAGTATCAAAAAGGTGATTCAAAATAATATTACTGCTAAAGGTCATTATTATTCTGGGCAAAACCATTATAAGTATTTACAAAGAATGAGAAAGAGAAAAGAAGTGCCAAGATAGATACCGTATTCTTCGACTAGATGATAAAAATACAGACAAAAAGGTAGATGCACGAAAAATATATCTTGCTTGAAGTATTTAGGAGAATGGCTTGGTTTCGTGCAACAATTTCCTGTGTGTGTGCGTGCGTGCGCGCGCGCGTGCGTGTGTGTGTGTGTGTGTGTGTGTGTGTGTGTGTGTGTGTGTGTTGTGTGGCCCGGTAGGTGGCGCTGTGGCCTCCCTCCACTTGGGATCCTAGGATATTTCTTTTGCATTGGCGCTGATGACTGTATCCATGAGGGTTTCCTAATGTTAAAAAAAGAAAACGTCTGCTTTGTCAATACAAAGTTGACTAATTTGACAGAAGTTAATAAGAGTTGGTGCTAGATAAACCTGCACAGCATATTATAAATGTCATGGCTTTATATGCTTGCCCTTTTTCTTCAAATAAATAGGAGATAATAACAAAAATGACTTGTCTTGATGAAAAATCTTGCAAAAAAAAAAAACAATGAAATGTTTAGGTGATAAATCTTGAGTAGTAATAAAGCTTGGATAAAATATGAAGTGTCTGGTGTCGCGTCGATCGGCGTATCGCGTTTCAATAAAGCGTCCGCATAAATCAGCCGCGAGACGCGAAATGGCGCGACAAACAATGTCGCCGGTGATTTACGCGATGCAATACGCACTGGGCGGCGGTAACGCAGCGTCTTGTTGGAAGCGATTGGAGCGAATTTATCGTATACTAGCTGTTGCACGCAACTTTGTCCGCGTAACTTGATAAAATATAGCATATGTTACTCGCTGATGATATAGCTGACACACAGTGAAAGAATTTTTCAAATAGGTCCAGTAGTTTCGGAGCCTATTCAATGCAAACAAACAATCAAATATTTCTTCTTCATAATATTAGTAGTATAGATTATATTTATTGAAGCGAAAACTTGGGCCAGTTATTTGTATGGAGATTAGGTATTTTTTTTTAAGTTAAGGTCGACGACAGGCTGAAGATCAATTTGATGGGTCGTCGCCTCTGACACACGCCATAGGTGCCCGCTATAGAAGGATATAGGATAAGGGATAAGGGGTAATGGGCTCTGGCATCTATTACTCACTCACCGAAACACAACAGCACATATGATGTTATATTGAAAAAATATTTTCAATTTGTCTAAAGAAGAAATATTGTAACTGGAAGTAACTAGCGTTTAAGATACAGGCTCGGCCTAGTTTAGATGCTAGTACTCAACCTTATTAAATATTTAAAAAAAATTGGAGCTTTTATGTATTCTGTATTATGTTTTTTGATAAGTGTGTAACCTCACCATCGGCTCTAACGGAAGATCAGCGCAATACTAGCGGCACTACCAGTAGTGTCGTTGCGTCACCAACAAGAGGGTGATGTTTCACTTACGTTCAGTTTTCAATTAAATAAAATATCATTTAATATTATAATTTATCTGTAGCAGTTAGTTGATAAAAACGGCGTTTCTCCATAACAGTGCGTTTACTATTCAGTTACGGGTAAAATAATAAAATATTCCAGGAAAATATTGGACATGCGGTGGCCGAGGATCTAGCTATCGCGGCCAGTTTATGCTTGACCTACAGTTATCCATTACGTTTCCCCCGGGATTTCTTTTTCGACAACGGCTCATAGGGGTGGGGTAGGTCTTGTTATGGCGGTCGTGAGATATCAATTTCATTCGCGAACGACTTATTGACATGGCCCTTCTACCTGGGAACTGCTGACGGAAGGTTGGGAGCTATCATTCAGTGTGCAAACACGGAAATATATGCAAATGAAATGGATAAAATACTATTTCTGATTCAGCAAAAATAACATTATTGAAATCAATGCGTTCTGATGTAGCTACACAAATTATAGAAATACTTATATACAGAAGATCAACGTGAAATATAAGTAACTAGCTGGTGCCCGCGACTTCGTCCGTGTTGAAAAATCAATATATCGCCTGACATTCGTTATTTCAGATGATCCCTCGGGAGTAGCACTTTTTTCTAGATGAAAGGTAGGTACCCTATGTCCTTTCTGGTGTCCCAGAAACGTGTGTGCAAAATTTCATGGTGATCGGTTTAGTAGTTTTTGCGTGAAAAAGTTACAAACATCCATACATACATCTATACATACTTTCGCATTTATAATATTAGTACGGATTAGTACTGATGTTTTCCCCATCCCTTATCCTTAATCCTTATATGGTCTGTAGCGTACTTGCAGCACCTATGGCGTTGCTTGTGTTACAGGCGACGGTAGCCACTTACCATCAAGTGGACCGTCAGCCTATCTGTTGAGCTTAACATTTATACTAAAGCTACATTAATGCTTCAGCTTTAATGCTATAGATTTTTTTGCTAAAAGTCAATACTAATAATTATAAATGCGAAAGTAACTCTGTCTGTCTGTCTGCTACCTTTTCACGCCTTAACTACTCAACCGATCATCATAAAATTTTCCATTGTCAGGGATACAGGAAAGGACATAGGGTAACTTTCATCCAGAAAAAAAGTACTGTTTCCGAGTGATCGTCTAAAAATATAGATAATTGGGCGCCACTGTCGCGTGGCGGCGCCACTGTCGTCACGTTACTCATGTATTTTCTTTTTCAACGCGGACGAAAGTCGCGGGCACCAGCTAGTAAATTAAATAAATAATCAAATCAAATCAAATCATTTATTTATTTATAACAAATAACAAAAAAATAGAGAAAAAAAAAACAGAGATTATGAAGAAAAAGTCATTTGTTACAAAAAGGTCTCTACTCAGTATTTGCTGACATATAATATGCCAGCACTGATCTTCCGCAGAAACCCTAACCAACACACACAGCCAATATGTATTTTAACGGTTTAAAAATATATCTATATATAAAATGGAGACAAATTGTGAATAGTTTCGGTCAAGTAAATTTAGCGGTCGCAAGAGAATATACGTACCTACACCAGTTTCCTGTGAAGTTGAGCGCACAAACTCAGTTTAAGTCAGAACGAACGCCCCGCGAACACGTAACTCAATAAGTGACCCTTCCATGTCCCCATATATCTATCTATCTGTCCTCTCTATACTATATGTACAGTCGCGCACATAGTGCCCTCGGCGAATCATTTTCCCCATTCTTATGTCCGTCTCCGGCCCTTCGCAAAATAGCTGAGGAATGCTCTACATTGAAATCGAGGGCTTTCGCGATGTTTTCGTCCCGACAATAGTTTTACTACTAAAATTCATCTTTATTTGGACACATTTTTGAAGTGAAAACTTCTTTTTGTGTGTATGTGTGTGTGGGTGTGTGTAAGAGTAAACTTAACCATTTTAATTATTTGTTATTTTATAAGCTATTAATTTGATTTTTTTTATTTGATAAATATTTTCTTAATGAGACGTGAGAGAATTTTTTCATTACTTTTCCGTACCCGGTTCTGGTGTGTGTGTGTGTGTGTGTGTGTGTGTGTGTGTGTGTGTCGAAGTCGCGGGCAACAGCTAGTAGAGATATTTACAAGTATGTAAATGAGGCAAGTCGACAAAATGGGAAAGGGATGGCAAAATTGATTCTTACTATATGTCTTTTTCTATATCAAATATCAGACAAAGCGAAGTTAAATCAAATTATAAACTACAGTTTTTTTTACCACAAGTTAAAAAGTGGAAGGCTATATTTCTCAAAACCATCGAGCCTGTCGCATTTTTATCTAGGAACGAAATATTTCCGTGAAACTAGAGAGTAAGCCTTCGTAACCCGTACGTCGAACGGCATAAATTACGACGGGATAAGGAGTAAGGAATCTGGTTCCATCATCTCGTATAAAATAAGGGATTGTGTGAGAGGGAGTAGGCGTAATCCGGAGACCTGTCGACCGCACAAACTCAATGGACGGCACCATTAAAAAGTCACTGATGATAACTGACATTTTTGTGCTCGGCTACTATAAAAATGAGTCTTCTACTTTGAATTGTGTTTAGAATATGAAATGTCACTACAGTCAGAAAACTTTTCTTTTAAGAAACTTCTAACTTTTTGCCGCGACTTCGCACGCGTGGAATGTCTTTTTCTGAAATCTTGACAACTGCTTTGACTTCTAGAAAAAATAAAATAATAGGATATGATAAGCCTGTATAATAGTATGTAAAATAGCTTCTTTTGTTTTTAAATAATATTTCATTATTATTATTATTATATTTCACAATTACTATTTTATTATCTTGCATGCGATTGAAACTTTAAAAGATAACTTATTATTAACAAATATAGGCTAAAATGAGTATTGTTAACTTTTCTAACACTCTTTATTAAAGACTAGCTGGTGCTCGCGACTTCTTCCGCGTGGAATAGTTATTTTGGGAATCATTTGGGTATCTCGAACGGTTTTCGCAACGCACGCAACGGAAGCCCTCAAAGAATTTTCCCCGTTTTTTTCCCACATTTTCGACTGTTTCTTCGCTCCTATTAGTCGCAACGTGATGTTATATAGCCTAAAGCCTTCCTCGATAAATGATCTATCCAACACAAAAATAATTTTTCAATTCGAACTAGTAGTTCCTGAGATTAGCGCGTTCAAATAAACAAACAAACAAACAAACTCTTCAGCTTTATAACATTAGTATAGATAATAAACTATATTGTTTTTTGTACTTTAGGTACCTTGCTACTATTTCCCAATAATAATACAACTTACATTTTATTTACATTTTATCTACTGATCGATAGATTTCGACCCGTAAGAGAAATAGTCCTTTTAGACAGGGACCGTCCATTGATTTTCAGCTGCGCACTTGGGCGATAAAAGCAGCCGAAACGGGTCGAGTGGTGAACAAAAGGCCCATTGTTCGTCATCTCGCTCAATGAGCGACTCACTTCGCGATACCGCTTCTAGCGTTTTTTTGTTTGTTACCCACTTTTGCCCATTCATTTTGTTGACGACTTTATTGTTTGACCAACTCGCCAAACGTCCACACACGCTGCTTAAACGCCTCTTCACTTGACTCTTTCTTTAACTTTCTTTTTTAAGTACAGGCCAGCAAATAGGCTTGTTATGTTGGTACGAGTATTAAAACAAGCAGTGTCATGAGTATTATAAATGTACTGCCAAAGTTGATAGGATACATCAAAAGGATGGTAGGTATATAAGCAGTGCCCCCACTGCTTATATACCTACCATGCGCACATGGTTGGCTAGCTTTGTGTGCCTGCATAAGACACCCAGGCACAACCCCCTTAGCGTGGGTATTGCCTGGGTGTCTCCGGGCAATCCCTTTCTTTGGCGATAGCCTAGCCAGCAATGGCTAGGCTGCCCTGGGGGTGAATCGGAGTTAGTTGAACACGGTCACACACAGCACTCAAACGAAACTAATATATAGTAATAAATACATAATGTATACTTAATACTTACTGCCAATAACGGACTTAATTATTTTACCATAAAAAAAGCAAACAACACAATATGAAATAAGAAAAAGAAACAAATAAAAAACTGATAGGAAGTAAACAAAAAGGAAGTGTGTGTGTGTGTGTGTGTGCGTGTGTGTGTGGTTATACATTAATATGAGAATTATTTTTCGTTTATTTCGTTTTAGTTCTACGAACGTTTTAATGCTACGAACCTTTCGTAGAAGTAGACCGCGTAGCAGCTACGAGTGGCGTTCGTAGCACTTGCCTACGAGTGTTCGTAAAAAGTAAGTCAACAAAGCAAGGGTTGGTTGTGCCGTCACTCTATAACACATGAAACAATACGCTGACGACACGTTTGGTCTAGTGGCTAGTAACCCTAGCTGTTAACCAAGCGGTCGCGAGTTCGAATCCCACTAGGGGCAAATGTTTATGTATTAACATTTACCTTTGTACCTCAGTCATGGATATTTTGTATTTATAACTAGCGGTGCCCGCGACTTCGTTCGCGTGGAATAGTTATTCTAGGAATCATTTGGGTATCTCGAACGGTTTTCGCAGCGCACGCAACGGAAGCCCTAAAATATGAATAATTTTCCCCATTTTTTGCACATTTTCGACTGTTTCTTCGCTTCTTTTAGTCGCAACGTGATGTTATATAGCCTAAAGCCTTCCTCGATAAATGATCTATCCAACACAAAAAGAATTTTTTAATACGAACCAGTAGTTCCCGAGATTAGCGCGTTCAAACAAACAAACAAATAAACAAACAAACTCTTCAGCTTTATAATATTAGCATAGATTTATAATATGTATGTATTTACAAAAAAAAAAGATTCTATGTAGTATATCAACTGTCTGGTATCCATAATAGAAGTATTAAGTTGTTTACTTTGGAATTAGATGGTGCTTAGTGGAATGTGTGAATGTGAATATATATAGATTTAATATTTCAAGTGAAGTATGCAAAGTAAGGCATTTCTCTCGCGTTTCAACTAATTCATAAACAATGTCAGATTGGATGACAGGGATGACAATTGACATTGATAGATTACTCGTCTAGTCGGGTTAAACTGACGACATGACTGTGTGAAATTGAAAAATAAAATTGAATGTTTTCTTAGTATCGGTAGCAAATATTATAGGTATGTAAAAATAAGGTTCAGCGCACATTATAATATAGATCATAGATGTATCTTTACATAGTATAATTTGAAGTCGCTTTCTTCGGCTGTCTATATGGCCGAGATGGTCGCTAACTCCTAATTCATGCAAGAGATTCTGACGCGGAAAACCATGAGTTAGATAATTTTTCACGGATTTATTTTTATAATAATATATATCTATACTAATATTATAAAGCTGAAGAGTTTGTTTGTTTGTTTGAACGCGCTAATCTCAGGAACTACTGGTTCGAATTGAAAAATTCTTTTAGTGTTGGATAGATCATTTATCGAGGAAGGCTTTAGGCTATATAACATCACGTTGCGACTAATAGGAGCGAAGAAACAGTCGAAAATGTGGAAAAAACGGGGAAAATTATTCATCTTTGAGGGCTTCCGTTGCGTGCGCTGCGAAAACCTTTCGAGATACCCAAATGATTCCCAAAATAACTATTCCACGCGGACGAAGTCGCGAGCACCAGCTAGTACAAAATAAAACTTAATTATTTTTTTCCTTGGCGAAGCCGGGAGCGGGTCGCTAGTGTAATATAATTTAATAATGTAACAGTTTCATGATAAAACAAATATAATATTACTCAATGCCAGCCTTCCTTCTGTTCTGTCGAGAGAGAATTAGTTTTTGATTTAGTATTGGAGTGTCCTAATCACTACATAGTATAAAACAAAGTCGCTTTTTCTGTCCCTATGTCCCTTTGTATGCTTAGATCTTTAAAACTACGCAACGGATTTTAATGCGGTTTTCACTAATGGGTAGAGTGGTTCTCGAGGAAGGTTTATAAGTACCTAAGTTACGCGGGCGAAGTCGCGGGCAGCAGCTAGTATCGAATATAATAAAATTAATTACGTACAAAAATTATACGTCAAAGAATTCTTTATTTTTTATTAAATCAAAACAAATCAAACTAATTTGACGTAATTTATCGTTTCTTAAAATAGTCATTTGGTTTTAACGGTCCAACAGATTTTGATACGGTTTTCACTAATGGGAAGAGAGATAAACGACGAAAGTTTGTGTATATAAATTGCATCCGTGCGAATCCGGAGGCGGGTCGCTAAATGTCTATCCTTCATTCATTCAACTCAACTGTAAGGCCTTCACCACAATTTTCCAATAGGACCGCTTAGAAGCAGCCTGGATCCAACGTAGACGTAGCCTGGATCTACCGGCTTAAGTCAAATCAAATCAAATCAAATCAAATCATTTATTTATTTGTAACATGCGAATAACAAAAGAGAAAAAAAAAATCGGTAGCTTTCGTCCGTCTACGGATATATTTCTGATTTAATCTCGCAGATTAACCCCGAACATACAATGTAATATTTTTTTTACTTTGTGTAATCACAAAAAGAATTTTTTTCCACCAATTAAGCAAAGTAAAATTCGCATTTAATTTATCTGTTTTAATTTCATTTGGCTAGGTTTCAGCCGTTCGCGACAAAATTGCAATAATACGCTAGCTACCATACGATACAACACATGCCAGTACATATTAAAAATGGCTTCGAATCAAATTAAACTGACCGGGGTCCTCGACCACGGGTGCGTCGACTACTGGGGGCGTAAGCCACGGAAGCGGCGATATCTTCTCGCTCATGGGTACCTGGTACTTACTTAGAGACAACTTTTATATTATATACTAGCTTTTGCTCGCGACTTCAACCGGGCGGAGTATATGGTACCCTATGTCCTTTTCTAATACCCTGACAACTTGTATGCAAAATTTCACGATGATCGGTTGAGTCCATGGGGTACAAACATACAATACATACAAATCGATGTAGAAGATAATATTAACATAGTGAATTATAAATTTAAGACTTAAATGTAATTTATTAATTAATTTAATTTATTACTTAATTATACTTTTAGTTTTAATTTTTTTTATTCTAAAAATCTATCCATTATTTAAATATAACATTATACCTATCTATATACAAATAAAACATTAAAAACAAACTTAACATTAAACCTAAAATATCAAACAATTTATAAAAAGAATACCCCGTCTAACAGGTCCTCCTGCGGCATGGACCCCATTATGCTGGCGACGTTACCCCTCTGTACTGCCAGAGCGATACGCTGACAGAAATACGTGCCAGCCCTGGGATCCCCAGTAGACTCGACCAGTCGTGACGACAGTGCCCTTACAAATTTTTTCATATCTGCTGACCAGGGGCCCAGTGTCTCTATTGCGAGCGCCGCAAACTCGTAGTCCTTGAGTAAGGATGAGTATTTGCGGAGCTTGAGAATTTGGGCCTGATCAGCAGCAGCGCCGGCCTGTGTGCAGGTCGCTTTGATGTGGGACTGTGCGAAGGTGTCTACGCATGTTGCGTCCCACACCAGAGCTTTTCCTAGATTCCATGGCACTAGATAGGTATAATGTTATGTTGAAAAAAATTTTGAGGTCGCCTTTCTTGGAGCTTTCGGTGCTTTTAGACGCTTTGGAGGTCCCTTCTTGTTTTCCGCGTGGTGGATTGACGGACTGATGTGATTGAAGCCTTGAAAAAGGCTTCTTCAGTTTCAGTCCCGAAATTTCATTTCGCTGTCGTTTCTTTGTTTGTAGTTGGATTTTGCTGCGGTTTGCTTTGTAAGCAGCCTTTCTCAAGGCTCTTCAGGGTAGCTTGCAGCAATTTTTGTTATTTGTTGTTTTTGTTATTGCTATTGTTGTTTTTGTTATTTTTATAAAATTTTTAAAATTCTTTGGAAATTTTATAAAAAAATCTCAATTTCTTGGCGTTTTCGGACCCGTTAGGGGTCACACGTGATACCCTACTGAGAAGAGTCTGCAGAAATTGTTGTTATTTTATTGTTATTTAGTTATAATCGTTGTTATTCGTGTTTTTTTCACGGAATTTTTGTTGTTTTTTCGTTTAACTTGGTTGTTTTGTCCCCCCTCTTGTAGGGGTGGACTCCCCCACCAACTCGGAGGTCGGCAGGGCCATAAACTGGCCCATGTCGGACTCCACTGAAACCAGTGGGCCTGGCCCGAAGGAGAGTAAGGGAGGACGGAAACTTTTGTATTCCAACGTCCTGACACGTTCGGCGGCCCGCAAGCGGTCCGCCGCAAAGGAGACACCGGAGGCAATGTCCTCCAGTAAGTACTTCGGTCTGGTCTCGGAATCGGAGGAGGTGGAGGAACCCGTGGAACCGGCTGTTCCGCCGAAGTACAAGAAAGGCAGCAAGGGCCGCGGCGGCAAGTCATTCAGCCACGACGTCGGGATCTCGCGGGCTCGTCGCGAGCTAATGGAGGAATCAGACACTGATTCTGTCAGGTCTGCGACGACTTTCCGTTCGGCTAAGTCGTCGGCCGGCTCCATTGAGGAGCTGACCCAAAAGGCGGAGGTCAGTGCCTCAGCGATTCTGGAGGTTGTCCGCAAGTCGGGCAACCTCAAAGGCTCCACCCAGAGGGAAATCAAGGAGGCCACAAAGTCCATCCTTGGTGTGGTTGAGGCGGTGGCGGCACGTAAGTCGTCACAGGAAATTCGGCGACTTCGCGCCGATAATAAACGCCTCCGTGGGCAGATTGATGCCCTCATTGAGGAGGTGACGGCGCTCCGCAGGGCCTTTTCCGAAAGGGCCATACCGGAAAAGACCACCGCCGAACAAGAGGCCGTGGGATTGCCTGCGACAGTGGCTGAGTCTCAGCCACTGTCCAGGGCGGAATTCTTGGAGGCCTTCTCGGCCCTCCAGGCGGAGCTGACGGCCCACGTAGGGGGGGTCGTCAATGCCCACTTAGACGGGCTGGAGGTGGACGGGAGGCTGCTCCCGGCACGCCAGCTCCGTCCACCTCTAAAGGCGGACGAGAAGCGGAAGGATCGCGCAGTGGCCTCCCAGCATGAGTCGGGATCAACCCTCGCCCCCCCGGCTAATCTGCCCAAAAAGGCGAGGCCTATCTTGGTAGCCAAGCCCCCTGCCTCCAGGGCTCCTGAAAAGCCGGCGGGGCCATCGTCAGCGCCAGGTGGTACCGAAGCAACATGGTCGGAAGTAGTCCGGCGCAAAAAGCGCGCCCCCGCCGCTCCAGCTCCGACAGCTGGATTAAAAGTGAGTGCCCTCAAGCTCCCTAAGGAGCCCAAGAAGCTAGCCATAGTGGTGGCCCTGAATCCGGAGGCGGTCGAAAAGGGCGCCACATATAACAAGGCCATTGCCAGAACTAAGGCGGCAGTCTCGTTGGACGCACTGGGGATTGGTCCGGCCCAATTCCGCAAGGGAGTCACGGGAGCCCGTATTCTGGAGCTCCCGAAAGAGACTACGCCCGTGCAGGCGGACCAGTTGGCGGCGCAAATAAGCGCAGTGCTAGGCGACGAGGCAAGGGTCACGCGCCCAGTTAAATCGGCCGACATCCGGGTTAACGGCCTCGATGACTCGGTGTCGGCTGAAGAGCTGAAGGCAGCCTTGGCCTTGAGCACGGGTTGTCCCCCTGAACACTTCAGGGTGGGCAAGGTGCACCCTGGAGTGAGAGGGATGGGCTCGGCCTTCGTCTCTTGCCCGGTGGAAGCCGCCAGGAAACTGGCGATCGGTGGCCGTCTGACGGTTGGTTGGAGTTCTGCCTCCGTCCAACTGTTGGAACAGCGTCCCATGCGCTGTTATAAGTGCATGGGGCTCGGTCACCCAGTCGTCAGGTGCCCGTCCAACAAAGACCGCAGCGGTCTTTGCTACCGCTGCGGATTGGATGGGCACGCCGCCAACGATTGTGAGGCCGCGTTCAGATGTGCCGTCTGCGCGGACGCCGGTCTCCCGGCCTACCACCGCATGGGGGGGATGAACTGCTCCCCCCCAGCCGTCAGGGGCCGCCTCATAGCGGCTAAACCGCAGGTCAGAGCAGGGGCCACCCCTGCTGTAAGGGAGGAGCACATGGACACCACCAATGCCCAGTAGGCTCACTGCAAAGATCCTCCAGGCGAACATCAACCACTGCGCCGGGGCACAGGATCTACTGTGCCAGTCCATGGCGGAGTGGGAGATTCACCTGGCGGTGGTGGCGGAGCCATACGCGGTCCCCCATAATGCCAACTGGCTAGGGGACCTGAATGACTCCGCTGCTATTGCAGTGAGGGCTGGTGGCGGGGCTCCTCCCCTTTCTCTCAGGGAGAGAGGTTCGGGTTTTGTGGCAGCGAACTGGGGGAGAATGGTGGTCGTGTCGACCTACTTCTCCCCTAACCGTAGCCGGGCGGACTTCGAGTTCTTCCTGGCTGCGGTGGAGGGTGTGGTGAGGCGTGCGGCCCCACTCCCAGTTTTGGTGGCTGGGGATCTCAACGCCAAATCTGTGGCGTGGGGGTCCCCTAGTACGGACGTGAGGGGGGGTATTCTGGAGTCCTGGGCGTTGGGCCTGGGGCTCCAGGTACTCAACCGTGGTACCTCTCCCACATGCGTACGGTGGCAAGGTACGTCCATTGTGGACGTATCCTTCGCCACTGCCGCCCTTGCTGCCCAAATCTGGAGCTGGCGGGTCGAGGAAGAAGTGGAGACCCTATCGGACCACCTTTATGTCCGATACGAGGTCTCCACGCGGGCCCCCAGCGCGTCACAGCGTCGGGATCCTACGGCGAGTGTCGCCTTTCCCAGGTGGGCACTCGCCAAGCTCCGCCCGGAAGTGGCGGAGGAGGCGGCGATGGTGAGGGAGTGGTCGTCTCTCCCCCCTCACCTCGCAGGGGATCCTGACGGCATGGCCGACCACTTTGCGGACGACCTTCGGGCCGTCTGCAATGCCGCCATGCCGCTGTGGCGCCCTCCTCCCCGGTGGAAGAGGGTGTACTGGTGGGCGCAGGAAATTGCCACCCTGCGCACCACGTGCTTGGCTGCGAGGCGTGCTCTCCTCCGATGCCGGAGAAGGCGCTCCAGGAGGACGCCTGACGAAGAGGTCCTCCTTCGTCAGGCATACAGGGAGGCTCACAAGGCCCTGCAGAAAGGTATCTGCAGGGCCAAGGAAGAAGCACATGAGCGCTTCCTGGCCCTCCTGGACGCTGACCCCTGGGGTCGTCCGTATAGGGCTGTGAGGGGAAAGTTTTCATCAAGCTCCCCCTCCACAGCCAACCTCGAACCCACGCTGCTCGAAGAGGTTGTGGGGTCTCTTTTCCCGACCCCCGGCCCATTCGAGCCCCCATCTATGGAGCCTCCGGAACCACTGCCGGAGGCTGCGCTGCAGGGCCTTCCCGTCTCTGACGTAGAGTTTGAGGCGGTGAAGGAGCGGATCGGGAGGAAGAAGACGGCCCCGGGACCAGATGGAGTCCCGGCTAAGGCCCTGGCGATAGCGCTGGGGCCTTTGGAGGAGAGGTTCCGGGCGGTACTCGATACGTGTATCGCCCGGAGCAAATTTCCGGCGAGGTGGAAGGTGGGGCGACTGTGCCTTCTCCGCAAGGAGGGCCGCCCTGCCGACTCGCCGGCGGGGTACCGACCGGTGGTCCTGCTCGACGACTCCGGCAAGGCTATGGAAAGAATCATAGCCCGCCGGATAGTCGAGCATCTAGAGACTGAGGGGCCGAACTTGGACGAGCACCAGTTCGGCTTCCGAACCGGTCGGTCCACAATGGACGCAGTGGGCCTCCTCAAGCGGTGGACTGAGGAAGCCACCGGCAGGGGGGAGGCTGTTGTTGCGGTGTCGCTCGACATCCGCAACGCTTTCAACAGCCTCCCTCATGAATGCATAAGGGCGGCACTTAAATTCCACAGGGTGCCGCCCTACCTCTGCGCCCTCGTCTTCGACTACCTTTCTGATCGGGTAGTGTTGTATGAGGGCGCAGACGGATGCGTCCGTCGACGCCTAATGGCGGCTGGTGTACCCCAGGGGGCCGTCCTCGGCCCATTATTGTGGAACCTGGGGTACAATTGGGTCCTGCGAGGCAACCTCCTTCCCAAGATGAAGGTTGTCTGCTTCGCCGATGACACTCTAGTCGCGGCGAAAGCGCAGACGTGGGAGGACGCAGTGCGGTTAGCGTCGGTCGGCACCTCTTTGGTCGTCCGGCGCATCCACCTGCTAGGATTGGAGGTGGCCCTAGATAAAACTAGGGCCATGGGCTTCCATCCCCCACGCCGCAGGATCCCTCCGGGGCTCCGCGTCCGAGTGGAGGGGGTCCGGATTCCGGTCGGGATGCACATCAAGTATCTCGGCCTAACACTGGACCCCCGCTGGAGTTTCGAGGAGCACTTCAAGCTCCTCGCTCCACGGCTGACTGCAGCCGCAGCCGCACTCGGACGGCTCCTCCCAAACCTGGGAGGACCAAATTCGGCGTGCCGTCGACTTTACCATGGGGTGGTAAGGTCGATGGCACTTTACGGAGCCCCGGTCTGGGCGGAGTGTCTCACTCCCCGTACCCGGGCCCTCCTGAGGAGGCCTCAAAGGGTCATGGCGATCCGGGCCGTGCGGGCCTACCGCACGGTCAGCCACGGGGCCGCCTGCGTGCTGGCGGGCACGCTCCCGTGGGATGTCGATGCCCTGCTTCTGTCCCAGGTGCATCGGCATCGGGTCGCCGCAAGGGCCCTTGGAGAAAGACCCGTTGCCGAGGACGTGCAGCGGGTCCGTGCAGAGGCACAAGAGAGGGCCATGGATGATTGGGGTGAGGCACTCCTCAACCCCACCGCTGGTCACCGGACGATTCTCGCGGTTCGTCCGGTGCTGGAGGAATGGGTGAGGCGCCGACGAGGTGGCCTCACCTTCCATATGGTGCAGATAATGACCGGACACGGGTGCTTTGGTCGTTATCTGCACCGTATAAAAAGGGAGGAGTCGCCGCGGTGCCACCACTGCGGCGACCTTGACGACACGGCCGAGCACACACTCCAAGTGTGCCCGGCCTGGAGTCCCCAGCGCCGGGAGCTGGAGGTGGCGCTGGGTGGTGGAGACGTCTCACTGCCAAGCATGGTTGAAGCCATGCTTGACAGTGAGACGACCTGGAAAGCGGTTGCCTCCTTCTGCGGTTCTGTAATGTCGCAGAAGGAGGCAGCTGAGAGGGAGCGAGAGGAAGAGGCAGGTCTCGCTTCCCTCAGACGTAGGCGGTTGGGCAGGAGAAGGCGGGCATACCTAGCTCGTCTTTGAATGTCCCAGGGGACCTGCGCACATAGCTGGCTAGCTATGTGTGCCTGCACAAGGTCCCACCGTCTGGGGATTGCCTGGGTGTCTCCGGGCAATCCTCCGTTGGCGTTAGCCTAGCCAGTCGGCTAGGCTGCCCGGGGGTGGATCGGAGTTTGGTGCCTCGGCAGAACCCGGTCCACTCCGTTCACAGGGCAAGGAGGCACCGGGGAGTTTTAGTGGGTATTCCCAGTGCCGCTATGATCAGGTGCTGGGCGACCCCCACATATCCCTACCGCCTAGCCAGCGGTGGGGAATCTGTAAGCGGATTACTCCTCGTCACAAAAAAAAAAAAAAAAAAAGGTATAATGTTATGTTATTATATTTTATTTAAATACTAGCTGGTGCCCGCGACTTCGTCCGCGTTCTGGATGAAAGGTACCCTATGTCCTTTTTGGAGTCCCAGACAACGTGTATGCAAAATTTACAACGCCATCTAGGGAATTCTGTTTGAAGCAATGTAGTACTCTAATTCATCTAAAAGTTAACAGATGGCACTACATGTTAGTTATAGTTTATAAAATTACGTGTTAATAAAATTAAAGCTGCTGCCCGCGTCTTCGCCCGCGTAACTTAGTAAATTATGTACTTAAACCTTCCTCGAGAACCACTCTACCCATTAGTGAAAACCGCATTAAAATCCGTTGCGTAGTTTTAAAGATCTAAGCATACAAAGGGACATAGGGACAGAAAAAGCGACTTTGTTTTATACTATGTAGTGATAATACTTAATTAAATAAAAAAAAAAAAAAAAAAATTATTTAAATATAAATTAATTTATATATTGTCTGAATAAACATTTATGACTCAATAAAATGACGTGTTTCAGTGACAAAATATGGGAGCCATATTTTTTCAGCTCTCAAAATTTGTATGAAAAAAAATTTGAAAGTGAAAGGATTTCAAAATAAGTCAACAGTTCGTTTTTAACGAAACGAGAAGAAATAATAATATAAAAAGGAAGAAAATTTTTCATTAACCCAGATAAGGCTGCTCGTTTATTATTCAGCGTTAGTTAGCAGCACAAGAGATTTTTCAACTGAAAACATTGTGGGCTCTCTATTTATACTGTACTAGCTGGTGCTCGCGACTTCGTCCGCGTGGAATAGTTATTTTGGGAATCATTTGGGTATCTCGAACGGTTTTCGCAGCGCACGAAACGGAAGCCCTCAAAGATGAATCATTTTCCCCGTTTTTTTCCACATTTTCGACTGTTTCTTCGCTTCTATTAGTCGCAACGTGATGTTATATAGCCTAAAGCCTTCCTCGATAAATGATCTATACAACACAAAAAGAATTTTTCAATTCAAATCAGTAGTTCCTGAGATTAGCGCGTTCAAACAAACAAACAAAATCTTCGGCTTTATATTATAGTATAGATTAAATAACATAATGCATCTAGCATAGAAACCTCTTACAATTTCCTTTTCAAATCTAACTTTATTCATTGGATACTAAAGCTTATGATAAAGGTACACCACCTTTATCAACACCATATTGTATTTACTAACTGGTGCCCGCAACTTCGTCCGCGTTGAAAAAGCAATATATCGCCTGACATCGTTATTGCTATTATACTTAACCAGGAGTTAGTTTCCTTAATTTTAGATAATCCCTCCAGAGCAGTACTTTTTTTCTGGATGAAAGGTACCCTATGTCCTTTCTGGTGTCCCAGACAACGTGTATGCAAAATTCATGGTGATGTTCAGTCGTCTTTGCGTGAAAGAGTTACAAATATCCATACATACATCCGTACAAACTTTCGCATTTATAATATTAAGTACGGATTAACAAATTCTTTAAGGCTTTACTGATCTCAAAGTTTTCAAAATCTATAGTAACTTCCAGACATAACATCAATCATGCTAAGAGTTGTAATACTGGGATACTCGTACTTGTAACGAGATATTTTTTGTTTCCAAGCAGGCTACCTGCCTATTTTGCTTCCATTTTTGAAATATAGCAGCTAGTTACGTACGCGGAAGAAGCGAAGAATTCAAGTTCTTTTTGCAACTTAAAATATGTACTTACTTGCCTTAATTTCGTAGAAGCTCAAATGTGTCGTCAAAGACTTAATATATTGAATTATCAATGTTAATGGTTACTTAAGTGATAGCAATATTCACGACGCGAAATAATTGAAGAAGATGTCGCCTACCTAATTTGATATCATCATCGAATAAGAAAATGGCTGTCTGTCTGTGCGTTTGTGCACAGTAATCTCAGTAACGGCTTGACCGGTTTGAATGCTGTTTTCACTGATGTGTTGTGGTAAGCTTTCCGTACACGTAACACACACACACCCAGACACAGAGACACATACACGCCCGCACACACGCACACACACACACACACCAATTAATAATACTTATATAATAATATATCTTCACACGTCTTCAAATAATTAAACTTTTTTCACTTTTAAAAAAATTTTTAAAGAGTTCAACGTATTTATTGTAAAAACGAGTTTTGTTACTGTAAATACAATTTTTTTTATTTTTTATTTTTTTTTATTTAATCATTTTACAAAAAAAAAGTTAGCACTTCCTTATATGTATCACGCATATACGAATTTGTGGGCACAGCAATTTTTTTTCTTAATTTATTGTTATGTAAATGAAATAAATTATGTACATAGAAATTTATTGTGTTTTACTATATGCTAAGAATAAAATGTGTAGGTGTACATTTTAATATGATTTGAATTAAGTCTCGCTGTAGGCAGCCTCGTTCTGGTTACACAGATTTAAAATCTGGGTAACGAAATATGTCACTATTTTTTTTAAAACCGTCTTACTGGTTGGTAACCATTGAAAAAATATTCCTTTTTTTAAAATCTTTATTTAAAAACTAGCTGACCCGACAAACGTTTTTTTGCTAAAAAATTTAATTTTTTTTTTTAATTTGGACCACCCTTAACATTTAGGGGTATAAAAAACAGATGTTGGCCGATTTTCAGACCTACCCAAAAGCACACAAAATTTCATCAAAATCGGTCCAGCCGTTTCGGAGGAGTTTGGCAACAAACACCGCACGACTCGGGTACAAAGGTAAAACATTTGCCCCTAGCGGGATTCGAACCCGCGACCGCTTGGTTAACAGCTAGGGTTACTAGCCACTAGACCGAACGTGTCGTTCATTCTATCAAATTTTTACGTCTTTGTCACAGGACAGTAAAGTTGGTCCCCAATCAAATGAAATTACCATAAATCCGGGCCAGGCAGGATCAATGCGGGGCTCCAATTAGTGGGAGAGACGTTTTTATAGTGAGCAGGGATAAGGGGGCGCTGGGGAGGGGGGGGGGAACTCAAGAGTAAGGTATATTTTTAAACGACCCTTCCCCATAGTATGCACGCCGGTATATTTTACGGACATTAAACCTCGCAAAGGTTGACTGATTGAAGCCGAGTGAAAGTAACGAATCGAATTGATTGATGTATAATAATCTATCATGAAACGCGTGAAATTTTCTTCAAATATTTTTGAAATGAAATGCTAATTATGGGTTTTTATTCAGTATATAGGATTTTTTACTTTATATTACTGCATTTTAGAATTACTATCCCGTTAATGTGGCAGTAAATAAAATTAACGGTCTCACTAAAAAAACATTAAACACACTTTAAACAGGCCCTGAGCACGTATTTAAATAAAATTTTACTACAAAAGAGTGTCTAGGCATTATTTGGGGTTAGACGTTTTTTATCCATGTTAATAATGATAATTTACGAATACGATTCGATAATATCGACGAAATAACGCTATGAATTAACAAATTTATAAAAATATCAATCAACGACATTTGTAAGTGTCAGTTACGTTCCATTATACGCAATGTTTTTTGGTATAACAAAATTTTATAAATAATCTAAGGTATTTGTTGTAATTTATGCCTTTTTCCAATCTTATAATTAGCTTATATTATATCATTAATATAGTCCGTAATAATAGCGTGTGAAATTTACGAATACGATTCGATAATATCGACGAAATAACGCTATGAATTAACAAATTTATAAAAATATCAATCAACGACATTTGTAAGTGTCAGTTACGTTCCATTATACGCAATGTTTTTTGGTATAACAAAATTTTATAAATAATCTAAGGTATTTGTTGTAATTTATGCCTTTTTCCAATCTTATAATTTGCTTATATTATATCATTAAGGGATTCACAAAGGCGAATGACATTGACGATTTGACCTTCACCGATATGACCTTTAGAATGTTTATATATATCATACTAATTCCGCACGAAAAATACAAACGTAATCCACACCTCAACGCAGTCACTGAGACACTGTAGCTCCATATATTTAGAGTTCCGAGGCGGCGGAAACAATTCAACAGGCCTGATAAATGTGGTTTTTTGTACTTTTCATTAAAACTACATTAAAAAAAAATAAAAAAGTCAATACATTTTTTTTAAATGATATTGACTTATTATTCGGTGTAGGAATCATTTGCGCGCAATAAACCGTTTTCGCAACAAATTTCAATATAAGTCAAATTCTTCTTATGTTATAACTTTTATTGTGGGGTTTCTACTACTTCGATGGATATTCTAAACAATACAATTTGTTCTTCACATGTTTAAGTATAACATATATTTTTTTCAAACCAATTGCATTGATAGTTTCTTCTAACATATTTTTTTAAAAATGCAAATTTTTAGGATTGGCGTGTGTTTACACCTTAATATAGTCCGTAATAATAGCGTGTGAAAACCAAAATTCATCATTATACGCCTATCAGGCGAGAGACTGAATGAATCAAAAAATGTTTGCAAGGGTTGCCATAATTCAATACCATTCACGTCCTTTAACACTGTCTAACAAGCGCTTAATAAGGTTTTGTGGTAGGGGCATTTTAAACGCTTGCTAAACAATGTTTAAATATTTATACATTGTCTAAGTAAGCACGTGTTTAAACAGTGCTTATTTAATCTTTTGTAGTAAGACGGTAAGTAATTGCTCAAGCGTAAGCAATGCTCAACATTGAGCATGTTTCTATTGTGACGTTAACTGCAAAAGTTTCGTCATTAGGCGCCGCTTTCGGCGTCTTGCACTTCGACACACATTTGCACGAGACGTCAAACTCTTGCCAACTCAACTATCTAATCATGACTTATTTACTATTCGTGAGACGTTTCGTCTTCTATTACTGTATTAAATTTATCTCCAGCTTATTGGTAAATTTTATTGGTAAACACCTCTTATTCACTCTCACGCCCGACGCAAAAACTGTCTATCTTGCGTTTTTTTTCAGCGGATTTTTACCCAGTTTTTTTGTCAGCTTTAAAGCTGACGTGATCGGGATTGAATATTATTATGAAGAACTGTATAGACGTGTGAACGTGTTCGATTGAAATGAAATTTTGTATGCTTAAGTGGTATTTCTATGACATGGTAACCTTGACCTGGTCCTGCAAGATCAAGTAGTCTGCGGAATAATTAACTCCTCAGCACCTTACAGCAGATATAGCGTGTTTGGGCACAATAGAAAGTGGGAGGTAAATTTATAATTTTACTAGCTGGTGCAAGCGACTTCGTCCGCGTTCTGGATGAAAGGTTCTGGTGTCCCGGACAACGTGTATGCAAAATTTCATGGTGATCGGTTCAGTAGTTTTTGCGTGTCGACTCGAGCCGACTTTACCCAGACGATTGTTACAAGCGTTTCACCTCACTTTTATTCAATACCCACAAAATAAATAAATAAAAAAAATTAGTTCACACTGATAAGTTCGCAAACGAAGCGAGATTTTCTTTCTGAGCTATTTCACCCAAAATGTAGTGCAGGCGAACTCAGCGGCACTTTATCTCAAGTTTTTCAGCGGCCCCCGATACGATCTTGCGGATGATTTATGTACGTGTCTGCATTTAGCGCAAAAAGTTTGGAAACACGCCGCCTCTGCACCAAGATGAATCTCTATCTCGCCTTAAATGATTTCATTTAAGGCGAGAGAGACTCTGTGCGATACAAAAATTTAGGCTTTAGGGAAATGTATGTAATTTCATTTGATTTTATTTTAAAATTATATTATCGTTCTAAGTTATAAATTGTATTGTTCTAATATATTGTTACGATATCTACTAGATTCTGTTAAAAAGTTATTCTCTTACATATATATAAATGCAATGATAAGACTAGGATAAGACATTGATGTGTTTTGGCAAGATCACAAAAGCGTGAAACCATAATTTGCCATACAGAATCAGGGCCCCAGAGATTAGAATAGAACCAGCCGTACGTCTGCAGCCGTGCAGTATCCTAGTTTTTCTTCACTATGAAATCAGGGAAAATACTTTGCCTATCTCTCCCATGAGTCAGATCTTGGTAAATCATCCTGTACATAGTGTTTGAATAGATAAAAATAACAACAGCCCATATTATACCTACTTGTTAGCTGTCACCTGTCACAAACACGCCGGACCGGCGTACAATACGTAATAGAGCCGTGTGAATGTAGCTAGTTGTATCCTATTGTATCTTCCCTACTATGATGCGGTGTGTAATAAAGATACGGTAAATATAAAGATGTGGCGAGTATGAATGGTGGGGGAAGACGTGGATTAATGGTTCATCCAACTAGAGGGTTGATTCCGCTTGCTACTTTTTTCATTGTCTTGCGGCAACTCTATAAATAGAAATAGCTACTAAATTATAAAATACTAGCTGAGCCCGACTACGCTCTTTGACGTTCAACGGTCAGCGGCTGCCATATCAACGGCTAACTTCCACTTTAAATGTGACAGCGGTTATCTTTGGCGAGTTAATTCTCCTCGCTTTCGGCAGACGTCGCCGTAAAAAAAGCATTTTTTTTCTCGCTTCGAGATTATATTATTACGCAAAATATAGATAATAATATTTTTCGAATTTTTGAGAGTTATACAAATCAACAAAACATTTTCATATATATAGACTATCTTAAGAGAAGTAAATACATACATTAGTAATTATAATCTATTAATCCTTAACAAGGCTATCTATCATATTAAACTGTTTTCACAAGCCTAGTCAGGCTTCAGCTCAGACGAACACATAAACTCTAGAAAGCAAGGTCTCTTACCTCTATTTGTACTTTAGTAGGCTACCTTTTGTCAGGTCAGAAAGTCAGGTCATATATTCTACATGTAGGCTTTGACGATACCTAGACAGACATTCTTGGAAATAATAGTTTTTTTATTTTTTATTTATTTATTATTTCATTTACCTTAAAATCAAAAATCAAATCAAAAGTACCTAACCTAGCTTTATGAAATAAAGACTAAATTTAGACTAGGACTAAGAAATCTAAGACTAAGAAAGAAAGAAAGAAAGGACTATCCTTTTCCTATATTTTTTAAGGTTTTTAAAAATGTTTTAGAAATTTTGCAATAAAATCTATACAACAGACTTTTCTAGCTACTTTGTTTCTTTCTATAATATTGATGTTTGAGACAGTATAAAAATTTTGAAATAAATAACCATAAATCTTATTTTAAATCCAGCAAATAACAACAGAAATTTAAATAATTAATTTAAAGATTTAGTATCATTGAAAAGTGGTCGAGTAGGAACAACCCTTAGCGGTAAGGGAGCGAATATGGGGTCGGTGCGGGGTGCGGGGGGCTAATATACATTTTATTCATCGTAAAATGTAAAGCGCTGTGAATTTTAAGCTTAGTAAACGTCTGAGATGAGTAAGTATTTGCGTTGTCTCGCTGTATCCAGTAAATTTTAGCTTACTCACAAATCCCAGGTGTACTTATATAAGAAAAGTCTATATTAATCCATACAGATATAATAAATATGAAAGTAACTCTGTTTGTCTGTCTGTAAATAAAGGATCTGCATAATAATGTGTCTTAAGTTAATAACATAAGTTACCTAAGTAAGAAGATAACATAACACAACCTCCCAGCATGCTTAGGACCCTGCCTATGGGATCGAAGCTTTAGTAGTCCGTACTAATATTATAAATGCGAAAGTTTGTATGGATGTATGAATATATGTATGGATGTTTGTAACTCTTTCACGCAAAAACTACTGAACCGATCACCATGGATTTTTGCATACACGTTGTCTGGGACACTAGAAAGGACATAGGGTACCTTTCATCCAGAAAAAAAGTACTGCTCCCGAGGGATTATCTAAAATTAAGGAAACTAACTCCTGGCTAAGTATAATAGCAATAACGATGTCAGTCAGGCGATATATTGATTTTTCAACGCGGACAAAGTCGCGGGCACCAGCTAGTTTAGTATAATATCTAAATACTTACACTGGACCGCAAAGAAAAAGGGTCGGTTTTCTTAGTCCTAGTCTAAATTTAGTCTTTATTTCATAAAGCTAGGTTAGGTACTTTTGATTTGATTTTTGATTTTAAGGTAAATGAAATAATAAATAAATAAAAAATAAAAAAACTATTATTTCCAAGAATGTTGGTGTAGGTATTGTAAAATATGGCCGGGTAATACTATGCCGGATACAGCACTAGTAAGTTTTATAGTCGTCGAGGGTTTGTGGGGCTGTCGAGTGATTCATGCTCACTTCCTACTATTTTGCACTTTGCCCGTACGTCACTAGCTGCCTCCGCTTTGCGGATATTTTAAATAAATTCCAACAAAATTTACACACTTGAATAAGCCTCGCGAGAGAAATTACAGTAAGCGGAGTCTTCATTTAGGTATCTATAATATAAAATTCTCGCGTCAGTCTTTGTAACCAAACTCCTCCGAAACTCCAGTGTTTGTAAACTCCTCCTAAACTCCTCCCAAACTCGTCCCAAACTCCTCCTAAACTCCCCCGAAACTCCTCCGAAACCCCCTCCGAAACTCCTTAGAAACTCGTCCGGGTATTTTATTATTATTTTTTGTGTATATTATTTTCTCCGTGTGTCCAAGTCACGGGAAAAAAAAAATGGTACAGCCATTTTAAAGAAAAAGCTCTATGAAGCTCCTTAAAAGCAAAAACAGGTTTGAAAACAATACAGCAGGGGAGGATGTCTGAAGTAACTGTTCCCATTGTATTGTAAGGGCAGTTGGCAAAGTTCATTTCAAATAAAGTTATACTCAGGCAGCAAATAAAGTGTTTTCATAATAAAGAAATGACTCTCGCTTTTATAAAGCCGTCATAAATTAACTTGATTATAAATTATATTACACTAGCGACCCGCTCCCGGCTTCGCCAAGGAAAAAAAATAATTAAGTTTTATTTTGTACTAGCTGGTGCTCGCGACTTCGTCCGCGTTGAATAGTTATTTTGGGAATCATTTGGGTATCTCGAACGGTTTTCGCAGCGCACGCAACGGAAGCCCTCAAAGATGAATAATTTTCCCCGTTTTTTCCACATTTTCAACTGTTTCTTCGCTCCTATTAATCGCAACGTGATTTTATATAGCCTAAAGCCTTCCTCGATAAATGATCTATCCAACACAAAAATAATTTTTCAATTCGAACCAGTAGTTCCTGAGATTAGCGCGTTCAAACAAATAAACAAACAAACTCTTCAGCTTTATAATATTAGTATTAGTATAGATGTTAGTAAGGATAGGTATATTATTCAATCTTCTTGAATGAAAATATATAAAGCTAGATGCACACTAGCGAAGCGCGCAATTACGCGTAACGTTCCAATTTCGCAAAACTCGTCGAGTTCGCATCAACGCGGCTACGCGTCGCTGATTCCACGCACTTGCCGGGAATTAATTTTATTAAAACCACCACCGCCCATTGCAAAACGGATCCTAATGCGATCGTATTTAAGCTCAAAGTCAAATTCAAAACGAATTAAAGTTAGATTCGGGAAAACAAAATGAAATGAAAAGTCGGAAATATATTTAATACGTTTTTAATTTCACCTGTAGTTATAAGAGTTCGTTACACATGGCAATGAATATATATGTGGTTTCTGTACATTCAATATCAAAGTAAACACATTAAAATGTATATTAATAAACTGTAAATATACATATCATATATATATTATAATATTATGAACTATTATATTAATGTACTTGGCACCGAAACGCGACACTTGAGTATCGAAAATGGACGCTAATTACGAAAATTTACGACTGATAATTCTATGACACATGACGAAAGAATGACACACACAACCAACATCCTAGATTTAAATTATCTATAATATGGTATTATATTTTATATTTTTATATAAAATATAATATATATTTTTTTTACGAGCTCAAAAAGAAAACTATGTACTTATATAAAATAATAAAATCATTAACAAATTGTTAAGCCATAAAATGAATAGTCATATCATAATGATAAGGATCATATCATACTTAAAGTTAAACAAACCCCAAAAAGGTTTTGATGCATACTTAAAAAAAATTAGACTTCAAAATTATAAAGGGTAACGCACACTGTCACGATATATCGCATGATTTAACCGCGATTCAGCAGTTTTGTTCTTTGTACATTCATGCGTATTGATTCACTTGCTATCCTACATAGGCAGCCAAGAGCATAACAGTGCAAACGCTCCCTTTGGGTACTTACGAAACGTTAAGAAATAAAGCCCGGTGATTGGTTGTTGTAGCGCCCACATAACATTTTGACCAATCACAAAGCTTTCTCCCAAGCGTAGCCTAGCCCTGGGGCTCTAACCAAGAGCAAACGTACAGTCGTAAACGCTACGCTCAGGCTACGCTACGCTTGGAGAAAAGCATTGTGATTGATCAAAATTTTATGTGGGCGTTACAACAACCAATCATCGGGCTTTATTTTTTAACGTTTCGTAAGTACGCAAAGGGAGCGTTTGCATTGGTATGCTCTTGGCTAGGGCCCCTGATATTGCCGCGACAGCCTGTCAGGCATATTTAGATATTTTTTCGTTTTTATCAAGCGACTTTATCTATCAATCGAGACTTATTTATATAAAAACTTTTCTCAAGCCTGTCAAGTTTTATTAAGCGATAAATTGCGGTTGTTTTTAATAGCCTTAATATCGCTCCTTTTAGATAATATCGAATAACATATTCGTACCTATACAGGCCATCGTAATTTCGTAGATCAGGATGCGATCTGATTTTGCTTGCTTAGATATTATCGTGACTGCATATGGTTAAAATCTTAAAATTATATCTTAAAATGTACTAAGGTGTTAGTTTAGGAGTCAATATTGACTTGGTGTGTGGCATTCCTTCGACTTATCGAGGTGCGGGACAGCAGAGTCGCATTATAACTGCGCGGGTAGGATTTGGACACAGGCTGTATAGCAAAGACTAGAGAAGGTTAGTAAGAAGTAAATTAAAAAGATACGACAGAAATCAGACGCATAGAAAAGGGCGGACAGTGCTATGCTAAACTGAAGGCGTTTGAGACTCAATAAATAATAATCTAGTTGTTCATTCCCAGCCTGACGCGATCGCGTTTCCCACTGGGAATCGCTAAATTCCTAGTGGGAAGTGCGATCGCGTCAGGCTGGGGAATTTCCAGCGATTCCAATACAAGCATAATACAAGCATTGATGACACGTTGCTCTAGCTAACGGCTAGTAACCTTAGTTGTTAACCAAACGGTCGCGGGTTCGAATCTCGCTGGGGGCAAATATATTATGTAACATTTATTTTTGTACTCGAGTCATAAATGTTTGTATTAATAATATGTATGAATTTACAAAAATAAAATAAAAAATCTATGTAGTATATCAACTGTCTGGTATCCAGTGGAATTAGATGGTGCTGTGTGGAATGTGTGAAGGTATATATTTGTTTATTTATTTATCGTCAAAAAGGCCAACTTAATTTCTGAAATGACATTTAATGACAACATTGCGCCTTTTTTTATACGTCCCTAAAAGTTTTCAATAGATGACCACACTTTCTAAATTCTTTGTACATTTCAAGAAGTCTCAGAGCATTTAGCATACTATACTTATAATACACGTACAAGACCTTATTGTTTCCATACTTTTCCCTTGAAATGGACATAAGAATTTTCAAAGTGTATAGGTCTCTTAAGGAAGTTGACAATGAAATTGGTTTTTTTAAAGTTAGAAAATTATGAGAGTTAGTGGTTCGTGGTTGCCACAGAGTTATAGAACTAGATGGAGCAGTCGAGCTGTTGTTTTTTTTTAAACTTTAACTAATTTAAACTTTAATAAATTTTTTACTGAGAATCGTAAATTAATATCTAGAAAATATTTTATAATGATATTTTTAAAGAGACCAAAATTTATTTTTGGTATTAAACCGAAACGTATACGATTTTTTATAACTAGCACTTTTTTTTAAATTTCCATGTAAGATAATTACAGCAAACTGTCAACTTTTCCATGTAGTTATATATTCTGTTTGCATAGAGCAACGGTTAGAGGGAGAAGGCGATACTAAATAGCTCCTTATCTAACAACTACGAATTCCGCAATGGACGGACGGTTTCGATCTCCACATTATTATATTCAGGTACGTAAATAAAACTACCATGCACTCCACTGTAAAATGAAGTAAATTCGATTTTTAACGACACTGTAATGAATCGTTGTAACATTATGAACATATTGGTGACATTTATGCCAACGAATAATGCGATGTCCCTGACTGGAAGTCACAGAGCAAGGAATCGCCGCGCCGACCGCTACTATAGAGATGGCAGTGATAATATTTGTGCCGCACAATTTTATTGTTAACCAAAGGGTCGCGGGTTCGAATCCCGCTAGAGGCAAATGTTTATGTGTTAACATTTTACCTGTGTACCTGAGTCATGGATGTTTTGTATTTATAATATGTATGTATTTACAAAAAAAAGTAATATATGTAGTATATCAACTGTCTCGTATCCATAATACAAGCATTAGTTGCTTACTGTGGAACTAGATGGTGATGTGTAGAATGTGTGAAGATATTTATATTTATTTATTTATTTATTTGGCGGCTTGTTTCTATTTTCTCGTTGTGGAGTAAACATTATACAAAAAAGCGATAGAATGCCAATGCCTCATTTGATGTAATAATCAAAGTAAATACGTGTATAAGAAAAAAATTCTAGAATATATCACAAGTAAGCAATTAAATTCGACTATTAGCTTAATGCCGATATTGGTCGCTTTTATAATTTGCCGTAGCACGGCACGGCACAGCACGTTTTTACCGTCACGGTAAGATAGGAAAGCAAAATGTATGTGATTGTATGCAGACGCTTTTAATTTATCATCCACGGCACGGCGTCGACGGCCACAAAAATACTTGAGACGCCCACGGTATTACCGTGCCGTGCCGTGCTACGGCAAATTATAAAAGCGACCATTGTCTTGGAACACAAAACATAAACAATATTTAAGTCGAGCGTGTACTGGTGTGAATAATTTGTATGGAAAAACCTTGCCGTCTCTAGTAGCGCTTGGCGCGGCGATTTCTTGCTCTGTGTTTCCACTGAACAAGTTCATACTTATATTTCAACGATCAGCGTTTTTTGAAAAAAAAAAAAAATAACCCTCAAACATTAACAATTGACAGTTTGAAACGGTACAAAAATACATTTAAACTACATATCTAACTAAACTATCTGCTAATAATTCTCATCGACAACAATATGTATCTATTATTTATTATTTAATATTAAATATAATTTTTTTATTTTTCAATAATGAAAATGTTAAAATGGAATCAATGCAAAGCCCGCACCTCGTCACTATATCACAATTCTTAACAACATATTATTTCAGACATGCATATATAAGTAATTTCTATTTTAACATACAATTTACATAAGAAACTGTTACAAGCTATTGTTCCTTTCTTTCTTTACATAAAAAAGAATTAAAAAAATTACAATTTTTAGCGTCTGCTATTTATCTCGACTGAAGTTTAATGAAAAGTGCTCATTTATTCATTCATTGGAGGTGTTCATTCATTCATTCATTGATTTAGATTCATTCGATGGTATGATATTGAATGAAAGGGTATCTAAGTCAGTTGAACGAACGCATTCGCGAAGAGAGGTCGTCGTTGTATGTCCTTAGAGTTGGAATTGTAGTTCTGATGTATCGGTCAGTCAATCCTATTAATATTATAAATGCGAAAGTTTGTATGGATGTATGTTTGTAACTCTTTCACGCAAAAACTACTGAACCGATCACCATGAAATTTTGCATACACGTTGTCTGGGACACCAGAAAGGACATAGGGTACCTTTCATCCAGAACGCGGACGAAGTCGCGGGCACCAGCTAGTAAAAACATAAAGTGGTTTAATTAAAGTAAACTCGACAAATAAAGTGCTTTATCACTCTAAGAGTGAACATTCTTTGTATGTTGTAGAATGATAAGGTCTGTTTTCCTTTGATTGCTATCTTAATAAAGATTATTAAGATTATTATTAATCGCTAATAAGCGATGACAAATTATGTCAATCAGTAATCAATACCTATTTCAAATCTAAGACTTAGCAAATTTTGAAATGAATGGAATTGTATCTGATTTGTAATCTATTTTAATTTGGCTTGTAACAGAATCCTTTGCATATACATACGTACAATTAAACATACATAGGTTTTTACTCTTCAAAACAATATCGAATACATAGGATAGGTTAGAAATAGGAATAAAATTATGCTAACTCAATTGACAGAACAGTTTCTGTCAACATAAATACAAAATTCTTAACCTTAATATGGCAGATATTCAAATAACAAAATGGAATCCAAGTTAAAAGTCATAACTTAATAATACAAGATCAACATTGAAACATAATAATGACACTTATTTAGTAAAAATTGTGGTAGCAAACATTTTTCCCATAGAAAACTTGCCCTATCTAAACGGGCCCTAAAATTGACATCAAAATTTACACGATTCAATTTAAGCTATGATACACGATGTATTTATTATACCTTTAGTTTGACATCTATATAAAATATATAGCGACGCGTCCGTTTGTCCGTTGTGTTGGGCCACAAAATTGCCAGCTCATTTACACAGATTTAAAACAATGATATATTGATAAATAAACGATTGATTGATTAATTGATAGATTGATTGATACCGTCATAGTAGTTTTATGTTAGGGGAACAAAATATGTAGTATTTAATTATTTTTGAAATTTCTTTAGTCTTTTTTGTCTGCTTCTCTCTAGTCACTAAGATCTTAGTGATTTTGGCTTCTTATCCACACATTTATATTAAAAAAATATTCAATTATTGCAAAGCCGATTCAGATTTAAACAAATCCGGACTAATATTATAAATGAGAAAGTTTGTATGGATGTATGGATGTTTGTAACTCTTTCAAGCAAAAACTACTGAACCGATCACCATGAACATACACGTTGTCTGGGACACCAGAAAGGACATAGGGTGCCTTTTATCCAGAACGCGGACGAAGTCGCGGACACCAGCTAGTCTGCTACATAAGATGCATTCAAGCTTTCTGCCCAATGAGCAATTACTTACTGCCTTTCTGTTTCTGTATTCGGCTGATATCAGAATATTATTTTATATTATATATATTATATTACCTTTACAACTGACATGCTAATTTATATAAAAACGAAAATTATTTTTAAATAATTTTATAAAATTTTGATACGTGGCCAGCGTATTTTGTGGCCCAATGTACTTCGTTGAGTTTGTCAAAGAAACTAGAAACTATATAACAAAGAAACTACTTAGTAAAATCATTAAATTAAAATAATAGGAATTGATAAGACTCTTTAAAAAATAGACTGCTCCTAGCACAATTTACAAATTTTATTTTATTTATTTATAACAAGTGAATAAACCTTAAAAAATATATTTACCACTTCAAAATGCTTCAGATATAATTGTATTTAAGATAAATCAAAACTTTAATGCATTTAATTTCACTAATTTTGAAGACGCGTCGCTCACACACCTCTTTTCGCTTAAACATTAAATACTAAATTTCAATTTGGTGTTTACATTGCACTACGTCCTCACATTTCGTATTCATTCAAAATTCAAACGTATAGTCCTCGTAGGAAAATCTATTTTAAAATATCAACAATTTGGCACGATTCATTTTCACTTATCAATCGAAAGTAACAATAGTTTGGTAACTTAATTTAGGGACAGAGTATGAGCTTAGGTCTTATCTATAGAGTACGAGAGCTTAAAACGAACGGTTGGATTAGAAGTACTAGGGGAGGCATCTCCATGTGTCAAGTCTACTTATATTTGTATTTCGGTAGTGCCATGAATAATTTTGTAAAACACAAATAAATACCTGTCATGACCATAGAAGTGCTACAAGTATGGAATTGTCGTCACGATTGCCAAAGTGGCGCATAAAAAGTATGCCAAAAACGGAATCATCCCCTCGCGAGTCTTCGCGCGTCGATGCTAAAATGCAGTAACGACCAAGTTCTACTATTCATTTTAAACTCGAACGTGTTGACTTAAACTCACATTTTCTTTAAATGACAGATGACAGAGTTTAAATCTGTCATCTTTAAATGTTCCATAAAGTCCTAGTGGACTGTTTTGGAAAACTAAATAAAAATTATGACTTGACTTGACTGACTAGTATCCGGATCTGATACTTTTGATTTTAATTTCAATTTTGCCTTTTTTAATAAAAACAAAAAAGGCTATTACAAATTGCTATTTTTACTAATGACACTGGCATAATCATCGGAGAAGATCTGATGGAGCCAAGACATTAAAAGAGAAGAAGAAGAAGTTTCTAGCTTCCTAGTGTTTTGTATGGCGTGCGATATCCATAGTTGTAGTACATTGATGGTCATGACGAATAAATTCGTCTTGTTTGTGAATTTGGCAAACATATAGCAATATATGTTGCGTATGTATTCAACTCGTGGACTATTGCAATTTCCATGTATTTTGGCTAATACAATCAGCATCTAGAGGCTAATGTGATGGAACTAGCTGTAATAGAAGCCACACAACTTACGCAATTATTTGAAATTAGCGCAATAGTCTTTCCATACACGTTACTGTATACTTGAGCAAGTATAGACTTGCTCAAGTGACACGTGACTATATACTTGCGCAAGTATAGACTTGCTCAAGTACCGTCACGTGTAGTAAGTAAGTCAAGTACTTTAAGGTCGTACAGAAATACAAATATAACACGGAGAAACCTCGAGAACACTAAGGAATTACGCTCACTGCTTAAGTCTAGGCCGTTTGTCTGTCTATCGCTTTTAAGGAAGAGGTCAATAATAAATTTCTAGATCTTCTTGTAAGCACTGCTACGTCACAAATGACACTTCGACATCACTTCGACTTTTGCAGTGAGCGGATATCAACATGATTATATAGAAAACATAGAAGAGGCACGTCTATGCGACGCCGCCTCGACTCTTCTCCAGTGAGCGGAGTCCTTTAGGAACTGCACTGAAGGAGTCACGGTACCGCGAGTAGTAGTAGGACTAGAAGGTTAACTGAGGCGAGAGTTGGAGCGGCGGAGGGGGGAGCACGGACGGCGTGACGGGCGGGAGCGGGGGTGCGGGCTGAAGAGAACGGGGTGCGGGGTGGGAAGACCGCGAGGGCTCCCCCTCCCGCAGCCGCCGCCGCGCACCACACCTCGTCCGGTTCGGTGACGTGGAGCACTGCGCGCCAGCAGTGCTGCGCCAAGTCCGGCACCAGAGAGGCGGGAGTGACGTCACCGCCGCCCCCGCCACCCCGCAGCCATACCACGCGAACACCGCGACCGCACGCGCCGCACTCCAGCCGCCATCCACCTCCGGAAGGCTGAGCGCTTAGCGCGGTCGCCGTTGCACCACCTGATGCCGGATGGGAATAAACAAACGTGAAATGGGAATAAAGAAATACGAGGTGGGAATAACTAAATACGAGGTATGAATAAAGAAATACGAAATGAGAATAAAAAATTAGAGGCTTACCATTACCTATTAGGGTACGTTTACTACTAACAAAGATTAAAATATTTATGTTATCTTCTAAAAGACGTAGAAAACCAAAAGTACCTGTCACTTTAAGTGTAACTCTCTTCAACTCCCGGAGCCGTGCGAGATCCGGCGCCCGCGCACCTACGCAGCGATACTCTCCACCTTCTTGATACATCGCTTCTTTTATACCTAAGTGAATATAATCCGAATAACATTATATATAATGTTAATGTATCATTGGAAAAAATTTATAACTTGAAAGAGTTATGGTGATGGCTATGTTCGCAGTTACTCTGCGACGTTGAATCAGATATGGAGAAATCCGGGGACAAAAGAAAGTCATCAAGTAACCTGGCGGGTTAGTAAGTCGGATATAACAAAAAATTGGCAGACGACTTAGTAAAAGCCGCAGCTAGGGACCAGATCCACTGGAAAAATATTGTCCAGAAATAGGTGGTTGAGATTACTTGAGATGATGATATAGTACGCGCGGGGGATTAAGACCTCTCGGCAACAGTAGAGGGGGTATGCGCAGTATTCAATTTTTAGGTCTGTTTTACTGGCGGAGAAGCGAGGGGGGTTGGTCTTGGGTCTTGGGTCGTGTCTCTTGGGTACTGTTGCGTACGGACTTTGTTTTATCGTATTAAAAAAAAATGTCCATAAAAAAACCTTCTTCTTCGACAACGCACGATGATTTAATGCAAGGAATATCAACACTGCCTGTAATGCTAAGTTAGTAAGGTGCAAAAAATATGAAATAAGCAAAAAAAATTTGCATTTCCATTAGAAATTTTGTGCGCAATAGTATACATGCGCCGATTGCCCCCACTAGTTTCGCCTGCTAACCTTAATAAAATGCGCGACCTATAAATCTCTTAATAATGCCACTCACCGAGTACTCCGTGCGCATGGTGTGAGCCGGCAGGAGCCCAGCTGTCCGAGTCATTGCCAACGATTCGGCGCCACCAGCATCCAACGCTACCTGGACCATTACAAGACACAGTCAGGACCTGACCCATTACAAAAAGCTATTCTCTCCTAGATAAGATCTGTATCTGAAAGGATTGATTGTATGATGTAAACAATACACTTGAAAATATCAAATACAAATACAAATACGACGAAGAAGGAGACTTTGGTGAGCGCGGAAGATCATTTTATGAGTTTTACATTACATATAAGTTCCAAACGGTTCCAAAAATATCCAATTAACATAAAAAATACCCGACATTTTGAGAAAAGGGCAATTGGCGGCTCTCTAGCATCCCTAATTTAAGCACTGAATCACAACAACATCGTGCTGTACCTATGCTATTATTTCTCTATGGACCTATCCTGCGTTTTCATAGTCTATAAAATACAAAATTCTATATTCTCTATATAGAAAAGGTCACTCATTGATTTATAGTTACCCTTGGGGCAATGTAGCTGCACGTTTCCCCCGAGTGGCACTTCCACCTTCTGATGATCAGGCTCCTCTTGGCGCTCAGCACTTTCCGTCGCCGGCTCGGAATCCTCTTCGGGAGCTTTCATAGTTTACAATTTATCACATTATTATTTGACATTTAACTTTACGAATCTTATTTATCAAATCTTATAGTATGAGCCTTAATGTTAATCACTTACACTGGATACCCAGACGTTTTTATATTAGGGTCGGCAGATAGTGGTAAATGGATACCGTAATATAACGTAAGCAACGCCATTGTTGGATTGGGATAGGAAGGAAATTGGGATCTGGCATCCCCTCTGGCTTCCGGCTTAGATTAGATAATAGATAACAGCTTAGATAAATAATAGCTTCTAGTGACATGATGTAATAATAATGTTATAGGACGTACATATGACGTTGAGGTAATATCCGATGGAGGAGTAGTCCGCGTCGAGCCAGACGGCGCGGCAACGGTACCAGCCGGCGTGCGCGGCGCCGAGCCTTGGCCAGCGCAATGTGGCCGCCCCCGTGCCCCCACTGTCGCCCCCCGCGCCCCCGGCCCCCGCTTCGCTGTCCGGTGGAGCGCTGGTAGCCGCGTGCGCATCGTCGCGCAGCCAAAAGGCGCGCGCCGGCGGGTTGGCGTCCACGTCGCAGCGCAACGCTGCCGCTGCGCCAGCGCGCAGAGCCACTCCGAATCCAGGCCAGCGCGAGATAACGAACGAAGGTGGGTCTACATATATGTCAATGTTTAAAATTAGAACATGCCACTTCTGTCTTAGGGCCAAGGTCTTGGCCACGGAGAATAGAGGTAAGGTAAGGAGTACCAAATTACATGGGTGTTAAACTGAAAAAGTGGCAAGCTAAGACCAATTAAATGGTGGTTCATAAATGAACTAGAATAGCGCTAGTGTAGCATTGGTGCATTGATATGATTGGTTGGTTTCGTAGTTCATGAAACTACCGTAAATAAAATGCTACTAGAGCGCCACGCCGAATTCCAGTTGAGCGTATTCGACGGACACTTTCTCATGTGTAGAGTTGGGCCTTCTTACCTCTATTCTCCATGGTCTTGGCTTTAGGGCGGAATATGGCCTAACTAAACTATCTTGATTTTGTTAAACTTTGATTTGTCTTTAATTAATAGAATTCAGCATATTAAGTATTCGTACGTTTAGACATGAATAATGTATTTTTTAATGCCATCAGATTCTGGTATTCTAGAATCTTTTGTTTTGGTTGTTTTTGTTTAAGTGCTTGTTTTAAAACAAGTTCAGAACAAACTTACTTTAAGAGAAATAAGAAAAAAGTTAATGAACTCACAAGTGACGTGTATTTCTAATTTTGCAGTGAGCATATTGTTCTGTTGGTGCTTCGGTCTTTGAGGGGCATCTCTCGGTGCTACAGAGGCGTCGGGAGTACGTTGCGTCGCCTCGCATTGCAGAGTAGCGTTGTGCAGCTCTCTGGCGGCGGTCACCACTACGTGACTCCATGACACGCCATCTGTTGGCAGACAGGCGGTAATTTATATACTTTCTTTATAGGTCGAAATGACAGGCATGAATAGCCTATTTTAGTGGTGAAATGACATGCATGAATGACGTATTAGTGTTGAAATGTCATAACTTATGACATTTCAACACTACCAAGTTATTTTGCAACACTTATGACTCATAAGTGTTGCAAAATAACTTGGTAGAGTAATTAATTGCAGACTAAAATTTAGACAAGAACTGTTATATTAATAATAATGTTTATTTAGGAACTTAAAGCTTACATTAAAATACTCAATACTATAAAGTATTAAGATTTACTATAAAATAAAAAATATATATTTTTTATTTTATTTTTTTATTGCGTGCTTGCAATTTTCAATCCGATGCAATCGATATAAAATATGAAGATTACCTATGGAGTAGTTGGTTTGATGAATGCGTAGATAAGGCCGGTGATCCAATGACGGCTCCAGGGCTAGAAGACGCCACGTCAGCTCCGGAGGAGGAACTCCTCCTAATAGATAAATCATGGAGTCAGCATTGTCAAATTAGAAAAAAATATTTTAGGTGATTTTTGAAGTGAAAACTTCTTTAGGCGCGTTGGGCATTTTTGAGATGGGAAAAAACCATTGAACTCGCGACACTGTTACAGTTACCGACACCTATGTTATAATAATAAAAGAACACAGTAATTAATTTTTACAGATTTATTATTAGTATTGATTGATTGATAATAACTTCATATATATGATAATTTTAAAGTAATATCAAAAGATAAAAACCTTCAGCAACGCAGCGTACTTCCAGAACTGTCTTATCTCTGACCGGAACCCAAGTGTTACCAGCATCCAATCGCCGGCCGTCCACAGCCAAGTACACTGAACGAACTCGCTCTGCGATCATTCATATCGAAAATTAGCTAATTATATATACCTATATAAAAATGTTGTGTAGGTTTGTGTATAACTCAAAAACTCGACGACATCCGTCGTCCAGGTATTGATTTGAAATTTTGCTCAATATGCAATCCGCTTCAAGGATTGATCTTATCTATTTTTCGCGTAATATTACAATATCGATTGCGGCTTTTTTACGGCGCTATCTGCCGAAAGCGAGGAGAATTAACTCGCCAAGGAGAACCGCTGTCACATTTTAAGTGGAAGTTAGCCGTTGTTATGGTAGCCGCTGACCGTTGAACCTCAAAGAAAACTACAGCGAAGCGATGTTGGGCTTAGATAGTGATCTTATAACACGGCTAGATACATCTCTTGGCTTCTCCCATCTTAATTTTGGATTCCCTATGTTCCACTTAGTGGCTGACGCAAAATAGCAAAAAACCAGATAATAAACGCATTTCAGGTATTGAGATTTCAAACTGAAAATATATTTTTAGTAAAATCAAACCTTGCAATTGTTTTACACATATGTATTATCAGTGAAAGGCATTTAGAGTTAGATTTAAGCGGTCTTTATACTTGGCTCAATTTAGACAAACTGTCTAAATGCTTTTACGAGTGCAACTAGTCTGAGTGAATTAGTCTTTTTCAATTAGTGCCCTAAATTTAGCCAACTGTAAAACCTCTAAATATTAGAAATAACTTTAATATGCGAACAGTCAAATAATAATACTTCACCATACTATTAAATTTGTGTTACCATAAATGAGCAGTTGAGTTGGTTTTCCCGAGTGAGGTTTGCCTGCGCGATCGACGCCTGCGCATCTCCATGCAGCAGCATCGCCTCGAGTGGCGCGAGATATGACCACTGCGTCGCCATCACGCCACATAGCCTCTCCGCCGCCCTCAGAAGACGGAAGACTTATTTGCTGCCAACAAATTACAATTCTTTACACTGAATTACCTAACTATGTAAATATATGTAAAGACTAGCTGGTGCTCGCGACTTCGTCCGCGTGGAATAGTTATTTTGGGAATCATTTGGGTATCTCGAACGGTTTTCGCAGCGCACGCAACGGAAGCCCTCAAAGATGAATAATTTTCCCCGTTTTTTTCCACATCTTCGACTGTTTCTTCGCTCCTATTAGTCGCAACGTGATGTTATATAGCCTAAAGCCTTTCTCGATAAATGATCTATCCAACACAAAAAGAATTTTTCAATTCGAACCAGTAGTTCATGAGATTAGCGCGTTCAAACAAACAAACAAACTCTTCAGCTTTATAATATTAGTGTAGATAAAGATATGTAAAGATAATACTGACCTCATTGTCCTTGTACCAACGTAGATCTGTGACGTTGGTGAGGTCGCAGGAAATTCGGGCGCGACTGTGAGGTTCTACCAGAAGCTCCCTTTCAAACTTAGGAGCCTGGCTGGTGGAGGGTTGCACGCGAGGCTGGTCGTGCATAGCAGCTCGTTGAGGGTCGTGAGCTGGTCTTATGACGAATGTGTCGACCCGCGTAGAGGGTCTTGGGCCTGGCGCTGCGCCTGCGTCGCCTATAGCGTCCCGGACAGCGCCTCTAATATTCAGTATGGTGTCTCCAGTCTTTACACGTTTGCTGGGAGCCTACGGACAAAAAGTCACTGGTTTTTAGGCCATCTACACACGGTGAATGGATAAAATTTTTAAGTGCGGTTTGATCAGATGTACCATTTTGTAAGAGTCTCCTTATTAACTGATATTATTAACTTATTTTGAGGATGGCTAATGTGTATAATTCATGAATTTATATTTGAAGAGTTATCACGGTTTTGGTCAAAAAGGGTAGTTTAGCAAATATTTAGAATGGTAAATGTTCACCTCACCTTATTGCCTTTGTCATACTGCTGTCCACTGCTCCTCTTACTCCTCTCCTCTCCATCGACTCCATCGAGAGAGACGTCTACTTCCGCCCCACTTTGTACCTTCGTTTCAATATCAGTCTCAATTCTGTGTACACTAGATAATTGGGGTGTGACGTCTACATTGTTTTGCTCTATGTTTGTTTCTAGCGGGTCTTCGTAAGGGGAGGATTCTGGCTCGTAGAAGGTATAGTCGTTGTTGAGCGGGGGATAGAGGGGTGCGTCGCGGACTATCTCTGCCGCTTCGAGCTCTCGAAGAGGCGATGGAGCGCGTTCGGAGCTGCTAAAGTCGTGGCAGCGACCGCGAGGAAAGCCTGTACAGAAATACACACAGATTACTTTGTATGTAGCGCAACGCAAAGAGCGTTCGATATAGATACTCTTTGCGCGCGGGTTTTAAAAAAGATGATAAGTGTAACGGGTGATATACTATTTTATTGTCAGCTTGGTTTTTCTCATAGAATGTTTTGTTTAGAGTTAATAAGTATTCATATTTTAAATAATAAATATGTAGTCGTTCTATTAAATTGTATATAGAGTTTGGTTTTAGCAATAAACCACAACTATGACAGATTTGACATAAGCAGATACAGAGTGAGGTTTTCATCCTTAAAAATCCTTATAGTATAAAGTAATCTATGGCGTTATAATATAAAGTACTCTGGGGCATGATATTAAAAAGGTAACGGTCTGACAGTTTAAGGAACGCGTCCGCGAAGAGAGGTCGTTGTCATGTGTCCGGGCATCTTATAGTTGGAATTATAGTATTATTATTGTAGTTCTAATAACGTACCAAGTAGAGCGTGATAAATTTATTTTATTATATTAAATATTCAATTCAATTAGAATGATTCTTTTGAAACAATAATAGTATAAAACAAATTAATAATTTTAGTTGTTACTTTAAAAATATACCTTACTGTCTACTTTGAAAGACACATTTTACAACGGCAAAATTAATTGCTCCTTTGAAATGTAGGTAAACTTTATGAAGGCAAAGTTATTACGGAGTAAACAAAATTCGATTCTTCGCAACAAACATTAAAGAGGGAGTTTATTAATTATAAGGCAATCATTAACCCTCAATTATGACTGCGAATAACCCTATTCTAAACACCTATTATTATTTTTTTATTGCATTTTTCACTTGACTTTTGGCAGCCAGGCTGACAGTCCACATGATGGAAGGTGGTCACTGTCGACTATTAGCACATTAAAGACACAAGAGTTCTTATTAACTCTTGTCTTTAATAAATTAAATTATTAATTAATTAATTAAATTATTAATTAATTAATTAAATTATTAATTAATTAATATAATTATTAATTAATAAATAAAATTATTAATTAATTACATTTTAATTCTTATTTTATAAAGACAAAAGAAAAACGTTAAAGCGTTTCCTGTCAAGAAGAGTCCAAGCTTGGTGTGTTTTGAAAATATTTTTAATTTTTTCCGAAACCGCAGGCTGAAATTTATGGCACTTTTTGGAATCAGCTCATGGAGCCATTACACTTGATGTCTAAAAAAAAAAACTTTTTTTCATACTAAAATTGTTGATGTCATAACTTCAAAATGTACCAGGTGGCTGATGTCTATCCAAGTCTAAAATACTTACTACTAAACAAATTCTCCATACGCAAACAACTACAGTCAGGTCTACGCGACTGTATCAGACTAACGTCAGTTCTACGCGACTGTATCAGGACTGCAGTCAGGTCTACGCGACTGTCTCACGACTGCAGTCAGGTCTACGTGACTGTATCACGACTGCAGTCAGGTCTACGCGACTGTATCAGGACTGCAGTTAGGTCTACGCGACTATATCAGGACTGCAGTCAGGTCTACGCGACTGTATCAGGATTACAATCAGGTCCTGTATTTTTATGTGTTATCGCGGGGACGGGATGCAAGGGGTGGGGCAGGGTTGAAGAGGCAGCGGATGGGTTGATAGGGAGAAGGCATTCGCTCTAATTATTTTTATCGTTGTTGGTAAACAAAGAGATTTATTTTGGTTCCCCAACCCACAGCCGCAATTTAGATTGAGACGTTTTCAATTGATTACAAAGCGTGTGGGGGTGTCTGTACAAACACGAGTGGTATATTTGTATACACCTAAGGGAGTTCTATTGAAATCTCTTGATTACTAGCAAGTTACAATTCAAATGATATAAAAGCAAGCAGATTTGTTTGTCATCGGTTTAAAAATATTAAAAAACTCGACGATGAATTTTATTAATTTATTTAAAAATCAATTTTTTAGATGAATTATCAATTTATCTAAATATTCAATTTTTTAGATGAATTATATCAGTTTATCTACAAAAAAAAAATTTCTTTTCCCCATTCAAAGTTCTATGTTGACAATTACACGTCCAAGTCCATTAGCTGCCATAGTCTAGTCCAATTAGCTTTTGACAGAACGTTGTTATTTTTGATACGGTTTTCACTAATGGAAAGAACGATAAGCGAGTAAGGTTTGCGTATATAATTTACAGATTTTTTTTTATTAAGATGTAGTATGACAATTAATAATATACTTAGTTTTCTTAAGAATTTAGCAGGTTTTTTTATACTATACATACGTACATAAGGCAGGCAGTTTGTATTATACATATAGCTTCGATATATTATGTTAATTTATATTATATGTTATCATTTTAATTAATAATTAGTTAAATATTCACTTAGTAAAAATGTTGGAATCTCAAGAAAGACTTAAAACAAGAACAAATTATTGATCTCTTAAAACTTCTATACCATAATACTTAGGATAAAAATACCAAATTATTAAAAGGCTAAAAATCTGGCATTAGAAAATATAAGATATATAATAAGAGGATCAGAGGGTAAAGAATGTTAGCGAAAACTATACGCCGGGATCGCTGAAGGCAATATCTTTAGAACAAATAAGGCCGGCTGAGGCTAGATGGCGCACTCGGAGCTAATCTGACGTAAACGGATGCCGGGAAAAATACTCTGCTCAAATCTGTATAAGGCCACAGCGGATGTATGAGACAGTACAGGAACTTTGTCATATAGGTATTAAATAGGTATTCTTCATTGATATCTTGTACGACAGACGAGAGTAAGACCAAATGTTTGTTAGAGAAATTTTATCCGGATTAATAATCCTATCGATTAGTATAATAAAATAGCGAGTGTTTGTTTTTTTTAATTTAGTTGGTTCGAGTCCCGGGCGAGTCAAGCGAGTTTTAGAAAATCTTTGAATGCAGTTTTGTTTTTTTTTTTTTTAATAAAGTAAAATGAGCCAACTTAAGGATTTAAGGTAGTTTCCCTCCAGGGCCCGACTTATTGTTCCACACTGTATACATACTGTCTATATACAAATAAATATTTACTTTATATATTTTTTTTATATTTTATACCTAACTAGCGACCCGCTCCCGGCGTCTCTGAAACTCTGTCTGTCTGTCTGTCTGCTACCTTTTCACGCCTTAACCACTCAACCGATCACTCACTCATCATGAAATTTTGTATACACGTTGTCAGGGATACAGGAAAGGACATAGGGTACCTTTCATCCCGAGTGATCGTCTAAAAATATAAAGAATTGGGCGCCACTGTCACGTGGCGGCGCCACCATCGTCGCAGCGATAACTTTATCAGGCGTTATTACTCATTTATATTTTCCTTTACAACGCGAACGAAGTCGCCGGCACCAGCTAGTCCACTTATAAAAACAAAAAACCACATACTGTTGTTAATTTGCTATGTGATGTGTGACTGTAATATTGAAATTCCCAGCGCGTCCAATGCCCCCTCCCCCCCACACTGCCCCTACCCCTCTCGCGTCCCACGCTCACCCCAGAAGGTTTAGACAGACACGTTATCTAAAGCGGTTTCGAGATGTAATCTCGGATGGCCTCTTGTTCGCTCTCTTTTGAGACGTATCCTAATGTATGTGTTACTGTCCTACAATTTACCTTTGAGAAAACACATTCTTTTTAAACACAACTGAGAAAATCATGAACATTATGTCAATTACAAAGATAATTGATGTCTCGCTGCGCTCGACTAGATAGAGCGCTATGCAAAAGCGATAGCTCCGTGAATGCGGCAACTTTTTATTGTAGTGTGTGTAAAATATTGTCACTTTTTATCACATTTTACACAGTTTTGTTATATTTTTACACAGTTTCACTACGCAAACTGGTATTTTATTATGCCTAAAATTTATTAAAACATTCGGCACGTACACATCACAGATAGTTTGCAGTGTGACTTGCTCGGGCACGCCGCATTCGGCGTAGTATTTGTTGCGGCATTTTACAAGTACAACGACGGTATTTAGTCGAGCGCAGCGAGACCAATCTTTTATCTATGGTCAATTATAATTATGGATACCGGGTTTTAAACCGGGAAGGTCTTGTTAGGCTTCAAAAAGCATTCAACCTAAAAAAGTTTGCCACATTAACATACTATTAGTAATTCTGATGTAGTCTTTTCAGTCATTATTAGTTCATCAGTTAAAAGAAGCACTTAACTTCAAAAATCGTTTAATTATGCAAGTATGAGTTTTTTTGTTAATTTAATAATAAAGTATGTTTAATTCATTTATCTATTATCTATATTATTAATATTATAATGAAGAAAGATTTGATTGTTTGTTTGTTTGTTCGAATTGAATAGACTACTGGACCACTTCACCTATAGACAGCTATGTTATCAGGGAGTAACATAGGCTACTTTTTATATAGTTACGCGGACGAAGTCGCGTGCAACAGCTATAGCATATTGGAAATTTTATATTAGAACCGTTTTAGGTGTGTGTGTGTGTGTGTGTGTGTGTGTGTGTGATCGATACCTAACTCGGTCATGCACAACACAACTTACTTTTGTTCGGCTCCAATCTTGCGTCACAAACACTTTTTCGTTTCAGTTTACCACTCTGTGTTTTTGGTTCTTTGCCAACATCTATTTTTATTTGTGCAACTACCAACAAAATTAATGGAAACGAGGTTTAATAAAACCTTCACAATTACTGTAAACACAGTAAGCAAGAGAAGTTCTCGCCCAATTTTTACAATAATCGGCTGCTGAAATAGTAGAGGTTTGTATCCCAATGATTCTATTTTTTTTTTAAATTACGGTTGAAGGGACATCTTATTGTAATTGTAACGCGTAACGTGTGACATGTAACATTTTATTTACTCCCATTAATTTTCATACCTCGGAGTGAAATCCAAAAACTGATATCTTGATGAAAATGTAAGTATTGTAATGTAATAATGGTTTGAAAGACTCCTACTAAACTACTAAGACTAAGACTACTACACCGGATACTAGATATCATTTCTAGTATCCGTAACCAAGATAAAATCAGGTGAGCAGCGCGTCACTCTTGACATAATTCGCTCCGGATCTGCATAAGTCCTCGACACGGTATGTTTTCTAAACATGTCACGTGCCCTGTTATCCTTACGACCCTGTCACCCCTCCACAGTAAACACGCCAGACAGAAAGTAAGAAATCTCCACCTTTCAAAATCAAAGGCTTCTCAAAGAAACTGATATGATCGTCATTATAAATTTAAATTTACCAGGGTTTCGGAAAAAAAAAACATATTACATGGTTACATTTCCGACAACAGTGTCGCCATCTGTCGTCCTCCGTTTTACAATAAATTTTATGCAACTGAGAAGAGTTCCCATACTGCATTGACGTGTGGCTACCGTGTGTCCTCCATAATAGGTAGTCATTAAGGTTTGAAACGTTTTACGTTTCACTCGTGTCGAGTTTGCGGCGGAACCACTTAACCTGTATGTACCATCTAAACCTTAATTGATGTTCCAACATTTAACAATATCAAACACAATGTATTACCATGAATGATTATCATCATGACCAGATACAGCGTAAATTGTTGGACATTTTTTTTTATTAGAGATGGTTGTGCTCTTGGCCAACAACCAATTGCGAGCAAGGATGAGGAGGAACTCATCCTCCTCATGATGATGTATGATGGAGCGAGGTCACCCAGAAGATGCCTATTCACTCCAACTTTGAAAAGGTTTGGGTTATATGAGCTCAGGAGTTCCAACCTTGGCAGTGCGCATTATAAAGGATGTTTTAAAGCGTTTGGTCTGAAAAAGAGGGATTTAGACAAGATGAAGATGGTAACCAGCCGTACGTCTGAATGTCCGATGGAAGAAAGGGGAAGGCGGTATGAGCTCATGCCCCTGAGCACTTTTGGCTGATAAATAAAAAAATAAAAAATAAAAAATAAATATGGTCAATTATGGTCGAGTCATTTCGTCCACATCTGAATACCGTATTTCAAAATTGGGAATACCTATGGTTTATAGAACTTCGTAATAATGCATCAATATCTATTTCTCAATACAATGTATTTATTTGGTCCCGTAGCTGAACCATTCTTATTAGCTGTACCAGCTGTTACCATTCTCGGTTCGGTAAAATACTTCGCTTTATCAATAGAAGGAACCATAAGAGTTTTTCTAATACAATTTTCTATGGTCTCTTTATTCTCGAGAAATATACGAGAAATATATATTATTACAATTTACCCGAAAATAACCATCGACTTTTACAAGATGCAGAGAAATTTGAATATTTTCTACACCCGTGTCATTTTTCTTAAACTACGCTAAAAATTAAAAAAAAAGTGCTTCAGCAAATGTAAGTGAGTTATGTAAAAGGACTTTGACCGAAAATGTCTCCCAGAGAAACAATATTCGCGCGGCGAATTGTCCCTTGTCCTTGTCAAAAATGTATGCAAATCTGGATGAAAGTGGAAGCAAATCTGCGTTTTGTTATTTTGCGGCCGGTCATTAGAACCGACACGACAGCCTACACAGACCGACCCTTCGCAGTGGCATCCACAGTACAACAAACGACAGGATACAAACATGTTACAAAAAAATTCGAACGCATTTGTCACTTAGGTCGTCTACATATTATATAAACTGACTAGCTGTTGCACGCGACTTCGTCTGCGTAATTTTATAAAATACTAGCTGGTGCTCGCGACTTCGTCCGCGTGGAATAGTTATTTTGGGAATCATTTGGGTATCTCGAACGGTTTTCGCAGCGCACGCAACGGAAGCCCTCAAAGATGAATAATTTTCCCCGTTTTTTCCACATTTTCGACTGTTTCTTCGCTCCTATTAGTCGCAACGTGATGTTATATAGCCTAAAGCCTTCCTCGATAAATGATCTATCCAACACAAAAAGAATTTTTGCGCGTTCAAACAAATAAACAAACAAACTCTTCAGCTTTATAATATTATAGTATAGATCAGTAGTTTAGGCTGTCAATAAGACATTACTATTTTATAAGTATAGTTTAAAGATGTTTGGTTTATGTTTGCATACTGCTGTCCATTTGTACTGTGGCGTTGTCAGGTACGAGGTGGCCTCTTTAATATTAATTCTTAGCAGCTCATGAATATATTACTGATGTTAACCACCGACAAAGTGATTACCGCATTTTTTTTCCTATTTTCTTTGTCGACGTTCCGTTTTTCAAGTCAGTTTTTCACCACCAATATTATCATTGATAAAGGTCGCCTCTGACGTCACCCTGAGAGCTATTTATGAATAATCAGCCTCTGATTTATGTGAAAAAGAATCTAAATAAATTTACATCGTCATTTAAATTTCTGAGGGTAGACTTAAATAAAAAATTTTGAGTAATTGATTATGTACAGCAAGCTCATTGTTGTACATAGCTTGTTTGAATGTCTATATCTACATAACCTAACCTAACCTAGTATCAGTAGCCTTAGTATCATTATAATTATTGTCATTATTGCTTCAATACTTGGTGCATTTTTAGAATTAGCTATTAGAATGGTGTCGTGGCTAGTGTGTGTGTGTGTGTGTGTGCGTGCGTGCGTGTGTGTGAATGTCGGTGTGGGTGTGTGAGTATGAGTATTGAGTGTGTATGAGTGTGTGTATTAGAGTAGATGCTTATATCCTTTAAAAAAAAACGCCAAGCATAACCAGAAAGCACAGTCAGTTCATGTGCATCTGCTGAAAATAGTGCATCCGCTTATAAAAAACCAAATAAGATGGGATTCCGTTCTCACGAAGACCTAGGACTAGTTGTTGCATTTACAAATCCTTTTTAAAATTCAAATTGAGAAGCAACACATTCGCGGAGATTGCTATCCGAGCTTGTATCGATCGCATTCAGAGCACCAACCCGACACATTGTGCTTTAGAATAGATACTGGGTGCTGGCGTCTGCAACTTCTTTATACTAACACTAGTTGGTGCCCGCGACTTCGTCCGCGTTGAAAAAGCAATATATCGCCTGACATCGTTATTGCTATTATACTTAGCCAAGAGTTAGTTTCCTTAATTTTAGATAATCCCTCGGGAGCAGTACTTTTTTCTGGATGAAAGGTACCCTATGTCCTTTCTGGTGTCACAGACAACGTGTATGGAAAATTTCATGGTGATCGGTTCAGTTGTTTTTGCGTGAAAGAGATACAAACATCCATACATCCATACAAACTTTCGCATTTATAATATTAGTACGGATTAGATTCGGCTTAGATAAAACAACCAAAAAAAAATATATAAATTAGGTACTTCTTTGCACTACATACTTAGTGTAGATGAGAATAATTCATTAAAAGTTTTGAATAAATAAATAATGAATACGAAAAGTTTTGAATGAAATTTGAAACTCTTTGAATAAAAGTAGGTGTAGATTAACTTTTCACTCAGAATCTTAACCCCTCTTTCATTTGCTGCAAAGTATACCAATATTTTGAAAACAAATCTTAAATACAAATTCTAATATATATTATACATTTCTATACTGAATAAAAGTGTTTAAATTTAACTAGTCCTCGCCTGAGACTTTGTCCACGTATCTTTGTAAATTGGCTGTGTGTTATTCTGAAATACATATATAAAGTAAATGGCTGCAAAGTTTCATCAAAATTTTTTCAATAGTTTTTGCGTGAACGTATAACAAATATCAAATTCTTAAAAACTTTGGCATTTTACTTTACTATATATAAGACTGGCTATTGCACGCGACTTCGCCCACGTATCTTTGTTAATTATAGTTTACATTACTCGCTGATAATGTAGCTTTCTATAGATGAAAGAATTTTCAAAATCGCTCCAGTAGTATTTGAATTCATTCATTATAAACATACAAAAATGCAAATATTTTCTCTTTATAAAATTACTAGCTGTTGCACGCGACTTCGTCCACGTCTGTATCAAATATAGCCTATGTTACTTGCTGATAGCTTCCCAACAGTGAAATATTTTTTTCAAAACGGTCCAGTAGTTTCGGAGCCTATTCAATTCAAACAAACAAACAATCAAATCTTTCCTCTTTATAATATTAGTAACTATAGACAAACATACAAAATACAAATCTTTTCTCTTTATAATCTTCTAATATATAAAATTCTCGTGTCGCAGTGTTTGTTGCCAAACTCCTCCGAAACGGCTGGACCGATTTTGATGAAATTTTGTGTGCTTATCGGGTAGGTCTGAGAATCGACCAACATTTATTTTTCATACCTCTAAATGTTAAGGGTGGTCCAACCCAAATTTTTATTTTTTAATTTTTGGCAAAAAACTTTTGCTTTTGCTTCAGCTAGTATTAGTATAGGTAGATAGGCTGAATTGACTGATAACAATGTAAGTTTTTTTTTAAGGTTTTATGGAAATGGAAATAATAGGGTTAAGACCATAAGATGAGCAAATTTCTTGTTCATTTAATAAAGTAAGGGCAGTTGTTGGTCGTTTAGTCGGATTGGATTCGATATCAAACTAACCGGGAAACTTATTAGCTGGTGCAGAGCTCGATGTCGGCTGCTAACGGCTCTTCGCGGAGATATTGCAGCCATAAAATGCTGCTATTGCCTTTTACACAGTTCACATAAAACAAGCAGTAGTCGAGCTGCCCGTTATACTGTTTCATTAAATTTTAGTGGCCCTAAAATTTATTTATTTATTGTGTCGCCAAATGTGTAGCTACATTAAAAATTGCAGCGGTGACTAAACATTACTATTTCACACAACACTACAAATTGTGGTTATCCTATCAGAAAGTAGCGTAAAAAACATATGTCACTTAATTTTAAGCTAAATTATGTATATTTTTTGCAAATAATATTAAAAATAAAACTTATTTTTGAAATTTTATCTGCGACCGAAACGTCCTGTGATTGGTTGCAACTCTGATGACGTCATACGCTAGTAAACATTGATTCCTTAATGCTTAGGTTATTGCAGGTAATTGAGTTGTTTACTAGCGTGTGACGTCACACGTATCAAAGACCAGCGCCATTACAGAAACAGCGTTTTTGGCGCGGTTTTGGAAATTTAAACTTTAACATTGATTTTTATTAATAACTAGCTGGCGCCCGCGACTTGGTCTGCGTTGAAAAATAAAAATATATAACCGGCAAAATATATGAGCCTGCATATTCATTGCTGTTATACTTTTGCCAGGCGTTGTATATTTATTTTGAGATGAGCTCTCGGGAACAGCATTTTTTTATGGATGACAGGTAGGTACCCTATGTCCTTACCCTACTGACAACGTGTATGTAAAACTTCATCATGACGATGATAGACAGAGTTACTTATAGTAGTGTAGATTTTAACTTAACAATATTAACAAAGAGATCCTATACTGCATCTAAATACTGCGTTTAATTTTGTGTAGTATGGTGCATTTAATTATGTAACGCGAAACCGAGCTCATGGCTTGTTAGTGCAAAGTTATTTAGTGCAATTTTACTCGAAAATAAACTCTTTGGTGTCGGAAATTAATGTTATTATTGAATTACAATCTAACTAACTGAGCGACTACAACGAGATACACAGTAGCTTTTACAAGTTCAGGAATATGCTTTCAAATTTCATAATATATTTTCAGAACGTTCAACGATTATCCGCCGAGCTGATATTTATTTTTCACCTCTCCAACACGAAAAATCGATTTTTGATACGAGCGTGATTCTAAATTCGAACAATCTATTTAACTCACAGGAATAAACTTTTGATTTTATAGTATGTCCAGCCATAGCCAACTAGATTCGGCCGGCCATAGCCGACTAGATTCGGCCGGCCATAGCCAACTAGATTCGGCCGGCCATAGCTGACTAGATTCGGCCGGCCATAGCCAACTAGATTCGGCCGGCCATAGCCGACTAGATTCGGCCGGCCAGAGCCGACTAGATTCCGTCCGCCATACTCGCTGTTGAGGTGAAAAGTTGTATGTTTAACACGAGAGCAAATTTTTTTGTCTCGTGCGTGCCTTTAAATCACTCACTTCGCTCAGTGGTCTATATTAGAATCACTCGCTACGCTCGTGATTCAATTCTATAGACTCGCAGCAAAAAACGATTTTGCTCTCTAGTTGAACAATGTACTATTATTCATTACTAGCTATCTGCGTAACTTTATAAAATATAGCCTACTAGCTGGTGCCCGCTACTTCGTCTGCGTTGAAAAATAAAAAAAATAGAACTAACAAAATACATGAGTAACATATTTAACATTTGATTTATATATTTGATGGATCATTACTGTTTTCTGGATAAAAATGTCCTTTTTTGTATCACTGACAACATGTATGAAAAAAATTCATGATTATAAACGCGTTAAAATGTAACAAATAGACAGACAGACAGAATTACTTTCACACAATATTATAATGGATTTTACATACATATTATCTTAGCTACAATCTTTCAGCCACTCCTCTTAGATATGCAAAGCTCTTTGAAGAGTTTCATATATGGAGGAAGGAAACCCTTATATAAAAGGCAATAATGCATAAAAGAGACGAAGGATTACGTACATATTGTAATGATATGTTTAATGATATTGAAATTCGGCGACCCACTTACGCAGGAGCGAATCCTTCGGGACTGTGACAGGAAAGGATTATTGCCTCTTAGTATTATTGATTGCGACGCGAAAGGATCATCTGTAAATATCAAGGCTTACGTTATTATACGCATATGCTTATCTTCTCCTTTGACTATCCATATATCCTTATATGTATATATAAAAAATACGTGTCACGTTGTTTGTCGCCTATAGACTCCTAAACTACTAAACCGATTTTGATAAAACTTAGCAATTATGTATATATTTTCATTATATAATTTAAAAATATAACACAAACATGCGCATAAGAAGTATAAAGGTGCATCTACTTGAAAATGGAAAAGCTTAAACGAACCCTTAGCGAATTGTCAGACAATTGTCAACTTTGAAAATTTATTTTCCAAAGTTCGATCGCCGTGGGAATCGAACTCACGACCATTGAGTCAGAACGCTAAGGCAACCTTAATCACTCGAAAAAATAAAAATAAAAATTTTAGGGGTTTATTTTAAGTCTAATTTTATTTAATAAAAGACAAGTTTAATATTTTTTAAAAATAAATTCATATTATGTACTTATTTTTATATCATAAATTGTGCTACGACGTAGCAGGTCTACGATGCGTCGTAGCATTGTAGTAGCACAGTGTCCACTTCGGCTTCGTGACTGATAAAAGATAATGAGCGAATCATCGCTCATTAAAATGGTAATCATTCATTCATTCATTCGTTCATTCATGTTGCTCATCAGATCACAACAAGTAATTTAAAAGTTACACACACATATAATATATATGTAGGTATTGTAGGTATGTATATAATAGTTTAAAAAAATATTAAATTAATATAAAAATTAATACCAAAATATTGTAATTTAGACTCCGACATTTCCGATTTTATAATTACAAATGTCAAGTTGAATTTACATCGGAAAATACGGAATTATGCGCAATTATTTGTACTATATTAATCGCAAATTGTAAATAAATTCATTAATTTACATAAAAAAGATAACTAGATAATTTTTTTGTTAATCAAAAGTCGACCTTCTTCCCGAGATGTTTCCATAGTAATTAATATTATATTGACAACAGTTCGCAGTTTGACTATTTTAAAATCTGACTATCTATAAATATGACCATTTGAAAATCTGACTATCTATAAATATGATCATTTGAAAATCTGACCTTTTGTAAACAAATGAGTTATTTGTGTATTAACAAAAACTAAAGCAAGTTTATACATTTTTGTATTTAATTATGTTTTTCATGTTTACTTGCAGAAAAATCTTCAAGAAATAATATTGGGCTATAACTTGATATATTTTTAAAGAATGGACTTATGAAAACAAGACAATTTATGGGATTAGCTCGGATTAAGTTCGTTATGGCAATTTGCCATTTAAGTTTGTCTTGATGTAAAATTTTTATAGCTACGCGACTCCGTTACAATATTCTTTAACTTTATTATTTTAACATAAACATACAAAAACAGATGCGCTATTATTGCAATTTGTAAAATTAGCTTGCACAATGTATAGGTCGTTATATAAAATTCTCATATCACAGAACCAAACTCGGCGAAACGGCTTGACTGATTTTTATGATTTTTTTGTGTATATCGGTAGGTCTGAGAATAGGTCGTAAACTATTTTTATATGGCATAATATATAGCATTATTTTAATAATTTGAAATAGTGAGAGAATTTCGCAATGAAATGTACATAGTGGTGATATAAACAAACTTACAAAACCCTCTACCTATTTCCAAGGAGCCCATTTACCTATGCCTCCCCATTCTATGTATCTTTCTCTCTATCTTTCCATATCTTTCCCTATCTTTCCATATCTTTCCATATCTTTCCATAAATTTCCATATCTTTCCATATCTTTCCATATCTTTCCATATCTTTCCCTATCTTTCCATATCTTTCCCTATCTTTCCGTATCTTTCCATATCTTTCCATATCTTTCCATATCTTTCCATGTCTTTCCTTTTCTATCTTTGATCCTACTATGGTCGGCAGCGCCCTAGCAGCATCTGTGGCATTTCCTGCTTTATAGGCAACGGTAGCGACCATCGAGTCAGCCTCTCTGACGACTTAATATTAAAAAAAAATCAAAATCCTTTTATCTCTCACTTTTTTTAAGTCTTTATAATGATTACATTATTATAGACTAAAGATTTCCATTTTATTGCTACTTATATTATACTTATAGATACTAATATTATAAAATATGCGAATCTGTCTGTTTGTCTGCTACCTTTCACGCCTTAACTACTCAACCGATCATCATGAAATTTTGCATACACGTTGTCGGGATACAGGAAAGGACATAGGGTACCTTTCATCCAGAAAAGAAGTACTGTTCCCGAGTGATCGTCTAAAAATATAAAGAATTTGGCGCCACTGTCGCGTGGCGGCGCCACCGTCGTCACAACGATAACTATGTCAGGCGTTATTACACATATATTTTCTTTTTCAACGCGTACGAAGTCGCGGGCACCAGCTAGTTATCTAATCAATCAATCTAACTAATTCAATCGTGGGATATCGTTGAGAGTGGTCGTGTTCGTGTGCTCTGATATTTCTCTGATGTGTTTTTGCAATTGTCTTATCTCTTTAAAGTTCGTTTATCGCTTTACTCGCGTGTAGTTTGAATGAGTGGAGCGGTCCCCGAATGGGACAGCTGCGTATTTCTAAATAAAAAAAGTTAGCAAATTCAAGTTGGGGGCGGAGCCGGCGAGTCCGGATTGGATCTCGGGTTGTTTGGAGCTCGAGCCGCCGTAGCGGGCAATCAGCCACGGTGTATCTGAAAGCGCTTAGTGAAACTAGCTATATTATTGATCAAGTTGTTGTGCAGGAAATTTCTTTCTTTCTTTTGGTAATAATATAAAAATTTTCCATCAAGACTGACATAATAGTATCATAATTTACTACTTATTTTAAGAATGCCAAAATTAAGGCGCACACCTCCGCGGACTTCTGTCTACGATCTCGACAAATCGCAATCTGATCCAGAAGTTTCAATGGAGTCCAGGGACCAAGAAGAAAGAAACGTAAATACTCTTCCACGATATAAGAAATCGAACTACTCGGCGGAAACGCAGTTTCAAAATTTTAGAAAGGAGATGTTGGCGGTCTTGGCGGACATGAAAGCTAGCCAAGAAACTTTATTTGATAGAATAGCGGCAGATCATAAGTCAGTATCTTCAAAATTAATGACTGAAATTGCGGACTTAAAGACTCAGAATCGTTTAATACAGAACACTAACACGGAAATAGAAAGGTCTATGGCGTTTCTTAGTAAACAATTTGAAGACACCAAAAATGAACTAGCGGCACTGAAAAAAGATCGTGAGGTCCATAAGGAAATTATTCAAGGTCTGGAAAGGAAAGTTCAAGATCTACAGCAAGGATCCCGTTCATCTGTCATTGAGATGCGCAATGTTCCACCATTGGACAAGGAAACCACAGCCGACTTGACACGAATTGTGAGCCATATGTGCAAAGAAATAAATACTATTGATATATCAGAAAACCAAATCCGCGATATTTACCGTCTCCCGGGTAAACCCAACGTAAATCGCACTATTATTGTAGAATTTAGCTCAGTATCTGCTAAAAACTCCGTGCTGTCATCTGTACGAGCCTACCAAAATAAAAAACCCAAAGAGGAAAGGTTGAACACCAAACATGTAGGAATACCAGGAGAACCACGCCCTATTTATATAGCGGAACATTTGACAGGCACTACGAGAAAACTTTACTACCTTGCTCGTGAATTCACAAAACAGCACACATACAAATTTTGCTGGGTAACAAATGGAAATATCTTTCTACGCAAGGCCGAGGGAGCGAAACATATTTTGGTTAAGTCCGAGCGCACCTTAGTGGATCTAGAACGAGAACAGTGACTAACTTGCCAATGCGAAAAATATCACGTTTTTATTTTATCTTTGTTCTTTGTAGACTTTTTTACTTACTTTTTTGAAAAAAATACTATTTTTTGTTTTGTTGATAACACATTCATCATCGCAATAATAATTTTTTTCTACCTCTGTGTAACACATGCCGTACATACCACACATATACATATACCCACCTTAATAAATTATTGCAGAACCATGTTATCTATTATACTAAATCACGTTATACATTTTAATATACCCACATTGATAAATTATTACTGCTTTAGGGTGGTGTTAATTATATTATCACATGTCTTATTATTACATTGTCTTTCTAATATACCTACATTTATAAAGTATCAAAGTATTATTCGTTTTACAGTATTATCTATCATAGTGCACACACATATAATATATTTTAATATATCTACATTGGTGAATTATTGCAGTAATAAGTTATTAATATCTTATATATTAAAACCGGACATACATTCTAATATATCTATATATACAGTAGTAAAACATTATAGTATTATTAGGATTAAAATATTAACTATTATTATATTAACACACGTTATACATTTTAATATACCTACCTTAATAAATTATTACAGATTTGTTTTAAGTTTTAGACTAACAGACGCCATACATTTTAATATACCCACGTTAACTAAATATTACAGTACTATGTTATTTATTATAATAATAATATTATATGATACTAGCTGTGAGCCCAACAAAGAATACTATTTACTTATAAAATTCCTAAATTCCCCTTATGAAATACTTTTTAATATTCTACCATTTTATACTCAAATTAATTTAATGGTGTTCATTTTTTCTGGTTATTTTATATTTCACCAATGGCTTCTATCAATTCCATAAGTTCGGAAATTGATGCTGTCAATGTTGGTCCTTCACAGCTTTGTGCACCTGAAGAATCAAAGAAATTTATAAGTATTAACAAGAATTCAATCCGGATTCTCCACATGAATATTCGCAGTGTCAATAAGAACTTTGATGGCCTCTGTACTCTTATGTCTCAGATAGATCTAGGTTGCGATGTCATTGTTCTCACAGAATGTTGGTTGAGTAAGGTGCAGAGCCTTCCAGTCCTCGATGGTTTTCACTCTTTTGCCACGAGGGATTTTTCGAATCAGAACGATGGTATTATTGTTTATTTTAAGTCAAACTTAGATTTTAAAATCCAGGAACCTTCATTCTGCTGTGGAAATTGTTTAACCTGTTTTGTGGGTGGTAGTTTAGCAATAGTGACCGTTTATCGCTCTCCATCCTACTCCAGCAAGGAACACATGGACAAATTCCTTAATAGCCTCGACACAGTTTTCAATTCTCTCTCCAATTGTCCTAACATTCTTCTCATCGGAGATTTAAATATTGATATTAAGGAAGGTAATAACGATAATCGTTCTAATGAATATCTCATAATGAATGCCTCTCACGGGCTCCTACCGGCACATCTTATTCCCACCAGAGAAAATAACTGCTTGGATCATGTCTTAATTAAAACCAAATTCAAAGTAACTACTTTAGTTCTTAATTCTCATTTTACTGATCATATGCCATTATTGGTTTCGCTTGAACTGAGAGGTTGTTCTTTTAATGCCCAAAACAAGGTTTCCCGAATTAATTTAAAACAAATTGCTAATGAAATAAACGACACGGACTTTTCCCAAATCTTGAGTCAAACTGATCCTAACCTTGCTACTGATGATTTCGTGGAAGTACTGTCTACAATTATCTCCAAACACACACAATTGGCTGCATTATCTAGAAGAAAAAGGAACTTAAAGCCTTGGATTACGCCTGGCCTCCTTAGATGTATCCGTAACCGAGACCGACTTCATTTAAAATCTAAATTAATCACTAGTACCCCTGTTGACATTATTACATATACTCGCTATCGAAATTTTTGTAACAATCTACTTCGGAAATTGAAAAGACAATATGAAAAGAACGAGCTACTCAAGGCCAGGGGTAATTCCAGAGCAACATGGAATGTAATAAAAAACATAATTAATTTCAATAAACCTGAAGCTCCTCCCACTGAATTACTTAAATTTCACAATGATCCCAAAACTTCTCTTAATGCAGTAAATAAGTATTTTGTGGAGATTGGAAGGAAGTTAGTGTCCAACATTACACCTTGTCAAGTACCGATGTTTACTAATTTCAGTAAACTAAGTAGTTCGCCTAATTCTATGGCTCTTTTGGAGATAGAGGTCGGAGAAGTTGAGGCTCTTATTATGAATATAAAATCGGATTGTGCTGTGAGCTGGGATGGTATATCGGGTAATGTCCTAAAGTTATGTCGTCAGAAGTTAAGTCCTGTCATTAGTCATATTTGTAATAGATCTATCCAAACTGGAATCTTTCCTCGGGCTATGAAAAAAGCTATCGTCCATCCTATTCACAAGGGAGGGGATAGGGAGAATCTCAGTAACTACCGGCCTATCTCCATTCTGCCACATATTTCCAAAATTCTAGAGAGGGTTCTGAATAATTCTTTGACCACCTTTTTGAACCAATATGATCTCCTCTCTAAGAATCAATACGGGTTTAGAGCGGGTTCGTCAACAGAAGATTCTGTCGCGGATCTTGTAGAGTCGGCAGTTCGGAATTTGGATAGGGGGGAGAAATGTCTAGCTATATTTCTCGATTTATCTAAGGCCTTCGATACTGTTCATATTCCCACTCTCATTTCAAAGTTACAATTTGTGGGCGTCAGGGGTATTGTTTTAGATATTTTTAAAAGTTACCTGTCTGAAAGATGTCAGAGCGTAAAAGTAAATAACTTGCTCAGTGATACTGAAATTATATCTTACGGTGTTCCACAAGGATCTATACTTGGCCCGACATTGTTCCTCATTTATATTAATGAATTATGCACTTTGGACATCCCTTTTTGTGAAATCTTTACCTACGCAGACGATACAGCACTTTTGATCCATGGGTCTAGTTGGGATATTGCAAAAGTAAATGCTGAGGGGGCAATGAGGATCGTGAGAAGTTGGCTATCTGCGAACCTCTTGAGTGTAAATGTGGATAAGACAAAATTCATTCCTTTCAGTATTAGATCCACCACGAGGCCGCAGTCTGATTACACTGTTGATACTCAGATTGGTGACACAACTATAAATACACATGGATCTTCGTTGCAGTCCTTGACAAGAGCTTCCAGCTTACGATATCTGGGAATCATAATAGACGAACACCTAAATTGGCACTCCCAAATAGAAGCTCTCACCTCACGAGTCAGACGCCTCATCTTCATTTTTAAAAGTCTTCGTGGTTCTGCAGACATTGGCACTCTAAAAATGGTCTACACCTCACTTTGCCAGTCTGTAGTGACCTATTGTATACCCATTTGGGGTGGGGCAGACAAGACTTCGCTTCTGAGGCTGGAGAGGGCTCAGAGGGCTGTTTTAAAGGTCATGCTTCGCAAACCCATTAGATTCCCTACTAGCGAATTATACAGTGTTGTAGAACTTCTAGCCGTCAGACAGCTTTTTGTGCTGCGTTCCTTGTTACGAAAACACCCGACTGTTCTACCCATAAATGTACCAGACAATACTAGAAGACCGAAGGCAATCTGCACGAAGGTGGTCTGCAAGACTTTCTTTGCCTCCCGGCATCACAATGCCCTGAGCTCTGAACTATATAATTATATTGATAAAATTTTAAAAATTAGTAAATATACTAAATTTGAACTAAAGGTTAAGATTACTAATTGGCTGCTAACTCTAAATTATGAAGATACGGAGCAGTTGATGAATTGTCAATGTATGCATTAATAGAATCAATTTAGGTTAGGTGAAATGTATTTGGGTATTTATTTATATATATTATTTATATTACATATTTATATATTTATTTACATTACATATTTATATATTTATTTACATTACATAATTATATATTTAATTACATTACATATTTATATATTTATTTACTTTTATACATTTATGTAGTGGTTACCTACACTTTCATATAGTTCATATGATTTCATATGATTATAAAATTGGATTTTTTGAATCACCACGATTGTTTGCACTAACCCCCGAGATACAGGCGCCCAGCCTAGTTCGGGGGTTAGAGAATTATGTTAAACTATGTTAAAATAAAATATATATGTGTAATTAAGTTAGTGTAAAGGTGTTTTTGTACAAATAAAGATTATTATTATTATTATTATTATTATCTATAAATTCCTATTTAAACTTCAAAATAAATGTCGAATAAAGTTACTAAGGAATAAAGTAGCGTAGCCTCTTGTTAACTTATATATAGGACTCATTTAGAAGTTATTTATCAAGCGAATGCATAAGTGATTCAGCATGTGTAGTTAAGAGCATATTTCACAAATCTGCTCTGGGGAAGAGAAGACAGCGGAATCGGTTCTCGCATGACTACTCGCAAACTACCCTCAACTGGCCGCCGGCCAATATGCTAATAACTGGACTTGTGCTTCCGACCTCCAAACAGCTTTAACACAAACTATATTCATGGAAAAAGTGCGTGCTAATTTCCAGATAAACTATGGAAATTGAATTTTCAAAAGACGCTTTTAAGTGAAGTTATCAACAGTAAAGTTAGGTTATCAATAGATTAAAATAAAATAGACAATATTTTTTTTAACGAGAAACTAGAGGAACTACTTACAGGTCGCACAATTTTTTTATATTATTATATTATGAAGTGAAAACATCTTTAGCCACGTAGGATTCTTTTTGTATGGGAAAAAGTACTGAACTTGCGTGATCGTCACGCTCAATGAGTGACACGCTCAGTTAGTGACACGCTCAGTTAGTGACACGCTCAGTTAGTGACACGCTCAGTTAATGACACGCTCAGTGACGTTTAATGTTGAAGTGAATTTTTTTAGGAATGATGGGCAATTTTGGGATAGCGAAAAGCACTAAACTTGCGTGACCGTCACACTGAGTTAGTGACACGCTCAGTTAGTGACACCCTCAGCGAATTACACGCTCAGTGATGTTTAATGTTGAAGTGAATTTTTTTAGGAATGATGGGCAATTTTGGGATAGGGAAAAAGCACTAAACTAGCGTGACCGTCACGCTCAGTTAGTGAAATGCTCAGTTAGTGACACGCTCAGTTAGTGACACGCTCAGTTAGTGACACGCTCAGTGAGTGACACGCTAAGCAAATGACATGCTCAGTAACCTTAATTTTTTTTAGGGAGAATGAGCAATTTTGGGGTGTGATAAAACTCTCAGTGATGCTCAGTTATTTTTCAACACGGACGAAGTCGAGTTCACCAGCTAGTGTAGCATAAATTGAAATTGTCTGTAGATTTTATTTAGATTTGAAATTACATCTGCAGTGAAGACAGCCCAAATGAGCTGTTTCACTTCAATGGGAGAAATGGACTAAACAAACGCGTAATCAAGTAAAAACCTAATTTATGACAGTTACCTCGTTAACGACCCTCGACTATTCTTGCTCCGCATCCCCAACCCCCTGCAACCCCTTTCGACCCCTCTCTCGTCCGATAACATCTAAACGATATGATCGCGGCCGAGCACCGGATCTCGTAAACATTTGTTTAACGAGAAACAACAAATAAATTGTTTATTATTAACGCTAACACTAATTTGTAGTTGCTATTCCCAACTGAACCCTTTTCACATTAAAGGTTCCTGTTTAAAATATGCGGAAATCCCCTATATTGGGGCACTTTTGTATGGGAAAAAGTACTGAACAGCAACTGGATTTTATTTTTGCTATTAAAAAAACTGTTAGCTTTGAGAGCGTGTACAAAGCGCCACTAGCTTAAAAAAATGATCCCTCGGGAGCAGTCCTTTTTTTCTGGATGAAAGCTACCCTATGTCCTTTCTGGTGTCCCTGACAACGTGTATGCAAAATTTCATTGAAATCCATTCAGCAGTTTTTGCATGAAAGAGTTACAAATATCCATGCATACATACATCCATACATCCAAAAAAACTTTCGCATTTATAATTTTAGTAGGATAGAAAAATGTACCAAAATGTCTCCTCTCAGCATATAAGTAGTCGTAGCAAAGCTGCGTAGCATAGAGTGAAGATTGGGGGTGCAAATAAATGTCTTCCAGACGCCGCTGCGACAGTGAGAGAGAGAGAGAGAGAGAGAGAAACCAATACATCTGGGGGAGAAATGAGAGGGAGGCGACATCGAAACGAAATTCTGTTGATTGTGCAGATTAGCCGCGATAAGCGAGATACTGCGGGGATCCCGTACCGTCCAAGCGAATCTAAAGCCAATCACATAGCGATACGACCTGAATTCGCTTGACATAGTTCGCATTATATCCCGAAACGGTATTTGTTGAAATGTTCCGATAATAAAGTGGCCTTCCATCCGACTATGTGTTAGCTGAATTGCGAACACATGAAATCTGTTTAATTTTCAGCCACCACAGTCTAGTTATAGACATGACCCGAGCTGACTTGATCAATATCAACCCTTAATGCGACACTAGCTATGTCCTAAGGCTTTGCCTCTTTGGATTTTTATTCTTTTTCTTATTCTCTTTAAAATTGAGGAGAACATTCAGATCATTCCTTCATTCTAAATTTTTAATATTGTTTGTTTATTACACTTTCACGTCTTAACTATGCTACTCATCCTACCATCATGAAGTTTTGTATGCACGTTGTCAGGGACACAGAAAAGGTCATAGGGTACCTTTCATCTTGTTAGGCGCGTATGTTGAAATGGTACCAAAACTGTTTACTAGATGGCGTCCCTCAGTCGAGTTAGATCGCGCTAACGTTTGGTGACCGCAAATATGTATGAATTCTCTCAATGAATTTAATAAATTCCTTCTACCAGTGCAGTGTTTTATTTATTTAAAGATATTAGAAATCAGTAATCTATAATTTGTGTGGTACTTAGTGTTCCCCTAACACATCTTGAAAAAGAAATAAAAGAATATCATTCCTGAGGGATCAAGTAAAATAAAAATAAAAATCAACACAACAAAAATGTATGAGCAATAAATTTTCAATGCTTAAAAAGTCGCGGACAAAATAAAAGCTATTCAAAAAATAAATCAAATTAAGATATATTTTTTATTTGTAAAACGCAATTATTGCGTGAAAAGATGACAGCTTAAGGTGTTTCCTTAAATTGTTTGGAACTGACAAACAAGTCCATTGAATAGACGCGAAGTCATTACGAGTGAATAGAAGACACTGCTTGCAATAGACAGACAGAATAAAGTAGGTTCCTTATAAATTGTGACGAGTGGAGGCGATCGAGGGTGGAAAAAACTGGAGGGAGCAATCGCAGGCGCGTGCCCTCCGCTATGCTGATTTATTGGGACCACTTAGTGGGGCGCACAGTGCTCGGGAATAGCAGTGTGGAAACTGTCTCAAATTGAAAAAATATCATTAATTTGTGTACATTTTAATATTGATTAATCAAGGGAATATTATAATTGAGTCATATAGAATCAAAAACAGCAATCTGACTTTTGACTTATTAACGGTAATTAGGAAAAGTAGTATCATTATTACAAATGAACGTATGCAGATTGCTGTATTTGATACCAATATGGCTTTTACATTCAGGTTTTTGGTGGAATATATTGCTGTTTTTGATACGATGTGGCTAAATAAGTAAAAAGTATTTTAAAAAGACAGTGTTACCATATTCATAACTCGAATTGCGTAAAACTGACAGATTGCTGTTTTTGATTCTATACGACTCAATTATCCTAAGAGAGTTATGCCTGGGCGAGTTAAGCGAGACGGCCACTGGGGCCGGAAGGTTCTCGAGTGAAAGCCACGGACCGGCAAGGACACACACTCCACCCACTAGGTGGAAAGACGACCTGATAAGGGCCAAGGGTCGACTTGTCCCATTGGAAAATATATTGAAGGCCTAAGCCTAGCAGTGGACGTCCCGTGGCTGCGTTTATGCGCTTAGGAATATAAATATACATATTGAAGTAGTTCTATTTCTTAGTAAGTATTTTATAATCTAGATACAGATATGACTAAGGAATATTATTCACAAAGCAAAATAATTTATATTATGTCACAACCCTTAACACTTGTGTCAGTGAGACGAACGGGAACGAAGGACAGAATTCGGCAGGATTTTTATCAAAATATGTATCATGTTAAATATTTATGTTGTAAATGATATTAAAAATGTGTGTCAGAAAGATGTTAGAACGCCTACTTACTGCAGTTCAGCTATACTAGTACCGCACCCTCCGAATGTGGAGAAGACGACTATTCGTATTCTACATGTGTTAACGATTACTTTAAGTCTCGAGGGTACATTTTACTCCTAAATTTTTTTAATTTTTTTTTTTAAGTTCAGACCGACTCGACTGACTGTGACTGACGGTAGACGGCTAAAAATTATAAATGCGAAAGTTTGTATGTATGTATGGATGTTCCACGCAACTCTTCCACGCAAAAACTACTGAAGATTATCTCTCGAAAACAGTACTTTTTTCTGGATGAAAGGTACCCTATGTCCTTTCTTGTATCCCTGACAACGTGTATGCAAAATTTCATGATGATCGAATGTGTGAAAAGGTAGCAGACAAACAGACAGAGTTACTTTCGCTAATATTAGTATGGATTCACTAAGTTCCCTGTACACGGGTAAAGCCGGGGCACGTTGATATAGTTTAATCATGGAAAAATTATGTATTTTCGTTTTCCAAATTCGGTGGCAGTTAATTCGGCTGTGCAATCTTTTATATTATGATGGTCGCGTTGTTAAGAGCGAGCGTAGTCCCGTTTTAAGCCGCATTTTATGGAGAGTCCCGCGGGAACGATCGAACCAGCTTCTGTATAATGTACTCACTCACTCATACCACACACCTACACACACACACATACACACAGAGAGAGATAGGTACCTCCTTTTCTATTCGCTGAACAATGTTCACAATCCGATTCCTACAACATTATGTCTTATTAAGACCTATTTTATTCAGGAATTCGTCAGAGGAAGGGTTTCAAATTTTGTATTCTACAATTTGAATTGTATTGTAAATTTCAAATTATGTAATATTTACAATATTATGTAAACTTTAAGTCAAGTTTAAACTTTATTGATGGCATGCTAAGTATAATATGTTTTCACCCAGTATCCATCGATTTTGTGGTACTTAAAATTGGTATATTTTCAAATTCGTATTTCAATATATATTTAAGAACTAGCTGGTGCCCGCGACTTCGTCCGCGTTAAAAAAGCAATATATCGCCTGACATCGTTATTGCTATTATACTTAGCCAGGAGTTAGTTTCCTTAATTTTAGATAATCCCTCGGGAGCAGTACTTTTTTTCTGGATGAAAGGCACACTATGTCCCAGACAACGTGTAAGCTAAATTTCATGGTGATCGGTTCAGTAGTTTTTGCGTGAAAGAGTTACAAACATCCACACATACATCCATATAAACTTTCGCATTTATAATATTAGTACAGATTTGTTATTGTTCTTTGATCTAACATATAAATTATGGATAAAATATTATTTTAAGTGTATCCCTTCCTCGTTTATCGCTCTTACCATTAGTGAAAACCGTATCAAAATCCTTTAGCCGAGAAAGAGACAGAGGCGAACATTTTTTTTATAATATGTATAGACAGATATTGATTTGTTTAACAAATAAAACTCCAATCTCTTACAAACATAATAACCCAGTCATATTTCCCGATCTACCCTATATCAAATTCAGACACCGGTTCACTTCCGCGTTTGGCAAACACAAAAGTTAACTTTACAATACCAGCGACTGTAAGGGGAGAGGGTAGAAGGGGGGGATGTTATCACAACCTAATAATAATACACAAACCGGAAGTTTGCAATCAAGGGAGACAGAGAGCGGAGCGGAAGTTGCACAGATTGAATCGGACGTCGCGATGACAGATTGGAAGAGGGAGGCGGGCGGATAGTGTTCGCGAGTTTTGCTAATAAAACGATAATAATTTATGAAGAAAATAGCGTTGGATATAACAGTACATTGCTATTGTTATTGCGATAGCAATGAGTACACGTTTGGTCTAGCTAGTGGCTAGTAACCCTAGCTGTTGACCAAACGGTCGCGGGTTCGAATCCCGCTAGGGGTGTGTTAATATTTTACCTTTGTACCTGAGTCATGGATGTTTTGTATTTATGATATGTATGTATTTACAAAAAAAGTAATCTATGTAGTATATCAACTGTCTGATACCATAATACAAGCATTAGTTGCTTACAATAATCGCAGGCGAGTGTTGCTAAAGATACTGAGTGTGTCACGAGATTTCGTCATCAAAATGGCGTCCAGGCGCATAAGCCACAAATTTGCGTGGCTTATTTTGTGTAAAAAAGTTACAAGCGATTTTTGTAACATGCTTTGCGTTATTCGGTAATAAGAAATTCTAGGATTAAATGTGTGAGGCATAGGGCGGTATTAGACATTGCTTAATTTCTTATTTTTTTTTACATATTTTTCTAAATTTAAAATACCCTAAGTTATTCCCATAACATCAGCTAACATCCAGTAACAGTCTCATCAAAATCGGTCCAGTCGTTTCAGAGAACAGAGAACAAACATACACAGAGAAAATTGGTAATATATTTTTTAGAAATTTTTTTTTGTATGTAACCTTGCATACTTTGATATATGTATGTATTTATTAGAAAGCAGTTATTTTGATATTACAAACAGACATTTCCATTTTATTTATTAGAATAACCTAAATTACTAATTTCATATATAAATTTCTAACAGTAACTCGGCTTAATTATTGTAAGAAACGGAACTTCTCATAAAAGATTTAGTTTGTAAATACAAATTTTGTAAAGGGAATGATGCCACACTTTCGTCCTAAGTATTAATTTTGGGCGAAACTCAGCCACAACAGAAAACCTCTTATCTTTGTAAGTGTTTCCCTGTAATTAAATAAAAGCGTAATGAGTTGTCGACGGACGAAACGAAACTTTTAAGGCGCATGCGCTCTTTAAAAGAAAGGGCACCGCACTTCTATAAACGCTGGTTTTGCTTGTGTCTCTTGGGAACGGTAAGTATCTATTACATTTTTGGAGTAAACTCCAAAAATCGAATTTGGATATCACTACATAGTATAAAACAAAGTCGCTTTTTCTGTCCCTATGTCCCTTTGTATGCTTAGATCTTTAAAACTACGCAACGGATTTTAATGCGGTTTTCACTAATGGGTAGAGTGGTTCACGAGGAAGGTTTAAGTACATAATTTACTAAGTTACGCGGGCGAAGTCGCGGGCAGCAGCTTTAATTTTATTAACACGTAATTTTATAAACTATAACTAACATGTAGTGCCATCTGTTAACTTTTAGATGAATTAGAGTACTACATTGCTTCAAACAGAACTCCCTAGATGGCGTTGTAAATTTTGCATACACGTTGTCTGGGACTCCAAAAAGGACATAGGGTACCTTTCATCCAGAACGCGGACGAAGTCGCGGGCACCAGCTAGTATCTAATAAATATAAAATTCTCGTGTCGCAGTGTTTGTTGCCAAACTCCTCCGTAACGGCTGGACCGATTTTGATGAAATTTTGTGTGCGTATCGGGTAGGTCTGAGAATCGGCCAACATCTATTTTTTATACCCCTAAATGTTAAGGGTGGTTCACCCCAAAAAATTTTTTTTTTTATTTTTTCGCAAAACAACGTTTGCCGGGTCAGCTAGTATATTTATATAAGCCCGTGGTATGAAAATTCATGGAAGTAAAATCAAAATTCTTACACGAATACGTTACAATACTTAGTTTCACAGATATTGCGCCATCTACACAATTTTGTTTGAAAAAAGAACAATGTTGTTCTTTCGGCGTATTCGAATTGTGAAAATTTAAATATTATAATCGTAACGAGTGATCCGATCCGACACACGATCGTCCAATCGTGTGTCGGATCGGAGCTGACACACACAATTTTTTTACAATTTTTTACACTGTTTAATTTTTATATATAACTAGCTGATACCCGCGATTTCGTCCACGTTCTGGATGAAAGGTACCCTATGTCCTTTCTGGTGTCCCAGACAACCTGTATGCAAAATTTCATGGTGATCGGTTCACTAGTTTTTGCGTGAAAGAAAGCGTAACAAACAAACAAACAAACTCACATTCACATTTATAATATTAGTAAGGATACATTATTTTTCAGCTAGACGATATTCACATAATTAGAATCTTTTATCGACACAGCTATTCGAATAACATCGAGATTCCGAATGATACGGAACTCGCTTCCGTATTACAGTCGCGTTCAAAATATTTATTGATATTTTTTATTTGTATTTACAAGGATACACATAATTATACTTTTTAAAAATAAGATTTTATAAACACTTGTGATGTCACGTGGGACAGTTTTACTTTTAATTAATAGAACTGTTCCATTAGTTATCCTATCCTATTTATTTTTAGTTATTCTAGTTCCTAGTTATTTTTATCTATTTATTTTATTTTATTACTATCCAACACATATTTCAACACAAGTTAATAACACCTATCAACAAGTACATACATAGGTTTTTTTTATTGTAAGCCCTTTAAAAAATAACAGGTAGAAAATATGAAAGTTTATGTTCCTCCATATGAAAATAAATACTATAATAATATTTTCTCAACATAAATGAAGAACTAAAATACATATTTATTTTATTGTCATTTAATTGAAAATTATTCATCATTGATTATTATTTTTAATATTATTAATATCATAAAAGTGCTTACTATAACAAAGACTATAGTTTTCACATAATTAGCACACATATAGTTACACATATAGTTACACATATAGTTACACATAATTAGCGTCTGAGTAAGAGGTATTAAATAACTTACCAATAAGAAGTATAAAGTGCAGGAGTGTGGAAAAGTGTAGAGTCGCAGGCATCCGGGCACAGGATCCGACGCGGAGGCATGGAGCCGCCATTGTGACGTCAGTGCACGAGCGACGCGAGGAGAGAGACGGAGTGATAGTGGGAAGGTGTGTGCGAGCGAGAGAGACAGAGGCGCGGGGAAGGGGGCGGAGCGCAGAGGGCGCTCATCTCAATGGTCCCTGCATCTGAAACAAACATAATATTCTCTTAAAATATTATCTTTCCAACTGTACATTAATTATTTATATTTGTTGTAATGTATTCCTGACTGCATTTCCACTCTTCAGCTGTATTTATTTTTCTAGAGTTATCAGTAAGCATTGTAGGTATTGTAGATATGATTGATTTTGGAAAGATTTTTATCGAAAATAAATTTAGTTTAAAATTATTAAAAAAAATAAACAATAAATATGAACTTTTGACTGTGACTATACCAATCGGTGATACACAATAACTATATATGTAGTCACTCGTTGCCGAATTTCATACTTGTTTAGGAATTAAAAATAAAATTATAACGTTAGAAAATAGTACTCCTTTTTATTTACTTAATTCTATATGAGATAAAAGCTATACAAGAAGCCGTTCTAATAAGTCTGCAATACAGGAACGTGCTTATACGCGCGAGGTCGTGTGGTTTTATATTAATGTTAGCCTTAGGGCGCATACACAACAATATCGCATGGCATGATATCACTTTTGTAACGGTCTTGCACTTTTATTTCAAGTTTTTTTCAAGAAAATAATGTGTGCGGAACGACTACTAAAATATATTTAAATTTAAAGTTGGCTTTTCGCACATTTCGAATTGTGCGAGGCGACTACTAATTCATGATGCGTCATCCGATTATTTATCATTCAACCTATAGCGTTCTTTGTTTTTCTTTAACTTTGTGTTTTATTTTTTAATTTTTGTATAGTTCGTTTTTAATTTCAACTTTGTAATAATTTTATTCATTTTTCGTTTTTAGTTTCAGCTCTAACTCGCTTATATAAAAGTTATCTATCCGTGGACACGCTTGTGGACTATATGTGTTAATTTTGTGTCTCAAAAATGAATAAAATAAAACAAATAAAATACAGATATTTAAAACTGAAAAGTTTCATTGTACGATTCCATGCTATGCGACCCCGCACGCACTGCACCTTTGTGTTCGCGCCCTTAGACGCTACGGAGCAAGGCGGCAGCGGCAGGAAGCTCTCTAAACACTTCCTTCCAGTCGATTCGTGAGAAATACGATCACCTCTCCTCCCCCCTCCCATATTCCCATATTGCATACCCCCCACATTCATGGCGAAATGCTACACGTACACGCGGGAATTCGCACCAAAAACCCCGTTTCACACACTAGCCAAATATTATTTCGCATCGAGGTGTAATGTCACCTCGAACATGGAATAACAATTTGTCGGAGACTCCGCACGGTATGATCTCGCCCCATTTGTTTCTTGTTTTCCCCCGCCTTTTATTATTCTATTTTTTCTCACATATTTTCTCTTTTATGTACCGAGCATTTTTCAACTTAATTTTACTAAGGCGTTGGCTCCGCACGCAGCGTTAAATGGAGCCAGTGTTAAAACATGATTAGTTTGAAACATGATTAGTTTAATTAAATTTTAGTAGTAAACTGAACTGAAATTATTTCTATTCCTATTCCAACAAAAAAAAATATTTAACATCCCTTTGGAAACTACGATGCCACAGACAGACTCAAAGGCATACAGGCCAAACTTATAACACCCCGTTTTTGCTTCGGGCGTTGGGGGTATTACCATTCATACGATGCTAACACTGTCGAAAATCTCTCGTCTCGTCTATAAATAAAAATACGTACAATTGTGAGGCATCCAAAATTAATATCTTACTACCGAATGAATTAGAATGAGTGAAGACCTCTTTTTGAATAAATGAAATAGCATTTATATAGCAGACGAATGAGCAGACGCTAACACAAATTTTGACAAATTCAAATTTAAAATGTAAATTACTCGTTAATTAAATTTTCAATAAATAAAAACACTAGAATTTAGATTTTAATTCGCTTTGTACTGCATATAATATGACAACAGTATTGTCAGAGACCCTCAATAAAATTAGATGAACATCCTAAATCAAGAACTCTTAGACTCTTTAGTCGTTTCTTAGCAGCAAATCACTTGCGATACTTCCCAGTCAAGCGTTCAGCAAATAAATCTATCTGAATGTTGTGTTAGCACAAGTACTATGTCTATTGTCTACCTGGGCGGGACCTCTTTATTGTCTTTGTCGACTTATATAAATGTTACTAAAACTTGCTATTTCATTGTGAAAGTTTCTGAAAGTGAGATAATCACAGACTAAATAAAATTTTGTTGTTATTTTTTATTTTAAAGATAAATAATACCAAATAAATTAATAAATATATTCACACATTCCACACAGCACCATCTAGTTGCAAAGTAAGCAACTTAGTGCTTGTATTATGGATACCAGACAGTTGATATACTACATACATTACTTTTTTTTGTAAATACATACATATAATAAATACAAAACATCCATGACTCAGGTACAAAGGTAAATATTAACACATAAATATTTGCCCCTAGCGGGATTCGAACCCGCGACCGTTTGGTTAACAGCCAGGGTTACTAGCCACTAGACCAAACATGTCGTCAAAGATGACAAAAAGAATGGTTGTCTGAGTTTCTTTCGGGTTTTCTTCTAAAGAACGACATACCTAATCTTGGCTTTTCTTTCCGAAACCCTGATAATTAAATGATGTTTCTTGCCATTTTTCCTCATAGAACATGCATTACGAAGTAATATTAAATGCAAAGATTTGACCAAACTTTGCAATTAAAAATTTATATTATACTAGCTGGCGTCCGCGACTTCGCCCGCGTGAAAAAAGTAGCTTATCCTGTGTCCGGTACGTCTAAATGTTTATCTACCAAGTTTCATGAAAATTATGGAGGAACATACATACATACATACACATACAATACCTACACTTACAGATTTCCCATTTAATTTAAAGCATTTTTATTTAAGGATATGCTCAAGTAAATTGAAAACAGCCCCTAGTTTCTGTTCCGTCTTTAACAGAGGCTCGCCTCAGGGGAGCGACGCCTAATCCGCACTTCATTATCGCAATAGCTGTACGCCGCCAAGACTCCGCAGTTACCACACACTCAGACTCGATATACCTAACTACATATTAGTGGTACACACACACACATACACATTATATAAATTAAATACACGTACACGTAAAAACTGGAAAAATATTGGTTCTAAAGTGAAAAGGCAGACATCTATCAGAGGAAGCTATACCATACCGCCCGTTCTTGCTAGTCGAACAAATTATGATATTCATACTCTTACTAATGCTAATGTGAAAGTAACTCTATCTATCTGTCTGTTAATCTGTCTGCTAACTTTTCACGCCTTAACTACTCAACCTATAATCATGAAATTTTGCATAAGCGTTGTCAGGGCTACAGGAAAGAACATAGGATAAATACCTTTCATTCAGAAAAAAAGTACTGTTCCCGAGTGATAATCTTAAAATATAAAGAATATGGCGCCACAGTCGCGTGGCGGCGCCACCGTCGTCTTCTTCAATCGTTTTCTTTTTCTTTTTCAATCGGACGAAGTCGCGGGCACAAGATAGTTAAAAATAAATCATAAATTCTACCTTTTTTTTCTATTTTTTCAGATATTTTGAGAATATTATAGTAGTAATTATAATGATCGAAGTATGAAAGAAGATTACATAAGAGCAGAATACGAGTACAGCTTCCTATAATAGGCTTTGCGTCAGTATTTTCCCGATTTTCCCCCTATTACGTATTCTCTTGTTAGCGAATATATATTTTGTATTTTGGATATTAAATTCTGAAGCAAACAGTGGCGTAAAAATGGCTAAATTAGTTTTTCCTGTAAATATTTCTGACATATTATTATACGCTTCCTCCTTATATAAATATTCTCTCTATTGAATTTTTATGTTATATTAAAAAAATCTTCATCCATACATACAGATAATATAAAGGGGAAGGGTTTGTATTTTTGTTTATAATGAAAAAATTCAAAAACTACCGGATCAATTTTAAAAATTCTATCACCTATAGAAAGCTACACTATCAGCCAGTAACATCCGTACTTACTAATATTATAAATGCGAAAGTTTGTATAGATGTATGGATGTTTGTAACTCTTTCACGCAAAAACTACTGAACCGATCACCATGAAATTTTGCATACACGTTGTCTGGGACATCAGAAAGGACATAGGGTGCCTTTCATTGCTTTTTCAACGCGGACGAAGTCGCGGGCACCAGCTAGTATTTTATAAAGTCACGCGGGCGAAGTCGAGTGCAACAGCTGGTATTTTAGATATAGTCTCCTTAATTAGAATCTGATGACTGACAGTGCCAATAAAATGTAGGTATTCTTAAATTCAAAAACATTCGCAATGTCGAATCCCTCACCGATTTGAGTGCAGATAATTGAGTGTGACAGGCTGACGAACGAGTTTATGGTGCGAAGCCGAGACTTATCTACGGGGAGGTCCCCACTACGGGGAATTACCTCATGTTGTCATTTATCATCTATTGTTACTCAAGTAGCGTTCATTTGCACCCTTGTTGCCTTCACGTTAGAGTTCACATTTAAATGTCACTTAGTGGAAGCGATAAGCTCTATGCCACACCTTTTCACAATAATTTCATATCTTAGATTAATTACCTGACAGGTGGTGAACTATGTTTTGATATTATTTTTCTTTTATTTTTATGGAAAGTGTGATCGATTAGATTTGCCTGTAAATCTTTGGGACATATTAGGGATTACCTTTTTTTTGGTAGGTGCCTACCTCAGTCTAATAAAACAAGCAATCTCATAAATATGCTCCAAACTTAATGTTCCTAAATAATGTAGCTTTTTATAGGTGAAAGAATCCTCCTAAACAGACAGACTTCTCCTAAACGGTCATACAGACAGAAGCGGAAATCGACTTTATAATATACTATGTGAAGATATACAGATTTACATTAAAACATATTGTTATTTATATGTCAAAAACCCCCACAACGATGCTAAATAGTTAAATATATTACTAGCTCCTTACGTATGTACAAGATGGGTTGAAACCCCCGCGTGACAAATGCGCCCGACAAACGCGCTTGAGAAAAATTTGAGCAATAACAAGTTGCTACAACTTTTGAGGGTTATGAGTGAAATTCATTTTTGTGAAACAAGATTGCGCATTAGGTACGCCTCGCGATTTATTTCTTTCATTGCCACAAAGTACGAATGTGCGAATAACATTTTATATTAAGCGAAATGAAGACTATTCTTTAACTAAGGCTCGACGCACACATAAACCACTAATATACTGTATACAAAATCCTATATTAACTAATATTATAAAGTACTAGCTGCAACTACATCCGCGTTGAAAAATAAAAAATCTTTGAGTAAATATTTTTCTATAGTTATACAGTGCGTATATCATTATATTGCACGCGACTTCGTCCGCGTAACTTTTTATAAAATATAGCCTATGTTACTCCCTGACAATGTAGCTTCCCAACAATGAAATGATTTTTCAAATCGGTCCAGTAGTTTCGGAGCCTATTTAATTCAAACAATCAAATCTTTCCTCTTTATAATATTAGTAATAGTATAGACTAGCTGGTGGCTGCAACCACAGATGAAATAATAGTTACTGCTGCAACTTAGTACGGGCTGTTGTTCGTTTTTTCAAAAATCCCACAGAACAGAACATTTTTCCAGGTTAAAAAAGTATCATGTAGTTTCTGAAATAAATTTCTTTCTTTATTCTTATTCTTTATTTTATGGAATTTTTTGTGTAGGTCTTAGAATAGGTCGCAAACTATTTTTTTTATACCCTTAGGTGATAAGGGTGGCCCACCTCCAAATCAGCTCGTATTAGTATAGATAGAAAGTATCTTATCTTATCTTAGAGTCCAATAAGCCTTATAATATGTACTTGAGTGAGCCTTGTTTTTTTTATTGATTATCATTTGTAATTTACATATAAAACAATTCATTCACGATTTTAATAAAGTGTGATCGAGAAATGTAATTGTCTGGTACAGATCGCGTACCCTATCCCCAAATAAATGGAGTTAGGGACCCCTTGGAGCGTTGGAGCCCTATAGATATTCAAATAAGTCAGAGGGACGATGTGATTGCCTGTGACCATTCAACGACATTTCTTTTGCTTCGGCAAACACACCCACATCTAAATCGGTTGGGTAATCTCGTGTTATATTATACTAGCTTTTGCACGCGACTTCGCGCGCGTAACTTTATAAAATATACCCTGTCCTTTCTGGTGTTCCAGACAACGTGTATGCAAAATTTCATTGAAATCCATTCAGTAGTTTTTGTGTAAAAGAGTTACAAACATCCATACATACATCCATACAAACTTTCGCATTTATAATATTGGTATATTATACTATAGCTGTTGCACGCGACTTCGCCCGCGTAACTTAGGGCCTCTTACACCATCTGTCAAGTAGGCTAACCGTTATTTAAAATCACCTGTCACCGGGAATAATTTAGCTGATATATACCTTTGTTTGTCGGCAAAAGTCTCAAACATTAAAAAGGAAATAATAAAAAAATCACCTCTGAAAGGATGCACTAAACCGAGTGCATAATTTAATAAAACTTATTCTAAAAGTAACTAATCAACACTTTACTTGTAGTTGCTGAAAGAGGCCCTTAATAAAATATGGCCTATGTTATTCGCTAATAATGTATAGCTTTATATTGGTTAGAGAATTTTTAAAATCGGTCTAGTAGTTTTTGAGTTTTTTTCCTTGGAAACAAAAATATATATATATTTTTTAATAATATTATAATAGTAAGTATAGACAATCTCAACGATTTCTAGATAAAATTATAACTCTAAAGAACTACATTTTCAAAAATTAATGTCAATTTAGACGCATTTTTAGAAATGCGTCTAAATTGACATTATTTTTTTTTTATATATTTAAAATAAATATATTAAATCTATACAATATATACCTAGTATAAAATCATAAATGAACTGTGTTACATTAAAATAGTTTTTACAATTTCTGGCTGACCGTGCACGCCAATCACAGAAACGGCTTCTCCGATTTTAATGCTGTTATCACTGATTTATTGATGATTACTATACCTACTTTTCTTTCTCCACTGCAAAAATCATTTCAACAGCAAAATGCAATCCGTACTAATATTATAAATGCGAAAGTTTGTATGGATGTATGGATGTTTGTAACTCTTTCACACAAAAACTACTAAACCGATTACCATGAAATTTTGCACACACGTTGTCTGGTACACCAGAAAGGATATAGGGTACCTTTCATCCAGAAAAAAGTGCTGCTCCCGAGGTATCATCAAAAATTAAGGAAACTAACTCCTGGCTGAGTGTAATAGCAATAACGATGTCAGGCGATATATTGCTTTTTCAACGCGGACGAAGTTGCAGGCACCAGCTATTTTTTTATATGTTAGGTAAACTCGCTGCAAAAATGCAAGCGTACCCTGTCACTAATTAAATGCATTAAAAATCCTATATAACGATTTCATTCTATATATTTTTTATTCACCTCACATTCATTGTATTTATTACTAGCTGGTGCTCGCGACTTCGTCCGCGTGGAATAGTTATTTTGGGAATCATTTGGGTATCTCGAACGGTTTTCGCAGCGCACGCAACGGAAGCCCTCAAAGATGAATAATTTTCCCCGTTTTTTTTTCCACATTTTCGACTGTTTCTTCACTCCTATTAGTCGCAACGTGATGTTATATAGCCTAAAGCCTTCCTCGATAAATGATCTATCCAATACAAAAATAATTTTTCAATTCGAACCAGTAGTTCCTGAGATTAGCGCGTTCAAACAAACAAACAAACTCTTCAGCTTTATAATATTAGTATAGATAACAAGTAACCGATAGGTTTTACATGAAAATCTTTGTTTTGAACATAGACACAATCGATGTCCGCAAACAGCTACAGTAGGCGTAACACAAGAGAGCTTGAGAAAACTTAAAATTATCAGGAAAAACTACTAATTTCTCTTCTATTCAGACATAGAAGTATTCACAGATCACAATTATTGGGTATTTGTTCACTCACCGGGTACGGAACACGCAGTTGGGGAGTAAAAAAAATTGACACGACAACCCTCTCGGCGGGACGACCGCGGGTACACTGGCCGTGCCCACCCTCCCCTCGGAAAACCCCTAGCACTGACACCCCCATCCCCGCATCCCCTATCGTTCGCAATCACATTCGAGACAGTACATAGGAAGGACAGTATCTAACATCAAATCCATTCATAATTATCCTTACTAATATTATAGATGTGAATGTGAGTTTGTTTGTTTGTAACAGCTTTCACGCAAAAACTATTGAACCGATTACGCCGCATGTGCCGCAAGCAACGCCATATGTGCTGCTGACCATAGAGGGATGAAGGATAAGGAAAGGGTGGGATAATGGGTAAGTACCTTTAAGCTAGTAAGTCCGTGCTCTAAGCTAAGTTCTTTTAAGTTACGCATCGGATTTCAATGAGAATTTCCTTAATGGAAACAAGCAGCACCTGTAGCTTTGCTTGTGTTACGGTAGCCACCTACCATCAAGTTGACCATCAGCCTGTCTGTTGGCCTCAACATTTAAAAAAAATGTGTAAATTTATTCAGTCACCTACTGGTTCTTTTTTATTATATTGTCCAATATGACTACGCCGATAGACAATAGATACTAGCGCCATCTATATGCTAGAAAAACAACTAAGAGTTTTTTTTTAAATATAATAATGTAATTCCATGTATCAATACATTTCACTTGAATCACAGATAACAGTATAATATAAATTAATAATAATAATGATCACAATATAGATTATTAAAATTAAATAATAAAAATAATACAATACAAAATTTCAACATTATCATTTGAAATACTTATAAGAATTAAATAAAACTTATTTTCTATACAACTTGAAAATCTTGTACTGACTTTCGTGTAACTTATTATTAAACTTAATAGAACAGGAACATTCAGGTTAAGTATACTCGCTTGGCTCTCCATGTAAACTTGATTTAGCCTTCCTGCGGGACAAAAACAAATTTGTTAACTTACACACTTCACAGTTCATTCGGCCACGGACAGATGGCGACAGAACCTAGAGGTTAGATAGCGCCATCTAGGTTAAAGACTAGACACTTTATGTAGGTTCGAAGTGGACCCAACCCAAGATTTAATGAAATCATTTATTGAATCAACCACCAGGAGTCATAAAACTAAATAAAATTTGACTCCATGGTCATTTTTTATTATGCAGTTCTATAGATGTGATATATAAATAATAGATGGATGAAAGAAATTTTTGAACCCACCTGTAGATGGGGTGAGAAAAAATTAAAACAAGTTTATTTTTTTACAAAATTATACAAAAATTATAGAGTTGGAAAAAAGGTTCACATAAATATTGTAAATAATTTAATTTTACATAAAAAATTTTTGCTTTTTCTTGCTAAATTTAAAATTAACAAAATTAAATTATGGAGACAAGAGGTAGGTATACTGACCCTGGCCGGGTAGACGAAGGTAGATGTGGTATTGGTGCCGGAGCCATTGGAGGCCTGGCAAGTGAACTCGCCCATGTCCATCCACAGGAGCGTCGAGATGGACAGGTCCCCAGAACGAAGGATCTGGAGAAGGACACGACCATACTTATTACAATTATTATACTTAACGAAACTTACGTAAGTATATTAGACACGACCAATTATTATACTTACTAGAGTTTATAATAAGCTGTTGCAAACGACTTTGCCCGCGAAACTTTTTATAAATATTGCTTATATTTTATAAAGTTACTCTAACGTAACTAACGTGTTACTCCCTGATAACGTAGCTTTCTATGGGTGAAAGAATTTTTCAAATCGGTCCAGTAGTTTCGGAGCCTATTCAATTCAAACAAACAAACAAATCTTTCCTCTTCATAATATTAGTACAGATAGATAGCCTTAGTTAATCGCTGATAATGTAGCTTTAAAGTCACAGACAAGTCAGACAAAATATAAATTGTATAGGTATTTTTGGTACCTTCATCCTATAACTGTTCTTGATGACATCGCCCCTGTTGTCCAGCCAGACGACGCGCGGCTTCGGATAGCCCTTGACGCGACAAGGTAGAAGGACGCTGCTGCCTATCGTGCCCATGTACGCCTTGTAGGACGCGACGATACGCGGCGCCAGGGGAGACAGTCTCGTCCGCTCCTCTATCGACCTGCCTCCAATGCTGTACACGGTCGCCGAAGCCTTGACACTCTTGGCGCCGGCTCGGACCACGCACGTATACTTGTCCGCTACCGAGGTCTCGCGGACGAGGATAGAAGACCTCACTCTTCCGAGCGAAGACTGGTTATCGCCCACTAGTTCGTTTGACTCCATGTCATACTGAAATTTAAAAAAAATCTATTACACCTCAATATATAAGATACCGCAAGAGACACTGTTAAATCAGCATTAATTTATTATTCTAGCTATTGCACGCGAATTCGCTCGCGTAACTTTATAAAATATACTCCTTGTAGTGTTACATATAAGTAAATTACCAGAAGTAATACATTGTACGTTGTAATTTAGTGCCTTGTTTTGATTCGCCATTTGCATATCTATGTTGCCATAACTAGGTGACCCGGAAAACGTTGTTTTGCCATAATAAAAACAAAATTTGGGATGGGCCACCCTTATCTCGTACGGGTTTAAAAAATAGTTTACGACCTATTCTCAGACCTACTGAATATACAGTTCATAAACATTCGGAAGATTTGGTTACAAACACAGTGACACGAGAATTTTATATGTTAGATAAAAATAAAAAAAAACTCACCCCATGAAGAGGAGCATTGTTCTTGATCCAATGTACGGTGGGAGCAGGCGACCCCAGGGCCTCGCAAGTGAGTTCCAATGTGGTACCCGCTCTGTGGGCATTCAGTTCGCTAGGCCTGCCGGTCAGCGTGAGAAACTTGCGAGCACCATTGTGTTTTACAACTGGAAAATAATATTACAATATTTAATTTATTTATTTAGGTGGGTGGCTGACGTATAACACAAGCAACGCCATTGATAGTGAATGGACTATCTAAATCCCTCAAATGAAACACAAAAGCCAACATGCAGTTGTATCACATTGGTCTTCTGTAAGGGCACGTACCTACTTACTGCCAAATGACAGTGAAACTCGGTGATCGCTATAGAAAACTTTAGAAAAAATTGCTGTAGTTACACATTGTAGTTAACAGCCTCTTTAAGAACCCTGGGGCCGTACTATCACCTCTTAAAGCGATGCAAAGACGATTGAGTGAGGAAGATGTCGCCTTACATCATGTATTGCGCCATCACGTTTACTCACTCGTTTTTGCATCGTTTTAAGAGGTGATAGTAGGCCCTCTGAGCTACACAATTTTATAAATTCGAAATCAGAATTCCTCTAGAATTTAATCCCATTTACACAGGTAAGTTCCATACGTTTTTACTAGGTGTCGCTGCAACTCGTTCAACTCGTAATTTCATAGATTGACGACAGATGTCGTCACAATACTATTCGAATGGCAAGAATGGTTTTTCTTCGAATTTGACGGTTGAAATATGATCTTTATGTGAATGAAATAAATACATAATATGTGTATTTATATGTGTGAAAATTAAAAAAATACAAGTAATTAATAAATAAATAATTAATAAAAATAAATAATTTTAATCATAACTAAAAATAACTCAGACCCCTAATTAAGCAGAGAAACTTTCTGAGAAAATTTTCTCAATTTCCTTCACGGAAGCAAATTTAAAAGCGTAATTCACGTAAAAAAAATGGAATTGTTAAATATAACATTATAAAAAATTATTGTTATATAATAATTTTTAACAATAAACTACAACAAAACTACAAAATACTACAAGTAGTTTAATAAAACTACAAAACGATATTACTGTGAAGGGAATGATAGAGGAAAAATGGAACGCAATAGCGTTCTAATAAGAACTTGCGTTTTTTTTCTCTTACTTGTATTAAATTAAATGCTAACTTGGTAACTTGTATGGCAAGGTAAACATGTAATTTTTTTTAACTTATTAGACAGGTGTTTTGGGATGTAAACAAAAAGTGAATCTTGTATTTGCAAACTGCATCTTATTTCCTATATATTTTTTTGGTTTTGTTGTGGCTAAAAATAGAAAATTTATCTGTTTTAGATAAGTACCAAACATCTCATAAAAATGTATATATGTATCATTTAGTACAATATTTTTGTTTTTTAAATCATATGCGACGGATTTTAATGCGGTTTTCACTAACGGAAAGAAGGATAAACGAGGAAGGTTTGTGTATATAAGAAAAAATTGCAACCCGGGCGAAGCCGGGGGCGGATCACTAGTATAAAATATGTTATCCTGGGCACACGATTCCTTCTTTAATGCTGAGGCCTCATTTATTTGGGAATCGATTTGTATATATATATATGCATCGAGATGCATATTTGCATGCATATATGTATTTAAAGCCCGTGGTCAAAGATAATTGATTGGTCTCGCTGCGCTCGACTAGATAGAGCGCTATACAAAAACGATAGCTCCATGAATGCGGCAACTTTTTATTGTAGTGTGTGTAAAACATCGTCACTTTTTATCACTTTTTACACGGTTTTATTATATTTTTAAACAGTTTCACTACATACGCAAACTGGCATTTTATTATGCTTAAAATTTAATTAAACATTCGGCACATACACATCACAGACAGTTTGCAGTGTGACTAGCTCGGGTACGCCGAAATCGGCGTAGTATTTTTTGCAGTACAACGGGGGTATCTAGTCGATCGCAGCGAGACCTATCATTCGTCTTAAATAAAATATAATGAAACTGTGTAGAAAGTGATAAAAAGTTACGATGTCTTACACACACTACAATAAAAAGTTGCTGCATTCACGGAGCTATTGTTTTTATGTAGCGCTCTATCTAGTCGAGCGCAGCGAGACCAATCAATCATCTATGATCTGAGTTTAAATAAGTCTGACAGGTTTACGTATATAATGACTATAGTTTTTGCCTACTACAGTGCTCCTTTTTCTTTATACATATGTTAAACAATATATTCAATGTTTATTGCTCATATACATAGATTTTCTATGAGGCCTTGAATTTTTTAGGAGTTGGAGGCCTCATTTTTTTTCTTTATTATCATCGTTGAATTGTTATGAAAATAAAAATCTTAGAAGTGTAAGCCTGATAGAGTAACATATAATAATGACTAGCCTTTGCCCACGACTTTGTCTGCACCTTTGACTTTGTCACCTTTCGTGTGTATTTGTGAAAATTACTTGTCACCTTTCGTGAAAATTTTGTAACCTACTGTAGGTTACAAAATTTTCAGCGAAAACTACATTCCTTTTTATGTTTACTAATTTAAAAAGTTCTGTATGGTTTTGATCGGCTACATTTATTCCTTTCTTTTTCATATCTTACATTTTGATTTTGATTTTTACACAATATTTAAAAAAAATCTTCCAATTTTAAATATGATCGGTTATTCAACTATGGATATTATGAATTATGAATGAACTATGAATTACTCGCTGATAACGTACTTTTTATAGATCAAAGAATTTTCAAAATCGATCCACTAGTTTTTGACTTTATTTATTACAAACACACAAATATTTTCTCTTTATTATATTAGTATAGATATCTAAAATATAAATATAAATATATTAACACATTCCACACAGCACCATCTAGTTCCAAAGTAAGCAATTAATTCTTATATTATGGATACCAGACAGTTGATATATTACATACAATACTTTTTTTTTGTAAATACATACATACATATTATAAACATAACATCCATGACTCATGTACAAAGGTAAATCTAACGGGATTAGAGCCCGCGACCGCTTGGTTGACAGCTAGGGTTACTAGCCACTAGACCCAACGTGTCGTCTAAATATAGATAGTATAATGATTTAATAATTACCAGTGCGTTGTATATCATTGTCTAATTCCGGCAAAAGCTTCAAATGTCTAACGTCAGCCTGCGAAGAAGCGACGACGGTCGCGGCAAAGATCAGAAGGATATGATGCATTATGCTCTGCTCTGCTCTGCTTTGCTCTGGTCTGCTATGCTCTGCTTTTCTACTTCTAATATCGAACGCTGACAAATCTGAAACATATTTATGCATTGAGCAAAATATTTTCTTTACAATAAAAGTCAATAATTAAGGGATCTCTGAGGATTACACTTAGAAAATTACCATTGTTTGAGAAATAAGCTTTTATTATTAGTAATTTTATTAGGTAGTAAATAAAACTATGTACCAATTAAAGCTAATTGATTTTTTAAATTTATTGGTTTTTATTAGTAATATATCGCAGCTTTTTGACCAAACTTTTAATTTATTTTGTTGGCGATCTCAATTAGATACCTATAATAAAAAAATAAAAAAAATTTTTAAAAAATCTATCTGAATTAAACGTGACTATAATTATTACGCGATTTTTTAAATATAACTTTTATAGTTTTGGAAGGAGCAATAACGAAGAATTCGTGTCAGATTAATCGACTTGGAATCACAGTAGGTATTTCAGACTGGTGTATTTTAAGATAAATTTGTCGTAAATACTTTTTTTACGATTTGTAAATGTATTTATATGAAATCTTTATACCAATGAAATAAATAAATTTGAATTTTTATGTGTGAAAATATTAAAAAAAAAATTTAAAAATAAAAATAAATAATTTGAATTATAATTAAAAATAACTCATATACTCCTAATAAAATTCAGATAATATTCAATGAACAAAAAAATTAATGTCTTTAATTAAAAATACTTAATAAATTTTAATATTAAAAATAACTCCCCTAATTAAACTGAGAAACTATGAAAATTATAAAAATAGTTAAAAACTATAGAAATAAAAAATTTCAATATAATTAAAAAAATAACTTATTAAACTAAGAAATGAGAAAAAAAAACTGTATAAAAGTAAATAATATTTTGTTAAAAAAAAAAAACAAAAAGTCATACCTATTTTTTTTATATTATATTAATTACTAAACAAAATCACTCATATTAAAAATCACATAAATTTTTCTACCATGTATTAATTTCAATATTAATAATTATAAAACCACTCAAATTGTAAAAAAAAAAATTTTAACCGCAAGAAAAATATTCAGTTAAACTTTTAGAATCTAATTGGAACACTTTCTGATCTATGTAATGCTTAGTATTATACTTTTTAGAAGATTAAAATCCATGCGATTTAAATCAAAGCTGAGTACCTTAGCGAGGGCGAGAGACGTAGACGCGTTATCGCGACGAAGGACTATTACAAAATGAATCTTTCCGATGTAAAAGCCTCCTTATATAGGCGTCGCACGCGCAACGATTTATTCACGCGGCCGAAATCAGAAATCAAATTCACTGAATCTTTGTTACTATTAATAAAGAATTCTAGTGCATTCGCCAAGTATGAAAGGTATACTTTTCTGACAGCGCATTTTATTAGACAACTATGGCTTTTGAACGCGACCTTGTTCGCGTATTATAAAATACTAGCTGGTGCCCGCGACTTCATCCGCGTTCTGGATGAAAGGTACCCTATGTCCTTTCTGGTGTCCCAGACAACGTGTATGCAAAATTTCATGAAGATCGGTTCAGTAGTTTTTGCGTGAAAGAGTTACAAACATCCATACATACATCCATACAAACTTTCGCATTTATAATATTAATAGGATAGGACTAGCTGACTTGTCAAACGTAGTTTTGCTATATAATTTTTTTTTTGGGGTGGACCACCTTTAACATTTAGGGGTATGAAAAATAGATGTTGGCCGATTCTCAGACCTTATCGGGTAAGCACACAAAATTTAATCAAAATCGGTCCAGCTGTTTCGGAGGAGTTTGGCAACAAACACAGCGACACGAGAATTTTATATGTAAGATTATAGACTATGTTGGGTATGAATTTTTAAAATCTAAGCAGTAGTTTTTGTGTTTATTCATTACAGAAAAAAATACAAAAGTACTATGTTCTAAGATATTAATAGTTATAGACTAGCTGTGCCCGCGACTTCGTATGCGAGCACAGCTAGTTTTTTTTTTTTAAATCAGCTACTTCGTTACTATAGTTCGTTTTTTTGAAAATCCCACAACAACTTAACATTTTTACAGGATAAAAAGTATTGTACATGTTAATCCGAATTAGAAAAGTGGAAAGTTATCGACATAAGTCGCCGGATTGATAAGTTAAAATAGCAGTGACTTGTTTGTCTGTGGATCTCCTAATTCTTGATCCTATCTCGCATTAGCCCTCTCCATAGCTCGTAGAGCGACTTTGAGCTTTCTTATGAAGCTCAAAGAAAGAAAACCTCGTTTCAGTGCCATATGTGATCACTAGCGATAGACATTGGTAGAAAACTTTTAAGGCACTGAGGAATTTTGGATGAAAGGATGGCTCAGACGTTTTCCATCCGAGCTGAATGCGTTTTTAGGAAGAATTCATGTTTTCTTCTCAGAGTTAGGAAGAATTCATGTTTTGTTAAGTTTTTTATTGCAAATGATACTAACTATACTCTATCTTTAAGTACTATAAAATACATATAAACATCACTATTAATTGGTGGTATTGTTTTTAAAATTATTACCCACCGTACCACTATGGTCGTACGGTGGGTCAGAAGCGGATTTGACGATTGACTTCTTTAGCGAAATTGGCTCTAAATAATTGCTCTATTCAACATCCATATTCATCTTATAGCCCAGTCGGGTTAGCATTTAAGCTTGCATTAATTTGTGACCGCAAATTCTTTTCACCTACCTTTAGGGGGGTCCAGTAGGAGTGTAAAACTAGAATCTCGACCATTCTTAAGAGGATTGTGAGGTGCCGATACGCGGCGCGAGTAGGTATTTTCAAAAATGCTATCTGTTTCACATCGCTCTGCCTCCGACCCGTATCGTGCGATAGAGAGAGTTGCAAGTCCTGTAGTAAATTGCTTACATTTCCTTAGTGTAATATGCTTTCGGGCGATAACGTTTTTACCCCCCTAAACTTTTACAAAATAAGACAATTTTGATATCATTGGATTCGGTACACCTTAATCTAAGTCTGTACGTTTTTATTTTTTAGTAATTCAGTTTAATTTAATTAAAAAAAATAAAAACGCTAGAGGAAGTTTTTAAGTAAAAAATATAGATTTTTAGATGCTAATAACTTCTATCGTAAGAAATATTTCTTAAAAATAAAAACGTACGGACCTAGTTTTTCATTATCTCCACAACATTTCCAAAAATTATAAAAATTGGACTATGTTTACTGGGGGGAAAGCGTTATCGCTTTTTGTATGAAAATTTACAGCTTGACAATCCTCTTAAGCTCCGCTACGCCCGTTATCGTGATATTAAGGGGTAACATATTTTTGCTTATAACTTCGTTATTTTTGAACGTACGACAAAAATGATAAGGACTAATATTGTTCTTTATGCAATTCTCTACAAAATATTCCTTGCACATTTTTACGTACAATCAATATTTTTCGAGATAAATGAAAAAAAAAAGTGGATGTCTCAGACGCTTTCCATCCGAGCTGGATTTGACTATTGACTTCTTTAGCGAAATTGGCTCTAAATAATTTGTCTATTCGACCTTCATTTTCATCTTAAGTCCCGCCCTTTGAGAATTTCGTTGAAGGTTAAACAATTTTATTGTATTTATAGCAAATTAATTAAGAATTCTATTAGATAATAAACTATTTTTAACACGGAGGAAACCTCTTTTTTTATTAACATTATTTAAAACTGTAATTAAAATCCGGTTATATTAAATTTATAGCTGTACAATATGTGTCATTCTATATTTAGTGTTTAGTAATAGTTAGGTATAGCTGTATATATAGTATAGTTTAGTTATGTATATAAGACCTTGCCCAATGAGGCGACATGTCCCTAAGGGAAAAGCCAAAACCAAAACGTGGCTTCTTACGGTAGGACTGATCCTAAAAGTAACTTTGCTCGGAGTTTCCTCCAGCCGGAAATCCATTCAGCCATTTTTATGATTTTTGTTAATACGTTCACATTTATATTATTATTATTTTTTCTCAAAAATATTGTCAGTGACAACATTGTCACTTTTTTGACGTCAAAATTAAAATTAGGATTAGATGATCGTGGGAAAAAACATTGAATTCTGCAATCCGATCGCACAAGAGACAGTTTTTTTTATTTAAAAACATATATGGAAAGGCAGTTATATCAAATAATAAATAAATATCTTCACACATTCCACACAGCAACATCTAGTTCCACACTAAGCAACTATTATGCATGACAGTTGATATACTACATAGATTACTTTTTTGTAAATACATACACATTATAAATACAAACATCCATGATTCAGGTACAAAGGAAAATGTTAACACATAAACATTTGCCCCTAGCGGGATTGGAACCCGCGACCGTTTGTTTAACAGCTAGGGTTACTAGCCACTGGACCAAACGTGTCGTCACAATGGTCGTACAAATGGTTAGAGAAACGGGCTTTGATAACTGACACGTTATCAGTATGGAGGACGCAGCAAGATGACCGTAGGGTATGGATAGTCACACGTCACAAGGTTCATCTATAGAATGAACCCTGGCTATGGCGCAGAAGTGCATATTTAAATGATAAAATACCGAGTCCAGTTGGCGAACGTCGCCTGCGCACAATTTAAATATCGAATCGATTAAAGCGGCCATTTTGAAATTCAATCACACATTTAGAAATCGAACGAGGGGTGAGATTTGAAACGAGGTCGGATACATTATGAATCGGTCATTTTCTAACAAGGAGGTGCCTACCGAATTCAATTTTAATGATGACTTCACTCCTGACGACAGCTTTTTAATATATCAACTCGATTGCTATGTAGGTATCCCTTTTGCAACTAATATTGTCGAGAAAAGGTACCAATTATTCTTAGGTGCTACGGTTGCTAAAGGTGGACAAGACGCGAATTCATTTCTCAATTTTTTTAAGGTTTTGTTCTTTTTACAAATAATGGGCTTATTCTTGGCCAGCATCTAGACGTGTAGCGTAAATGAGGCGTATGGTGGAGCGAGCTCTCCCAGAAATGCCTATTCACTCCAATTTTGAAAAAAACTGGGTTAACTCAGAAACAGAACAAATCTTTTCAAGGTTCGAGTGAATAGGCATCTTCTGGGTGAGCTCGCTCCATCTTAGGCCTCATCCTTGCCACATGGCTGGTTGTTGGTCAAGAGCTAACCCATCTCTCATAAAAAAAAAAAAAAAACACAGTTCAAAACCTTGGCAGTGCGCATTATAAAGGATGTTTTAAAGAGCTTGGTCCGAAAAAGATGGATTTCGACAAGATGACAAAGGGTTTGGTGCGAAAAAGAGGAATTTTGACCAGATGAGGACAGTAACCTGCCTGCCGACGTCTGGAAGTATGTTTGTTACTCCTTCACGTAAAAGCTACGTAATGAATTTGGATAAAATTTTGCACACAGATAGTTTATTACCTGGATCAACATAAATTATACTTTTTATCCTAGAAAAATGTTAGAATCCCGATGAATAGTCTAAAAATATAAAAAATTAGGCGCCATTGTCGTTCAGCGATAAATCTGAGATATTTTACCAGCTAGTACTTAAATGAATAAATATGTGAGAGCAAACGTTGTTAGACCTTTTAGAATAAAAGAAAAATAAAAATCACCATAAAATGTCCCACAATAAATGTGTTTCTCTATTTATGTCGAACTAAATTATTTATACACGAGAAATCTTTTTGATGTCAAAGTAAAAGAATTACATCAAAAAGAATCATGGCGTATCTTTTATATATGATAATAGCAATATTTTGCTTGACGACAGGAATATTTGATTAATATAAAAGCTTTGGTAATGTTACAGACGATTTCCCATATAAATTAAGCCGCAAGATCAGAGTATTGTTCGATATAAAAATAAAAAATTGGTCGCTAAGCATGTAGGGCTTTACCGCCCACGAAATTTCTTTAAAAATAATATTATAACGAAATATATAATACTACCCATCAAAAGTATGTGTGTTTGTTCTAATCGTAAGGAAAGTTATATTTAACTAGCTGCTGCCCGCGACTTCGCTCGCGTAACTCGAGAACCACTCTATCCATTGGTGAAAACAGCATGAAAATCTGTGTAGTAGTTTTTGAGTTTATTGCGAACAGACAGACAGACAGACAGACGCGACGGATGACTTTGTTTAATATACATATATAGTGATAATATTTACCTGAAATGTGTTAACTATAACTCTGAAAAAAAGAAACATCAAAAGATTCTGGAAATCCTGGAAAAGTATTGAGTTCCTGAGAGATCGTCTAAAATATAAAAAAAACAGTTGTTTCACACAACTTGATCCGCGTAACTTTATAAAATACTTGCTGACGCGGCAAACGTTGTTTTGCGAAAAAATAAAAAATATTTTTTACGGTGGACCACCCTTAACATTTAGGGGTGTAAAAAATAGATGTTGGCCGATCCTCAGACCTACCCGATAAGCACACAAAATTTCATCAAAATCGGTCCAGCCGTTTCGGAGGAGTTTGGCAACAAACACCGCGACACGAGAATTTTATATATATTAGATAGTTAGCCTATTTTATTCCCTGACAATGTAGCTTTCTATAGGTGAAGGAATTTCTAATCGGCCCAGTAAATTTTGACTTTATTTTTTACAAATATACAAAAATTAAAATCTTAAATTCTCTCTATAGCTATAGATTAGCCGCTACCGTCGTCATAGCTATACAGATGTCAGGCGTTTCAACTGTAATTTTATTTTTCAACGCGGCCGAAGTCGCGGGCACCAACTAGTTATTAATATTGCTTAAAATTTATCCTCAAGGAAACCCGTGTACGAATGCTAGTCTCAAGTAACAATGCGACTCGGCAACAAGGAACGTATGTCAGGGCGATCACCTACGTACGAGTACTTATGGATTTCTGATTTCGGATATTTTCATTACTTGTCGAATATAATGGATTCTCAGGTCTCGGTAGCAGGTCAAATGTAATACCTTGGGAGTTCAGTGATCCCAATCAATATTAGCCGATTGAAATATGTTACTATTAATAAAGCAACAAACACTCATAACTAGAGAATGTGATCCCGTAACAAGATCACGATTTTGGTATTTACGGGACTGTACCTACATTTTCAATCCCGCAAAATACCGGTATTAGCGGGATGCAGAAGCACTTTAGTAGTGACAGGCCATTTTATTGTGTACATATTTTATTTATTTTATTTTATTTTGAAGATAAATCCTACATGAAAACGAAATAACATAAAATAGACACACTATTACTACTTACATTGTCAATTACAGGGTTTCATTCTGTAGGACTTAAAAGACTTTAAAAGTTAATTAAAAAGCCTAAGTTAATTAATAATTATTAATTCTAAACAATGGGGCAGGCATCTGGATCAGTGTGTGAGTGTGTATTGCAGTTATAATTTGTGAAATAATAGCATGAGTTGTATTTATTTTAAGTAGTTTTGATTCCCGCAAGAATTTGCGGGATTTCGCAGGAAACTGGGATTTCGATATTCCGGTATCCTGTTATTGCATTCCCCACATATAACGCTATCGGATGTTCTTTTCGCCGGTGTGTGGTTAGCGTCGATACTTTTCGCATACAGTGTTTGTTTTTACTTCGGAAAATAGTTGTTGAGCGTTGAAAGATTCTGCAATGTATCCGTTCAATTTGTTTATAAATCTGTCGTCTAGTTTATGCAAATCAATTTGTTTTAATTGTTTTGCGCTTCGGCTAACGTAAAATCGGTAAAATATTAAAAGATTGCAAGGCACTCAGCAACTATAATACTATGCTCTGGTTTTCTTGTGGTTTGGATTTCTATTTATGTTAAGGTCGGCAGACGGTCTACTTGATAGTAAGTGGCAACCGTCGCCTATAAAATAAGCACAGGTGCGGAAAGTGCGCCGCAGACTACAGATAAGGAAACGTGTAGCTCTTAATTTTTTTTTTGTGAAAACATTTCTCTTATATTAAACTCTTTTGTTAATTATCTAATAATTGTTAAATCCAATATTGAAACTATGTATAATAATTAAAAAAATATAATATCAATAAGACATTTGATATTTTTGACGATAAGACATAGGAAAGGACATAAGGGAGCCTTAGAAACGATAATTAAGAAAACATTACGAGCATCTCCATGTAGGTAGGAATCGCTATGACGACGGTGGCGCCGCCACGCGACAGTGGCGCACAATTATTTATATTTTTAGAAAATAACTCGGGAACAGTACTTTTTTCTGGATGAAAGGTACCCTATGTCCTTTCCTGTATCCCTGACAACGTGTATGATCGGTTGAGTAGTTAAGGAGTGAAAAGGTAGCAGACTTAGCAGGTTACTTTAGCATTTATAATATTAAAGTATGGATACCTGGAAACCATTTTAATTGCTAATATAGATATAAGATAAAATGTCACTTTTACAGCGTCCTAATGGAAATTTTCGTATAATTTCTCCAAATGCCTTGAATATTTATGGAGTTGAACGACATATTGTCTCGTTCATGTTAATATTTAATATGTTAACCTTAAAATTTATAATTTTCCTCAAGATGATGCGTTTTGGGCCATCGTTACAAAATTAATACCTTCGCATATACCCAACGGCTCAGAATGCATATTCAGTTATAAAACTGAGTAAACACTTCATAGCTGTTAATATGTAGATACTTTATATTTTTATAATTTTTTTTGAGTATATTCGGTAGGTCTGATAATAGGTTTGTAAACTATTTTTTATACCTCTAGGGTAGTCCACCCCAAAACCGTCTGGTATCCATGATACAAGCCTTAAGTTGCTTACTTTGGAACTAGATGGTGCTGTGTGGAATGTGTAAATATTTATTTATTTTAATCCCACTATGATCTGCAGCACTTATCACTTGTGTTCTTGGCTTGTTGCTGTGATGTTGCTTGTGTTATAGGCGAAGGTAACCATCTATTATCAAGTGTCTGATAATACGAGAAGAAATGTCAATTTTGTGTATAGAAGGCATATGTTAAATATCTCTCTCTCTCTATGTGCCTCTTCAGTCCTGAAGGTTATCCTTCAACTTCCTGAACCGGTCCCTGTCAAGAGCCAACTGGAACAGCTGCTCGACCGCGCCATTCCCAGTCCACTCTCTGATATTTCTGCGCCACGGATTCAGATTTATAATCGCTAGAATTAATTTATTTTTAGAATCATTACAGAGAATATAAATGGTGGTATTTGAGCGATATTTTGAAAACAAACGCTAGGAATGGCATGCGGTGAAATGCGAACAATAGCGCGAACTTTATTTGTAGACGGGAAACAGGAATGCCCTCTTCTCTTCTCTCCCTGCTTCCGCTGATTTTATTACTTGCAGCCCTACTAACTAGACACGTTATTTGGTCTAGTGGCTAGTACCCTTTTTTTTTTGACGAGCAGAAATCCGCTTACAGATATCCCCCACATATCCCTATCGCTGGCTAGGCGATAGGGATATGTGGGGGTCGCCCAGCACCTGATGTTAGTGGCACTGGAAATACCCACTAAAACTCCCCGAACCTCCTTGCCCTGTGAGCGGGGTGAACCGGGCTCTGCCGAGGCACCTAACTCCGATCCACCCCCAGGGCAGCCCAGCCGTTACTGGCTAGGCGTTCGCCAAAGAAAGGGATTGCCCGGAGACATCCAGGCAATACCCACGCGAAGGGGGGGACCTTGTGCAGGCACACACAGCTAGTGGCTAGTAAGCCTAGCTGTTAACCAAACGGTCGCCGGGTTCGAATCCCGCTAGGGGCAAATGTTTATATGTTAACATTTTACCTTTGTACCTGAGTCATGGATGTTTGTATTTATAACATGTATGTATATGTATGTATTAAAAAAAGTAATCTATGCAGTAGGTATATCAACTGTCTGGTATCCATAAATACAAGCTTTAGTTGCTTAATGTGGACTGTGAAACTAGATGGTGCTGTCTGGAATGTGTGAAGATATTGATTGATTGATGATTGATTGATTTATTTTTTACTAAACACCTAGCTACGACCTCTACAACAACAGCTACAACACACACATGTTTTCCAACAACTGTAAACTTTTCTCACAATTTTTACTACCCGCCCGAGACTTCGCACTGATGTAAATTCCGGGAATTTTTTCCAAATTTTTCCACGCGGGCGAAGTCTCGGGCGCCAGCTAATATTTTGTAAAGTTGCGCGGACGAAATCGCGTGCAACAGCTAGTTATTTGTATACTTCTATTGCTTCCTGCGAAACTAGGGCGCGTCAGTCTTGTAATTATTATAGTCATCCAAGTTATCCTTGGGAACTCAGAGAATTATTATTGCAATTAATATAGGGATTTTTCCTTGTATGTATACGTAAGATTTCAATTGAAAAATTAAATTAAATTTTCGTCGTAAATGAAAAATCCCACGGGACACATTATTAAAATTAAAAAAAAATACATCGGGATTCTGTGATAAGACATAAGCCATCGTTTCTCTGAAATTTTCATGAATTATACATTTGTTGCATCAAATAGTTACATTAGCTGACCATGATTCTAAATCAGTAAATAAATCACTGAAATTTTTTTAGTTATTTTTCCTTATGAATATCAGCTAAACTCTCATGAAAAAAAATTATCCTATTGCACGTGACTTTATAAAATATAGCCTATATAGCCTACTAGCTAGTGCACGCGACTTCGACCGCATTCTAGATGGAAGGTACCCTATGTCCTTTCTGGTGTCCCAGACAACGTGTATGCAAAATTTCATGGCGATTGGTTCATTTTATTTTTTATTTATTTTTATTTTATATTAATAAAATAGTAGTTTTTGCGTGAAAGAGTTACGAACAAACATCCATCCATCCATACAAACTTTCGCATTTATAATATGTTACTCGCTGATAGGTGAAAGAATTTTGAAAGTCGATCCAATAGTTTTTGTGTTTATTCTCAAAACATACATACAAACATACAAAATGTTCTCTCTATAGTATTAGTTAAGAGGTAGGATGTATATCGTTATGCATGTAATATTAGCGCGTAAGCAGGCAATCGACGGTGTTACGATATGACGTCATCCTATTACGGACATGCACCAAATGCAAAGTGCAACAAAATACGTGACTGTCCACACGCCGCAATCGACCCAAAGAAAATGCACCTTCTCTTCACCACATAAGATTCAAATTAGAATCCGTTTCGCGGGAGGCTACGTGAGCTGTTTGAGTGTGTGTGAGGTGTGCTTTTAAGTGTCATTATATGGAGTCATACCTATTATTAATAGGTAACATTTGACGTCTGTCAGTTTTATCTTCATAGTGAGGTGACCTGCTTAAAAACATCGATTAAAGTGAATGAATCGATACGAACTTCAAACATATAATTTAAATTTTTTGTCTATTTAGTTATTTTTTGTATTTTTATAGTTAGTTAAAAGAATAATAAATATAATTATGTTTTATTATAATCACAACGTGGTTATTAATTTATGGTGATATTTCTTCACAAGTAATCATTGCATTCGATTCTACTTATCAGCTTTCGATTTTTAGAGTAACATCCCTAGTGTTTAAAAAGAAAAAAATTAACTGACGCAACATTGTAACGACGGTCAGTTCTTTAAATCAGAAATTGTTTATTATGTTTAGAATGGTTTATTAGTGAAAGCAAATCGTGAAATTACTCGTATCGGTCATTATTACAATAAATATGTTATCGTAATTGAAAAAAGTTAAGCAATTGTGCAGTTCTAACAAAACGAAAAAATATATTATTTTATGCCCGCCGTTACAAGGTTACGTTGTTGAATTTTGATGAATTGTCAAATGTTACCTATTAAAATGACTTGACTTTTAGTAGAACTTGACGAGCCCGTTCGATGAGCCTTAACGCTCCTCAGGGTTACTGGGTTCGATTCCCGGCAGGATCAACTTTGAATATGAACTTTTAATTTTTAAAAGCTCTGTACTGAACTGATTCTAGAAAAGTAGTTTCAGGGCACACTGTATTTCGTAAATTGTATTTGCCCGTATGGCGGCAGTAACCACATCCTTACAAAATTCTTAATCGTACTATGATTGCAACATCTGTAGTGTTACTTGTCTTATAGTCGACAGTAGCCATCTTAACATAAAAAGAAAAAGAAGAGAAGAAAACCATATTTAGGAAGTGACTATATTTATTCAGATTAATTCAACTTTTTCTATGGACAAACTACTGGATCGATTTGAAAAAGTCTTTCACTGTTGGGAAGCTATATTATCAGCGAGTAACATAGGCTATATTTCATAAAGTTACGCTATCTATTATTTAATCTGTGGTTACGCGGACGAAATCGCGTGCAATAACTAGTACTGAAATAAACTTCTTTATTCTTATTCTTAACTAGCTGGTGCTCGCGACTTCGTCCGCGTGGATTAGTTATTTTGGGGAATCATTTGGGTATCTCGAACAGTTTTCGCAGCGCACGCAACGGAAGCCCTCAAAGATGAATAATTTTCCCCGTTTTCGACTGTTTCTTCGCTCCTATTAGTCGCAACGTGATGTTATATAGCCTAAAGCCTTCCTCGATAAATGATCTATCCAACACAAAAAGAATTTTTCAATTCGAACCAGTAGTTCCTGAGATTAGCGCGTTCATACAAACAAACAAACTCTTCAGCTTTATAATCTTTACATAGTATAAAACAAAGTCGCTTTTTCTGTCCCTATGTCCCTTTGTATGCTTAGATCTTTAAAACTACGCAACGGATTTTAATGCGGTTTTCACTAATGGGTAGAGTGGTTCTCGAGGAAGGTTTATAAGTACATAATTTACTAAGTTACGCGGGCGAAGTCGCGGGCAGCAGCTAGTATTAGTATAGATTAAGGTCCGTCATTGAGATTTCCGATGTGAAGTTTGTCTGGGAACAGTACTATTATTGACTTTGGTTTTGGCTATAATCGTAACGCGTCGCGTGTCCTAGTCCGAGGAAAGATACTAGCTAGTATGTACTAGTACCCACTGAATGATGGCTCAGTGGCGCGATGTTGCGTCACCATACAAAACTCCGCCTTCAGTCGTGGGGGGGGGACACACTTCAAATACGTTACGACGAACACGTGTTTCCTGGCACTAGAGTGACCACGCAATAGAAACAAAAGTGGACATTCGTTATACAAATCATATATCGTGATAAATGTGTGATAGCAATTATCCAATTAATTGATCGCAATTCAAACTAGTAATCTTAATTGACTTTAATTGTCTACGAGTTAAATGTCTCGTGAAGTTCAAATATTGAAATTAATAGTAATATTGAGTTATTTTAATTGTATTGGTAATTGTAGAGATAAATCTAATTTATTATCGTCCAGCGATGTAATCCTTGGTGGAAGTTTGTGTATGGAGTTTTTTTTTTTCAGAAGGTTTTAGTAGTTAGTAAATATTTTAAACTTAATCCGCCACCTGGCGCCAAAAAATATAGCACACTATAACATTTTAAAAAGTTGTTTCGTTATAAATTGAAAACATTTTTAAAAAAGCAGCAAGTTCGGGCTTTTACTGACAGGAAACGCCTAATTTTTTTTTTCTAAAATATATGTCGAATGACTACGGAAAATATTTTTGCTTACCAATTTTTTTCTTTTTTTGCTATAATAAAAAGAAAAATAAATAATAAGCATTCCTATGAGGATATAACGAGTCATTCGGAGTATATTTTAGAAAAATATATATTTTCAAACGCGAAAAACCAGCATGCTTGGAACTTTGGCTAAGAGGCCGAAGCTTGACATGATATACAATTGTTCTTTAATTTTTTTCTTCTATAAAACCTTATGTGTGCCGATCGCCCATTACGATTTTCTGAAGGTATCATGTCGCACGCTAAAAAGTGTGCGAAATGACTATACCCACTAAAATATATTGGTTACCGTCAAGTTAACCATAAAATGTACACATAAGATATAAATACAGATATACACCTAAAAGATTTATAAATATATGAAAACGTGGGAAAAAGTTAGTTAGTTAGTTATATAATTATAGTTATAAGTAAAATATTTTAATGTTTTGTTTGCCTTTTATATGTCATCCTGTAAAATGTACATTAATTTTGACGTGTGGTAACCCGAGGTCATTGATGAAGATAAGCCAAGAAGGAATGTCATGTGATGGCGTGTCGCGGTCGCCTTCTTTCCGAGAATCAACTTCCTTCCTCAAATCGTACTAATATTTGTATATTATATGTCTTTGTATATTGCAAAAGTTAGTTGATTGTTACATCATATTACATCAGTATTACCCAGCATACCTACTATCTGCGCTCGCTGCTGCGCACGCGCTGTACGCTTTTTGAAATTTTTTCCGTTGCTATTTTTTACCCAAAGATAATTGATTGGCCTCGCTGCGCTCGACTAGATAGAGCGCTATACAAAAGCAATAGCTCCGAAAATGTGGCAACTTTTTATTGTAGTATGTGTAAAAAATCTTCACTTTTTACCTAGTTTTATTATATTTTTACACAGTTTCACTATGCAAAATGGTATTTTATTACTAAAATTTAATAAAACATTCGGCACGTACACATCACAGACAGTTTGCAGTGTGACTGGCTCGGGTACGCCGAATTCGGCGTACTATTTTATGCCGCATTTTACAAGTACGACGGCGGTATCTAGTCGAGCGCAGCGAGACCAATCATTTATCTATGGCTTTTACCATTGACTTCACCATGATTCGGTTTTAGGCGTACTTTTTATGTGCCGCTTTGGCATTTGTGACGCAAAATCCACAATTGTAGTACATTGATGTACGGAGCTCATGAATGAAATATAATATATTAAGTATAATACTTGTATCAACATTGTTATCAGGGAATACGCGATTCACGAGTGTTTGTGAGTAACAGCTGAATATTTTTTATATTGTAAATAAATAAAAAAAATAAATAAATAAATTATTACAACAGCACTTAAATAATCCGCACATGTGCGTTAGAGAAACTATTGTTTTATTGATCGTCTATAATTTTTTTATCTATTATATTGTTTTATTATTGTTAGAGAATACGCAATTTGTTTATAAATTATGTATAACAATGTCAAATTAAGATAGTAGGCCAGTGACCTAATAGCAATCAAATTAAACAATTGATGATAAAGAAATTCAAATCACTGTGTAGGTATGTTTGTCATCGATAACTTTGTCACAAAATGTGTTTAACGATCCCTTACAAATATCAATCTTTAATTCTTTCCAATTAATCTATAAAATTTAATCTATAATGTTGTATTTTCATGTTAATTTAGTACCTACCTATTATAAAAAGAGAACATTTCTATTTTTGTATGTTTGTATTGAATAAACTCAAAAACTACTAGACCGATTTTGAAAATTCTTTTAATTATAGAAAGCTATATTATCAGCGAGTAATATAGGCTAAGTTACGCGGGCGAAGTCGCGTGCAACATATAGTTTTTTATATACATATACAAACTATGCTCGTTTAGCCCACTTTCTGTTATTTTATTCTGTTTAGCCACTAAGAAATGGTAAAAATGATACAAAACATATAATTTTTTACTGTGATCTTGTTCCCCTTTAGCTTAAGTTTATGAATTACTAGCTGGTGCTCGCGACTTGGTCCGCGTGGAATAGTTATTTTGGGAATCATTTGGGTATCTTGAACGGTTTTCGCAGCGCACGCAACGGAAGCCCTCAAAGATGAATAATTTTCCCCGTTTTTTTTTTCCACATTTTCGACTGTTTCTTCGCTCCTATTAGTCGCAACGTGATGTTATATATCCTAAAGCCTTCCTCGATAAATGATCTATCCAACACAAAAATATTTTTTCAATTCGAACCAGTAGTTCCTGAGATTAGCGCGTTCAAACAAACAAACAAACTCTTCAGCTTTATAATATTAGTATAGATTAAAAAAATTAATGAAAAAAAATGGTTACTGTCATACAAACGTAGCAGGTATGCCGTCGCGGAGTTTTTTTTAAATTTTAAAAGAACTACAATACTGTAGCTTACCCCTGATAATCAAATAATGATAAGCAAAATAATATAGGAATATATATATATACATACATATACAAATGTATACTTAAAACCTACTGCCAATAACGGACTTATTATTATTGTGTGTGTGTGTGTGTGTGTGTGTGTGCGCGCGCGTGTGTTTGCGTGCGTGTGTGCGTGTGTGTGTGTGCGTGTGTGTGTGTGGTTATACATTAATAAAAGAATCTTTATTATTAATAAGCTTTATTAGTTGACTCCTAAATACTGCCTTTTTAAAGTGCAAAAAGAACATATCCAGTAGGGAGCGTCTACTTTCAAGTGTCATTAGGCCATGAAAGTTAGATAAGTTAGATTCAGCGTTGCTTACGTTCTATGACATTTTTTGTAGGTATCTATGTTTTTTTTTAACTCACCTAATAAGGGCAAACGGTCACCGAGTCGCGTAAGGGCAGCGCACACAACTCACTTTAGGATCATAACACACATCGCTCACTGCCTTGATTAGGGCATAGCATTTCTTTTATACATTCTTGCTTGGTGGCATGACTCACGTCATACCGCTCGGACTACGTTTTTTATAACTGGTTTCCAGTTTGGCCGCCCCAATTCACAAGCGGTAGCGATTAATCAGCTTATCAGCTAAGTAGGCTCTTCGCGTGATCTTTATTTCAATTAGGACCTCTTTCACCAACTACAAGTAAAGTGTTGATTAGTTACTTTTCAAGTAATGCTAATTGGCCGAGTAAATGTTACGAGTATCTTGTGTCAATTTCATTGAAATACCCTTGAGTAATGCTACTCAAAGATGGTGAAACTCGTACGCTTTCTTACCGGTGACTTTAAAGTAGTTATCCTACTTGACACTTCAATCAGAGATGGTAAAAGAGGCCCTTAGTGTAACTTAGTAAAGTTACTATGCTATCACTTATTTTTAAATTACAACTTATGTAATTAACAAAATAATTAACAAAGTAATAAATTGTAAACTATTATAAATAAAACGTTATAATAACAAAATTAACATTAAACATTAAATACAAAAAAATTATAAAAAGAATACCTCATCTTCTTAGATTAGATTCATTTCTTAGATTTTTGGTTTAGCACACTCGCTACCTCTCATAACTTAAATGCAAACCGGTGCACACCGCTCGCAAATGTCTGAAGAGTTCTCGAGAGAAATTGACGAATATTGACAGACAATTGTCGTAATTTGTGTTACTTGCATTCCTTGAATTTTTGCATTTCATTTATTTGTCTTTTAATCACAGCTTAATTATTGTTATTAAACTTTATTGCATTCTTAAAACTATAACATTGCAATATTTTTAATATTGAAATGTGTTAGTAAAAAATATGCACTAGTGATACTATACCCACAGCATACTTATGTATGCTGTGCTATGCCCTTGTTATACTTGTACTGTTTAACCATATAAATATAATATGTATATTTGGCTATATGTTTGTATGTTTGCAATGAATAAACTCAAAAACTAGTGGAATGATTTTGAAAATTCTCTCACCTATAGAAACCTACATTATCAGCGAGTAACATAGGCTTATTTTATAAAGTTACGCGGGCGAAGTCGCGTACAACTCCTAGTACCTATGTTAAACGCAAGCAGTGTCCAGTGTTCAGCTTGTATTTAATTCGAACACGTTGAAAGAACCACATTGTTCTTTTTTAAATAATATTGTGTAGATGGCGCAATAATAGGTACCTCTGAAACTTCAGGGATATTCTAAAATATTCAAAAAAATAAAACGTCCAAAAAAATTATAACGCATAACATAACGCATTCGTGTGACAGTTCTGATTTTTACTCCCATAAATTTTATTACCACGGGTTTATATATAAATATAATATAATATAAGTAGGATTGAGTCCCAGCTCGTTGGAAACAGCCTCGCAATTGGTTAATGGCCGTCGATAAGTATGGAATATAACATTAACGAGTTTCCGTTTAGAGATGTTATGTTATGATGTTGAACTAAATGGAAAATGGGTCACTTAAATGACCTTCTACAAATTTAATGGCTAACTTAAATCTTACAAGATTAATGACACCACAATAACGTTGTCAGGGATACAGCAAAGGACACAGGGCACCTTTCATCGAGAAAAAAGTAAGTACTGCTTCCGAGATATTTTCAAAAATTAAGAAAACTAACGCCTGGAAAAAGTGTACAAGCAATAAATATAGTCATGCGTTTATTACTTCATATGTTTTTTTTAATTTTCCAACTCGGACGAATGAAATAACAGCATTTATGCTTTTATATTTCGGTGAATGAATATGGTGGATATCAGAGCCCATTTTTATGTCTTATTATTTTATATTTCAATAGACGACTGCTTAAATACTTGAAGCACCTATGTTTTAATAGCCACCTATCAGCGAGTAGGTGGACCCTATGCCTGCCTGCTCACATTGACTTATACCTACGGGAATAAATAATCAGAAAATATCTTTCGGGACAAACGGGGCATACAAACTGGGACGTAGTGTTTTTTTTTTGTGGGATTTTACTTAATAGGACGAACCAGACATCTATACTAATATTATAAAGATTTGTTTTTTTGTTTGTTTGCATTGAATAGGCTCCGTTTTGAAAAATTCTATCACTGTTGGGAAGCTATATTATCAGCGAGTAACATATAGGCTATCCGTACTAATCAGTACTAATATTATAAATGCGAAAGTTTGTATGGATGTATGTATGGATGTTTGTAACTCTTTCACGCAAAAACTAGTGAACCGATCACCATGAAATTTTGCATACACGTTTTTTCTGGGACACCAGAAAAAACATAGGGTACCTTGCATCCAAAACGCGGACGACGTCGCGGACACCAGCTAGTATATTATAAAGTTACGCGGACGAAGTCGCGTGCAACAGCTAATAAACCTTAAAATTACTATTTAAAAACTTTTACCACATGCCCTTTTTTTAACAAGAAGTAATCCGCTTACAGATTCCCTACCGCTGGCTAGGCTATAGGGATATGTGGGGGTCGCCCAGCACCTGATCATAGTGGCACTGGGAATACGCCACTATGTGCCTCCTTGTCCATGACAGCGGTGAACCTGGCTCTTCCGGGGCAATGACTCCGGTCCATTTACCAGATGCCCTAATCTCCCATCCTGTTATAGTAGCATTTACTAAGTACAGCAGAGTCACGTAATACGATCAAAGTTAAATTGGAACAATGATGGTAGTTGCTCATTAAAAGGATTAAAAGGTCATTATTCAATTCGGTTTGAACCCTTCGAGTTCACGGTTAAGGACAAGGCTGAACAACGGTCTAAAGCCCCTCACACACCGCACAATTTTATAGTAGCTGGTGTGTAGTTCATTTTATGTCGTTTCTGAGATTAGCGCGCACAAACGCACAGACATATTATAGACAAAAATAAGTATACCTACTTAGACAAAAGTAAGTAGGTGTACAAATTTTTTTTGGAAAAAAATATTTAATATACAGACACGGCATACATGTAACACTGCATAACAGTAAAATAAAGTAAAAAAAAAAAACAATCAAAATTCTAAACGCATAAGACAAAAACTTAGATAAAAGAAAAACAAATAATACAAAATAAGTGATTAAAATAAAATAAACTAAAAACAAAACTTAATATAAATAACTAAATATTGATAAATAAATATTACTGCAGAGTTGCCTAACTTTTAAGAAGACGAAATCTCTTTAGTATTTAGGTATTAGATTTACATGGTATGTAGTATTATTATTATATAATATTATACTAGGTATTACAAGGTAATAGATACAGGAAGTATTGATTTATTTGAGTAGACATTTTGTACATTTTAACATCCGCTCTCTAAGGCGTAGTTGGTCGATAAATGCATAAACATCCGAATCAAGCGTCGAAAAGGAGCTGTGCCGAACAAATTGACCGCGTGCCGGTGTCATGACGGGGTTGCCAACTTTAACATCACTACTAATTTCACAGCATAGGTTGTTAAATTTATAAAAATCGCCACTTTTGGGTTTGGAGCTTAGAGTGCAGTTGAGGGGCCTAATAAATGAGTAACACATAGTTTTTCTATTTAAATGTTATTTTTTTATATTGATCTATTTTTAATTTTGACATGAATATGTCTTTTCTCTGGGGTCTATTCGAAAGAATGTGTGTCACGAAAATCGTTACCATGACGTAAATGAATTAATTCGAAAGAATGTGTGTCACGAAAATCGTTACCATGACGTAAATGAATTAATTATAATTTGTTCGTTTGTTTATATATATATTTTATCCCTGTTGACCATAGAAGGATTAAGGATAAGGGGAAAGAATAAGGATAAGGATAGGGATAGGGATGGGGATAGGGATGGGGATAGGGATGGGGATAGGGATATGGATGGGGATAGGGATAGGGATAGGGATGGGGATGGGGATGGGGATAGGGATAGGGATGGGGATAGGGATAGTTTGTTCGTTTGTTTTTATATATATTATCCCTGTTGACCATAGAAGGATTAAGGATAAGGGGAAAGAATAAGGATAAGGATAAGGATAGGGATGGGGATAGGGATAGGGATAGGGATAGGGATAGGGATAGGGATAGGGATAGGGATAGGGATAGGGATAGGGATAGGGATAGGGACCATTTAAATCTTTCTTTTCATTTATGATATGAGACATATTCATGTCTACTGTGCCATCGAGAAGCCATGGCACTTTTTTTTTTATTTTTTTTAAATAATATATTTTATTCTTTTATGTCTTGATTTTTGGTTTATGTTCTCACTTAAATGTAATATAAGTGTGGGGGGAAACGCTTGTGAAATATATGTTTTTTTTTGTCTTTTTTACTATATTTTTGTTTGTGTTTGTGTCACAAAGATTAATAAAATAAAATAAATTAATATAAAAAAATAGCGTAAAATTTAGCAGTTTGCGTGGTAAGTTGGCAACACTGGCGTTGATTGGTCAATGGGCCAGTGGCCGGAGAGCGGTGGCGTGGTCGCGTGACATCACTACAGTCCTACCACTATTACGCATACGCATACGACACTTATCGTATGTACCCACATTCCGAATTATCACATAATATGCCTTCATTATCTCCCCGGAAACCTCTCGGATGTCGTGCTAGGATTACTTCCAAGTCCTTTTCAACTAGGTATATTCAGACACCACCAGAAAAGACTAGACACCAGAAAAGACATAGGTTAACTTTCATCCAGAACTCGAACGAAGTCGCGGGCACTAGCTAGTATATTATAAGACTAGGCTACACGCTCGGCTTAGCCCGGGAACTATCCAGCTTCGCACAATATCAGATTCGCAAATAACCAGATTCGCAAACAACCAGATTCGCAAACAACCAGATTCGCAAATAACCAGATTCGCTAAACACTTACGGTCTTACTACAAAAACATTAAACACACTTTAATCAGGCTTAAAACACGTGTTAAAAAAAAACTTTACTACAAAAGAATGTCTAGGCATTGTTTATGGTTTAACAATGCTTGAGCATTATTTAAATTTAACCACCGCCATATGCTAGTTTAACGAGTATCTATCTAGTTAACGGCCTCTCTTCCTCTGACGTATTGTGTCAAATTTCGTTTTGCGTATACTTAATAGTTAATATTAAAGATTTCTTTTGATTTTATAAATGAGTATGGATATTTTAAATTTAATTGACATGGAGGATATGGATTACATGGATAATTTTTGAGATAGAATACATCGTGAGAGAATTAATCCATTCGAATATATAACTTTGGTAACAAGATTATTTATTTAATAAAGGATGATCTACCATGTGATGCTAGAGGTGGATCCTCAAATAAAAATTTTATTTAACAATTTTAACAAATCAAACTTTACATTTGACCACATTTGACAATTACGTCAGTGTTAGTTACGTTCCATTATGCTCAATATTTTTTGGTATTACGAAATTTTATAAATAATCTAACGTATTTGTTGTAATTTATTACTTATTCCAATCTTATAATTTGCTGATATCATTAATATAGTCCGTAATAATAGCTTGTGAAAACCAAAATTCATCATTATACGCTTATCAGATGTGCGTAAAATGAAAACGACATGAATGCAGGGCGAGTGACTGAATGAATGTTTGCCAAGGTTGCCATAATTCAATAACATTCACGTACTTAACATTGTCTACCGAAGCAAGCGCTAATAAGGTTTTGTGGTAGGGACATTTTAAACGCTCGCTGACCAATGCTTAAATGATTAATGCTTGTCTAACTAAGCATGTGTTTGAACAGTGCTTACTGAATATTTTGTAGTAAGACCGTTAGTACCTCTACCATGAGTTCATAAGACCGCACTTACTAGTGAAAGCGTAGACAAAGACTGATGATGAAATGAACCATAACCAATCACTTTTTTTGTATAAATATAAATGTCAATGAATAGACCACGTTAAACTAGTCTGCGGCTCGAAATCATCGGTGAGTGTGGCTAAAATGCATCCTGTCTCACACAGGACACAGCGCGAGAAGAGCAGTCGAGTCAAATGCACAGAAAATGAGCACAGAAAAAAACACACCTAAACAGACCCTAGAGAAAATACTTTTTTTGACAAAACTATTGGATCATAGATAAATGATTGGACTCGGTGCGCTCGAATAGATACCGCCGTCGTACTTGTAAAATTCAGCCTAAAATAGCCCCGAGCCAGTCACACTGCAAACTGTCTGTGATGTGTACGTGCCGAATGTTTTATTAAATTTTAAGCATAATAAAATACCAGTTTGCGTAGTGAAACTGTGTAAAAATATAATAAAACTGGGTAAAAAGTGATCAAAAGACACGATTTTTTACACACACTACAATAAAAAGTTGCCACATTTTCGGAGCTCTATTGCTTTTGTATAGTGCTCTATCTAGTCGAGCGCAGCGAGACCATTCTATTATCTTTGTACTGTTATTTCGTGTAAAGCTATTTGAACTCTTAAATAACTGACTAATGTGGAAAAATATTTTGGAGTTTTTGTACACTAGAGTGATTTATTCACCCTACAAAGTTGCTTTAAAATTTGTGTTAAAATATAGATTTTTCAAGGATCCTATTCTTTAAATTAAAACTTTTTTTATTAGTTTATAAAGCCTATTTAACGACAAGATAAATCGATATCATGCTTACTTTTGTAAATTAACCATACAACAGTGTAGTAATCATATTTCTACGTTTGTATGGGGGAAAAGCTGACCAGTGTGACCTTAAGTATTGCGATCAGGTACCAAAAATTTATTCAGTTGTCAGCACTTACGACTCAGAAGTTAATTTTATTCGCGATTGTACAACTTATTTTTTGCCCCGTAATGAAAAAACACCATCTTAAATCATTCGCAACACAAGCAAAAGCACAAGTGCTGTCATTAAATAATAAAAGCGTATGCATGATGTAAGTTACGACCGACGCTCACTGTTGATTGAATATCGATCTTACGGGTGTATCAATAGGGTATACATTTGATTAATGAATAGTACATTTATAACTCAATTTCAGTAACTTAAATTTACTGTGTATAAAAGTTAACAGCTCGGTGTACAATTATGTGCGAATTTTCAATTTAAACGTTCGAATGGCTTTAGGGATGCTCTTTTACGAAAGCACACGAAATCGATATCGATAAAGCTTTAAATTTATCATTTACTAGCTGGTGCTCGCGACTTCGTCCGCGTGGAATAGTTATTTTGGGAATCATTTGGGTATCTCGAACGGTTTTCGCAGCGCACGCAACGAACGGAAGCCCTCAAAGATGAATAATTTTCCCCGTTTTTTCCACATTTTCGACTGTTAGTCGCAACGTGATGTTATATAGCCTATAGCCTTCTTCGATAAATGATCAGAACCAGTAGTTCCTGAGATTAGCGCGTTCAAACAAACAAACAAACAAACTTAATTTTCCCACATCAAAAGAGCCTAAAGAGATTTTCACTTGAAAAAAATCCAAAGTATCGACATCGATAAGCGCTCATACGCAACACTAAAACTTATGCTCAGCAATTACCAAAATGGTTTTGTTAATGCTCTAAACAATTTCTAATCGTAAATAAAATTGGGATACATTAATGTAAAATACGATCTTATAATATTATGCTATAATGGTAATGATACGGTCCAACTATAATAAATATTATAAAACGTGTTCGAATTAATGACATGTTATCGGTTCGGGCTATAAATTATATTTCAAACAATTTATAATTGAAGATATTGCTTACTTATTATTTCTATACGATATTATTAAGCTTAGATTAATAATTGGTCTCGCTGCGCTCGAATATATACCGCCGTCGTACTTGTCAAATGCGACAACAAATACTACGCCGAATTCGGCGTACCCGAGCCAGTCACACTGCAAGTGAAGTGTACGTCCCGAATGTTTTATTAAATTTTGCGTAGTGAAACTGTGTAAAAAGTGATAAAAAGTGACAATGTTTTACACACACTACAATAAAAAGTTGCCGCATTCAAGGAGCTATTGTTTTTAGATAGCGCGGTATCTAGTCGAGCTCAGCGAGACCAATCATTAATCTAAGTTATTAAGGTTGTTTCAAATAATAAGTTGATATACATTGTTATCTAGGCTTTTATTTTAAATTTTGATACAATTTTTTCTATCAAAATTAAAACATTTCCTTCGAAAAAAGCTGTATTTTACGGTCGCTAGGCAAATTGCACAGCAGGTGCGCTGCCAAACTTATGGCTTTCGTTTTAAGGATAACGGATGACGTTAAGGCTTACCTTTGCTAATTTGCAATAATCTGCAAGTCGAAAGCGGTTTTCCTTATTATGTAGCTGTCTGCAATTTAATAGTCAATTGCAATGGTTATCTACTGCATTTTTTTAAACATATTTGACCTGGTTATAAGTAAGTATTATAGATTACATATTCACTTTAGTATAATTACGTAAGCGTTCGAAGAAAGCTCGGAGCGAGGACGCGACGATGAGTCAGTTCGCGTCGCCGCTAAAAGGTAAAAAAAGTTAAGGAAGTGCAAAAAGTAAGAAAAAACAAAAGGTGGCAGCAGGTGTGTCGATTGAAGGACAGCCAGTGATAAAAGTGCTTCTTGCGATTTTAAAATATTAGGGTTCTGTAAGCGAAAATACCTCATAGTGTTAGCAAAACAGCTTCTACATATTACCTACTAGCTGTGCTCGCGACTTCGTCCGCGTGGAATAATCATTTTGGGAATCATTTGGGTATCTCGAACGGTTTTCGCAGCGCACGCAACGGAAGCCCTCAAAGATGAATAATTTTTCCCGTTTTTTCCACATTTTCGACTGTTTCTTCGCTCCTATTAGTCGCAACGTGATGTTATATAGCATAAAGCCTTCCTGGATAAATGATCTATCCAACACAAAAAGAATTTTTCAATTCGAACCAGTAGTTCCTGAGATTAGCGCGTTCAAACAAACAAACAAACTCTTCAGCTTTATAATATTAGTATAGATATGTGCCTTTTATTTAATAGCTACTATTAGTTAATTATTTATTTTCAAAAATAATTAATTAATAATAAATATCTTCACACATTCCACACATCACCATCTATATAGTTCCACACTAAGCAACTAATGCTTGTATTATGAATACCAGTCAGTTGATATACTATACATAGATTACTTTTTTTGTAAATATATACATATTATAAATACAAACATCCATGACTCAGGTACAAAGGTAAATATTAACACATAAACATTTGCCCCTAGCGGGATTCGAACCTGCAACCGTTTGGTTAACAGCTAGGGTTAAGTACTAGTCACTAGACCAAACGTGTCGTCAAAAATGTCTACCATCTCTTTGGCCACTAGGGCCGTAGTCAAGAGCATACCAGTGCAAATGTTTCGTTGCGTTCTGACGAATCGAAACGAAATAAAGCCCGGTGATTGGTCAAAAATTTATGTGGGCGTTACAACAACCAATCACCGGGCTTTGCATTGATATGCTCTTGGCTAGGGCCCCTGTTATTATACAGAACCACCGGTTCGTCCGCAAGCCATACTAATATTCAAGGTCGCCGAAGCATTTCTTCGGAACTGCGCAGTATCTATTCCGAACAAAAAAGCTCCCTGATGATAATACAACATGACGTAAGCTTCGCTCGTAAAACCGGTAGCCGGTGGACAGTTCGCCTTCGAGACAAGTCAACATTAAGATTATGGGACTACCACTAATCTATACTAATATTATAAAGCTGAAGAGTTTGTTTGTTTGTTTATTTGTTTGTTTGTTTGTTTGAACGCGCTAATCTCAGGAACTACTAGTTCGAATTGAAAAATTCTTTTTGTGTTGGATAGATCATTTATCGAGGAAGGCTTTAGGCTATATAACATCACGTTGCGACTAATAGGAGCGAAGAAACAGTCGAAAATGTGGAAAAAACGGGGAAAATTATTCATCTTTGAGGGCTTCCGTTGCGTGCGCTGCGAAAACCGGCCGAGATACCCAAATTATTCCCAAAATAACTATTCCACGCGGAATAACTTCCCTCTTTATAATATTAATAATAAATTATTAATATTTATTATTATTAATATTTTATAATAATTTAATAATAAATTATTAATATTATAATCCTTCGGTTATAAGTTAATCGCTTCGCACAGTTTTTTGTGCCAACCGATTCACGGAAATTAGCTTAGGGTTAAGGTTTCATGTCGTTAAGTTATAATACACAATTTATAATTAATTTTAAGATTAAGATCCACATAATTGTCTTGTGGTAAAACATTCTAGCGACACCCTTGGTATAGTGGCTAGTAACCCTAGCTGTTAACCAAACGGTCGCAGGTTCGAATCCCGCTAGGGGCAAATGTTTAATGTGTAAAGTGTAAGTGAGTCTTGGATATTTGTATTTATAATAGGTATGTATGTATTTACAAAAAAAGTAATGTATGTGTAGTATATCAACTGTCTGGTATCCATAAATTCCATAATACAAGCATTAGTTGCATACTGTAGAACTAGATGGTGCTGTGTGGAATGTGTGAACATATCACTTACTAGCTGGTGCTCGCGACTTGGTCCGCGTGGAATAGTTATTTCGGGAATCATTTGGGTATCTCGAACGGTTTTCGCAGCGCACGCAACGAACGGAAGCCCTCAAAGATGAATAATTTCCCCCGTTTTTTTCCACATTTTCGACTGTTTCTTCGCTCCTATTAGTCGCAACGTAATGTTAAAATCGCAGGCCTAGTTACTATGTAACCTCTCCGATGTGATCAATGTTCAAATATAATTGTAAGAGTTAATTCTAGTGGAGAATGTGCACTGAGTGGTTCTGGCAGCTGCATGCAATCAGCGTGGTCAAGCGCAGGTCAACCGGCGCAGCGGAGACTGCTTGGCGACAGTCGGCAATTGCTACTTGATCGTCGCTCCGCTTGACAACAGATGTGCAGCAAACTATATCATTGCTCGCTTGGCAACAACTCGACTTCCACTTAAACAATGTCACTTTACTAGCACACTTAAGGCCTCTTTCACCAACTACAATAAAGTGTTGATTAGTTACTTTTAGAAATAATTTTATGTTTTATTAAATTATGCACTCGGTTTAGTGCAGACGAATATTTTTTACTAGCTGGTGCTCGTGACTTCGTCCGCGTTCTGCATGACAGGTACCCTATGTATTTTCTGGTGTCCCACACAACGTGTATGCAAAATTTCATGGTGATCTGTTCAGTAGTTTTTGCGTGAAAACGTAATAAACAAACAAACTCACATTCACATTTATAACATTAGTAAGGATGTTACTGATAATGTAGCCTTCTCTAGCTAAAAAAATTTTTCAAATCGGTCCAGTAGTTTTTAAGTTTATTCATTACAAACATAAAAATCTACTTTTTTATAATATTAGCGTAGATTATGGCAAACCTCTTCTTGAACAATGTCAGTTTCCCAAAGAAGAAATTACAAAAAGTCATTTTTTTTTAAATAATTTAAAAAAAACACACAAACGAAGTCGAAAGCAAAAGTTAGTAAGAACACAAAAAAAAATGTAAATATTTTTTTCCTAAATGCTAAATTTTCTTTAGAACCTAAGTCACTTCATGATTTAGGATTTCCCCTATACGAGAACTATTCCGGAATACCTAGAATTTTTATATCACTTTGAAATCCGTGCTTTGAAAACTGGAGTTTACTCCTTAAGAAAAATACGAATGAACGAATAAATAAATAATTAAATAAAATATAATTAAAACATCTAATACATAAAATTCTCGTGTCGCGGTGTTTGTTGCCAAACTCCTCCGAAAAGACTGGACCGATTTTGATGAAATTTTGTGTGCGTATCGGGTAGGTCTGAGAATCGGCCAACATCTATTTTTTTATACCCCTAAATGTTAAGGGTGGTCCATCCCATTTTTTTTTATTTTTGGCAAAACAACGTTTGTCGGATCAGTTATTATAAATATAATATTAGTATGACGTATTGATGCATATTATAGCCTGTAACGCGTAACGTGTGACATGTGTCATTTGATTTTACTCCCATAAATTTTCATACCCGGAATTATAATATGAAATCGATTCTCCAAAAATTACTACAAATAAATTGAAAATTTAATTTGCAATTTCATTTATTTGAAGTAGCGATAACAATAATTATATCACTTACTATCATCCTTGACACCAAAGAATAATAACGTAGTCTTTTTGTAACATAATATCGCCTATAGACGGCGCCACATTCGTTTTCAGCTTTCATTAAATATGATACAGTTGTTAATTAATTAATTTTAAGCACGTCAGCTAATTAGGTATTGCAAACAGCTTGTAACTCGACGCAATATTACTCCGGAAATGGTCGACATCCGATAACGCTAACAATTCTAAATTTTTCGTAATAATAAACTTGGCCTCGAACCTACTCATACGCATTTTTGAATATTTGTGAATTTACATGAAATCTAGTTCATATTACTAGCTGTTGCACGCGACTTGGTCCGCGTAACTTTAGAAAATATAGCCTACTAGCTGGTGCCCGCGACTTCGTCCGCGTTCTGGATGAAAGGTACCCTATGTCCTTTCTGGTGTCCCAGACAACGTGTATGCAAAATTTCATGGTGATCGGTTCAGTAGTTTTTGCGTGAAAAAGTTACAAATATCCATACATCCATACAAACTTTCGCATTTATAATATTTTAATAGGATATGTTACTCTGTGATAATGCAGCTTTCTATAGGTGGAAGAATTTTCAAAATCGGTCCAATAGTTTTTGAGTTTAGGTATTAGAAACAAAAATACAAATGTTTTCTCTTCAAGAATATTAGTACTTATGCTTTAGAATATAAAAATGTTTTAGAATTTAGAATACATAATATATAAATGCTTATAAAATATAAATGTTGTAAAATAACTAAAACTTCTAAGTCTAGAAAGATGAAATTTTGAATATTTTTATCTTTGGTTTAAAATATGTCGGGGTCATAATTTTTAATTTTAGCTTGTATGACTTAAGCATACATACATTGCATACACAGATACGTGAGCCTTACAGAAGACCACCATAATAGTGATAATAGCATGTGTGCTTTTGTGAGTAAGGGACGCCAGAGCCCATCCCTACCTTATCCCTTATCCTTAATCCTTCTAAGGTAGGCAGCGTACTTGCAGAACCTGTGGCGTTGATTGTGTCTTTGGCGACGGTAGCCACCTACCATCAAGTGGACAGTCAGAGTGTCTGTCGATTTAAACATAATAAAGCATCCACTAATAAGACTTTTGAAATTTAGAAAAATTAATAAATTAAAGTAGTTGATATTTGCCCAGCGGTGGGACTTTATAGAGATTACAAGCACATGTGCGACAATGAAGAAAGACAAAGGCGTTGTTATCGCAAAGTTCATAGTTCAAATACGCGTCTCAATATACATGTAATTGCCTTCCATTATCATATTAAGAGTTAATAATTTTACTATAGTTCGCCATTATCATACTCAATCGTACATACGTAGCAAGAGAGATAGGCTCGCTGAACTCGTTCGTCAAATTGGTAGGCGGTTTTGACCCGATATTGTCGGTTATCGTAACCCCTAGAGCCGGCACCCACTATCAGGCTGGGGAATTTAGGTGGCAAATAGTCGCTGCACTCGACTAGATACCGCCGTCGTACTTGTAAAATGCGGCATAAAATAGTACGCCGATTTCGGCGTACCCGAGCCAGTCACACTGCAAACTGTCTGTGATGTGTACGTGCCGAATGTTTTATTAAATTTTAGGCATAATAAAATACCAGTTTGCTTAGTGAAACTGTGTAAAAATATAATAAAACTGGGTTTTTCGGAACTATTGCTTTTGTACAGCGCTCTATCAAGTCGAGCGCAGCGAGACCAATCCATTTTATATTTGCAAATAGTAATATATATAAATTAATGTCATGGCAATAAAGCAGAAATTTCCAATATACATGGTCGTAGTAACAAAAATATCGCTTCGGTACGCTTAAGGCTGCCGCGTCGGCAAACTTAAGGATGCTTCGGCATCCTTCGGCACGACTCAGAACTCGAGTCCTATAGCTTGCCCTGAAGAGAATACGAGACGCTTCGGCATGCTTAAAGACGCTTCGGCATAGTTTCCGACAGAGTGCGCTTATTGTATGTAGGGATGCCGAAAGATCCTTTTCCTTGCCGATGCCGATAATGGGCGCCGGGTCGATAATGACGATTAGAACTACGGCACGGCGAGGAAACCCGGGCCAAATCACACACTTACCGACACTCACTTGACACATATTCTTTATGTAGGAAATAAGTATGTACTGCTTCAATTACTTTAATACATCCATAAAAATGTCCAACCGTTTCCGCAATCATGCGTGGGCCACGAAATCTAGAACCTTCTATGGCGTGTCTGAATAATGACTTGGAAAATATCGTGTCATTTGCTAATAGGGTGTCATAGATATTTAAGTTTGAACTTATTAAATAAGTTTTTTTTATATAAGTTTGGAAATATAAAAAATATTTTTTTATTTTTCGATAGTTAAAAAATCTGATATATTTACTAGAATGTACTGAAATTAAGAAATATTTTTATAACAACCACTTAGGCCAAGATTTTACATAATATTTGTGTTTTCAATTCTTCGCTTTCATATTTTATTAATAATAATAATAATTATATAGTTTTTTATTTTATATTTTGATGTACTCTGTGATACCAAAGTAACATGCTGTCGAAACAAAAATGTGTCAAAATGGTAATAGCAATTCTCCCAAGTGTAAATTAAAGATAGCTTTATATTATACCAGGTAAGAGTCAGCGTTTTGTGATCGCTTGTTTAATGGCCACACAGGCCGAGTCAAGGCCACCATTCACTAGAACCGGTAGAGGAAGACATGAAGCAGATTATTACCGATGTGACACTTTAACAACACAATGCATAAATATCAAACTTTCCTAAATGTACGATTCCCATAAGACCCTTTTGTGAAGACCACTATGACGCGTTACGAGAGGAGACGGACATACATACATTTTTCTCACTATCATTAGAGAATCTAACAGTAGGTGTATCTTTTGAATTTTCATAAAGAAAGTTTAAGATAAAAATAATTTAAAAGTTATAAACAAAATGATACTAAAGCGAATGCCTAAACACTACCACTTACTATAAATTTTCCTGAAAAAAAATTCCATATGCGAACTATCCCACAGGAGTTCAAGTCTTGGATCATTATAATAATGATATTCTTATTAATGAAACTCGTTAGGATTGTATTATGAAAATATACCTAGTAATTATAAATTAATGATTGGTCTCGGTGCGCTCGACTAGATAGAGCGCTATACAAAAGCGACAGCTCCGTGAATGCGGCAACTTTTTATTGTAGTGTGTGTAAAACGCCGTCACTTTTTATCACTTTTTAGACAGTTTCATAATACTTATTTTTACACAGTTTCACTAAGCAAACTGGCATTTTATTATGACCAAAATTTAATAAAACATTTGGCACGTATACATCACAGACAGTTTGCAGTGTGACTGGCTCGGGTACGCCGAATTCGGCGTAGTATTTTTTGCTAGTACATCGGGGGTATCTAACCAATCATTCATCTATGGTTTGTATATATAATTTCCATTTGACCCACTGATAATATTCACTTAATCTATGTAAGGAAATGTCTCACTACCCCCCATCAGCTGCCTGAGTGATATGTTCATATAATATCTCTTAAGCTTATGCTCGCAGAGATATACTATTTCGTTGATTATGAGCCATTCCGATAAAACATTAAGATAAGATAAAAAACCAATATCTCTACTTATAATCCATATCTACTAATATTATAAATGTGAAAGTAGTTCTGTCTGTCTGTTACATTTTCACGCATTAACTACTCAACCTATCATCATGAAATGTTGCATACACATTGTCAGGGATATAGGCTATGTTATATGTTATAGGCTATAGATTATACCCTATGTCCTTTTCTATGACATAGGACATATAAGTAACTGACTGGTAATATAAGTAACTAGCTGGTGCCCGCGACTTCGTCCGCGTTGAAAAAGCAATATATCGCCTGACATCGCTTTTATACTTAGTCAGGAGTTAGTTTCCTTAATTTTAGATAATCCCTCGGGAGCAGTACCTACTTTTTTTCTGGATGAAAGGTACACTATGTCCTTTCTGGTGTCCCAGACAACGTGTATGCAAAATTTCATGGTGATCGGTTCAGTAGTTTTTGCGTGAAAGAGTTACAAACATCCATATATCCATCCATACAAACTTTCGCATTTATTATATTAGTAGGATAGGATAGTAGGAAGTAGGATTCTGCGTGTCGACCTTCAATAATTTAACTATTTAAAGCGTGAAATACCCGATCAGTCTACTTCCAACAGAGATTTTGACGACGCGTATTTTGAATGGCGTAATGGCCTTAATACGCGAATACGTCGTCAAGGCTGCGCCTGCGCACCATCAAAAAAAAAGCCGAAGTGCATGTCGTGGTAAGTTTGTTGACCCGCACTCTGGTGCTTGCGAAGGTCAGTGCGAATGGAACATCAAAGACGATCCGTTATAACAATTGTTATTTTCATTTATAAATAGCTTTCCGCGAATAACTACAATTTGTGACGGCGAATTTGGAAACGAGTTCTTAGATGGTATATTTATCTATACTAATATTTATTAGGTATAAAGCTGAAGAGTTTGTTTGTTTGTTTGAACGCGCTAATCTCAGGAACTACTGGTTCGAATTGAAAAAATATTTTTGTGTTGGATAGATCATTTATCGAGGAAGGCTTTAGGCTATATAACATCACGTTGCGACTAATAGGAGCGAAGAAACAGTCGAAAATGTGGGAAAAAACGGGGAAAATTATTCATCTTTGAGGGCTTCCGTTGCGTGCGCTGCGAAAACCGTTCGAGATACCCAAATGATTCCCAAAATAACTATTCCACGCGGACGAAGTCGCGAGCACCAGCTAGTCTGGTATATATTTATTTATAAGGTATCTGGCTATATTACTCGTGGGAGCCAGGATCTATTGGCAAATCTGTAAATACTAGGAGTATGTCTAGTTAGACTGTACCTTTTATAACAGCGGATCAAACTGGAAATGCAAAAGACTAACGGGTCCAAAAGGTACTTTTTCACAGGTAGGGTCAGGACTTGTGGGTCCAAAGGGACCGACACCCGCGGGTCGTCTGTGGATCCAGGCTGCTTCTGACCGGTCCTTTTGGAAAACTTAAGCATAATGATGATTAAGTTATAAAGTAAACGTATGTTTCAAATTTCAGCCTTTTTAGCCTTAGTGGCTGTCCATTCACAGTCAGTCAGGATAAAGTATAAATAGGTATATAGACCACCAAAGCCTATATAAGTACCTATTAGATTACTAGCTCTTGTATACGACTTCGTCCGCATAACTTTATAAAATATAATATAGCCTATGTTACCCCCAGATAATATAGCTTCCTATAGGTGAAGGAATTTTTAAAATCTGTCCACTAGTTTTTTTAGGTTATTCTTTACAAACATACAAATAGGTATTCTCTCTTTATATTCCTTTACGACTTTAGACTTCCAAACTACTTCCAAACGAATTTTTTCTTCATATTATTTTATACGACAATAGTACCTATTATAAATTTATAATTATTATAAACAATACAAACTAATTAATTCAAATTGAAACAATTTTATCTCTCACGCATAAAATGCTAAATATTTTATGCTAAACAAGGACATTTTCAAATACCTGTGAAAGAATATGGGCTAAATATTGTATACTTAACGTGCGGTCGAATTCGAGTGCTAAAACTAGTCTTTATAAATACGATGTAAATTAAAAACTCACCTGAAAAACTTCGCTCCTTTTGACAGGTGTCAAAAACACGTGTTAAAAATTACTACTTGGACACTTGCGAATCGATTTTACTATTAATAAATTTAAAAATTTTCAAGGCATAGATCTACCGAAATGTTCAGAGACTTTTCCTCACACAGTATTCGCGAGACGAAAGGCCACGTGGTCAAGATGAGAGTACTATTGAAAAAATAGTGATGCGCTCACTAAAAAACGTGTATCGATAAAATGTGTACGAAATAATAAAAGAAATACGTGTCTTAAGTCCGAGTCAATGCGCCGTACTGGTTTATCAGGCAGCTTGCTGTCAACTTTAAATATTGTTATATCACCATTACTTGAAGCGAACAGTGTCGCGTTCTTGGTTAATGCGTCGGCAAATATATCGATATAAATATTTAATTTGCATATTTAATTGCATAGTGGAGAATGTAAAAGAAAGTTGGTTAATATGTATAGATAAAACGACATCTTAGATTGTACAAATAAAACAAATGAAATTTTGACTTGAGTTTTTATGGTCTGTAGCGTTTCTTGTGTCAGCCTGTCTGTCGACTTTAACATAAAATAAAAATAATAAAAATTGCTTCCATAATGAGAGGTTAATTCAGACAAGTTATGATAACAAAATCGTGGGATAAAGTTTGATGCTCTAGCTTCATGCAAAATTTAATTACACCGCTCGATAGCTAAAGGATTAAGCATTTTTTTTACATATGGTATATTCGAATTGGTTGGATACATACTAGATGGTGCCCGCAACTTCGTCCGCGTTGAAAAAGGAAATATATGAGTAACTAGCTGGCGCCCGCGACTTTGTCCGCGAGAAAACAATAGCCTATCCTGTGTCCCGTACGTCTAAATGCTTATCTACCAAGTTTCATGAAAATCAGTTAATTCGTTTAAGAGTTATGGAGGAACATACATACATACATACATACACATACACACACACACACCCATGCATGCAAACATACATACATACATACATACATACATACATACATACATACATACATACATACATACATACATACATACATACATACATACATACATACATACATACACACAATAGCTACACTTACAGATATATTTTATTAGTATTGATAATACCTAAGCTCAAAGAAAATATTCGCGTCAAAACTTGTTATCGGCTTAAAATTAAAACATTTTGTAAGTATTACATAAACTAAAAGATAATGTTATCTTAGTAGGATATAGGTAATAAAATAACAAAACGCTACTGTTCCCTGATGTAATATCCTCAAGAGAATAAGACATCCCTATTATATTTATATCTGCACTGTGGTGGGCGTGGTTCTCGTCGTGACCCTCAATTATTGCTACCGCTTATTGAATGAAGCATTGATAAGCGAAAGTCTAGTATGAAATACTTTTGATTCGTACATGTATGTTCATTGATTCTGGGACATGTGTTTGTCGCTTTCATTGATTATGAATTCATTTGATAGGGTCACTAAATCCGTACTATTATTATAAATGCGAAAGTTTGTATGGATGTATGACTGTATGTATGGATGTTTGTAACTCTTTCAGGCAAAAACTACTGAACCGATCACCATGAAATTTTGCATTTACGTTGTCTGGGACACCAGAAAGGACATAGGGTACCTTTCACCCAGAACGCGGACGAAGTCGCGGGCACCAGCTAGTATTACAAATGCGAAAGTTTGTATGGATGTATGACTGTATGTATGGATGTTTGTAACTCTTTCAGGCAAAAACTACTGAACCGATCACCATGAAATTTTGCATTTACGTTGTCTGGGACACCAGAAAGGACATAGGGTACCTTTCACCCAGAACGCGGACGAAGTCGCGGGCACCAGCTAGTATTACAAATGCGAAAGTTTGTATGGATGTATGACTGTATGTATGGATGTTTGTAACTCTTTCAGGCAAAAACTACTGAACCGATCACCATGAAATTTTGCATACACGTTGTCTGGGACACCAGAAAGGACATAGGGTACCTTTCACCCAGAACGCGGACGAAGTCGCGGGCACCAGCTAGTATTACAAATGCGAAAGTTTGTATGGATGTATGACTGTATGTATGGATGTTTGTAACTCTTTCAGGCAAAAACTACTGAACCGATCACCATGAAATTTTGCATTTACGTTGTCTGGGACACCAGAAAGGACATAGGGTACCTTTCACCCAGAACGCGGACGAAGTCGCGGGCACCAGCTAGTATTACAAATGCGAAAGTTTGTATGGATGTATGACTGTATGTATGGATGTTTGTAACTCTTTCAGGCAAAAACTACTGAACCGATCACCATGAAATTTTGCATACACGTTGTCTGGGACACCAGAAAGGACATAGGGTACCTTTCACCCAGAACGCGGACGAAGTCGCGGGCACCAGCTAGTATTACAAATGCGAAAGTTTGTATGGATGTATGACTGTATGTATGGATGTTTGTAACTCTTTCAGGCAAAAACTACTGAACCGATCACCATGAAATTTTGCATACACGTTGTCTGGGACACCAGAAAGGACATAGGGTACCTTTCACCCAGAACGCGGACGAAGTCGCGGGCACCAGCTAGTATTACAAATGCGAAAGTTTGTATGGATGTATGACTGTATGTATGGATGTTTGTAACTCTTTCAGGCAAAAACTACTGAACCGATCACCATGAAATTTTGCATTTACGTTGTCTGGGACACCAGAAAGGACATAGGGTACCTTTCACCCAGAACGCGGACGAAGTCGCGGGCACCAGCTAGTATTACAAATGCGAAAGTTTGTATGGATGTATGACTGTATGTATGGATGTTTGTAACTCTTTCAGGCAAAAACTACTGAACCGATCACCATGAAATTTTGCATACACGTTGTCTGGGACACCAGAAAGGACATAGGGTACCTTTCACCCAGAACGCGGACGAAGTCGCGGGCACCAGCTAGTATTACAAATGCGAAAGTTTGTATGGATGTATGACTGTATGTATGGATGTTTGTAACTCTTTCAGGCAAAAACTACTGAACCGATCACCATGAAATTTTGCATACACGTTGTCTGGGACACCAGAAAGGACATAGGGTACCTTTCACCCAGAACGCGGACGAAGTCGCGGGCACCAGCTAGTATTACAAATGCGAAAGTTTGTATGGATGTATGACTGTATGTATGGATGTTTGTAACTCTTTCAGGCAAAAACTACTGAACCGATCACCATGAAATTTTGCATTTACGTTGTCTGGGACACCAGAAAGGACATAGGGTACCTTTCACCCAGAACGCGGACGAAGTCGCGGGCACCAGCTAGTATTACAAATGCGAAAGTTTGTATGGATGTATGACTGTATGTATGGATGTTTGTAACTCTTTCAGGCAAAAACTACTGAACCGATCACCATGAAATTTTGCATACACGTTGTCTGGGACACCAGAAAGGACATAGGGTACCTTTCACCCAGAACGCGGACGAAGTCGCGGGCACCAGCTAGTATTACAAATGCGAAAGTTTGTATGGATGTATGACTGTATGTATGGATGTTTGTAACTCTTTCAGGCAAAAACTACTGAACCGATCACCATGAAATTTTGCATACACGTTGTCTGGGACACCAGAAAGGACATAGGGTACCTTTCACCCAGAACGCGGACGAAGTCGCGGGCACCAGCTAGTATTACAAATGCGAAAGTTTGTATGGATGTATGACTGTATGTATGGATGTTTGTAACTCTTTCAGGCAAAAACTACTGAACCGATCACCATGAAATTTTGCATTTACGTTGTCTGGGACACCAGAAAGGACATAGGGTACCTTTCACCCAGAACGCGGACGAAGTCGCGGGCACCAGCTAGTATTACAAATGCGAAAGTTTGTATGGATGTATGACTGTATGTATGGATGTTTGTAACTCTTTCAGGCAAAAACTACTGAACCGATCACCATGAAATTTTGCATTTACGTTGTCTGGGACACCAGAAAGGACATAGGGTACCTTTCACCCAGAACGCGGACGAAGTCGCGGGCACCAGCTAGTATTACAAATGCGAAAGTTTGTATGGATGTATGACTGTATGTATGGATGTTTGTAACTCTTTCAGGCAAAAACTACTGAACCGATCACCATGAAATTTTGCATACACGTTGTCTGGGACACCAGAAAGGACATAGGGTACCTTTCACCCAGAACGCGGACGAAGTCGCGGGCACCAGCTAGTATTACAAATGCGAAAGTTTGTATGGATGTATGACTGTATGTATGGATGTTTGTAACTCTTTCAGGCAAAAACTACTGAACCGATCACCATGAAATTTTGCATACACGTTGTCTGGGACACCAGAAAGGACATAGGGTACCTTTCACCCAGAACGCGGACGAAGTCGCGGGCACCAGCTAGTATTACAAATGCGAAAGTTTGTATGGATGTATGACTGTATGTATGGATGTTTGTAACTCTTTCAGGCAAAAACTACTGAACCGATCACCATGAAATTTTGCATACACGTTGTCTGGGACACCAGAAAGGAAATAGGGTACCTTTCACCCAGAACGCGGACGAAGTCGCGGGCACCAGCTAGTATTATAAATGCGAAAGTTTGTATGGATGTATGACTGTATGTATGGATGTTTGTAACTCTTTCAGGCAAAAACTACTGAACCGATCACCATGAAATTTTGCATACACGTTGTCTGGGACACCAGAAAGGACATAGGGTACCTTTCACCCAGAACGCGGACGAAGTCGCGGGCACCAGCTAGTATTATAAATGCGAAAGTTTGTATGGATGTATGACTGTATGTATGGATGTTTGTAACTCTTTCAGGCAAAAACTACTGAACCGATCACCATGAAATTTTGCATACACGTTGTCTGGGACACCAGAAAGGACATAGGGTACCTTTCACCCAGAACGCGGACGAAGTCGCGGGCACCAGCTAGTATTACAAATGCGAAAGTTTGTATGGATGTATGGATGGATGTATGGATGTTTGTAACTCTTTCACGCAAAAACTAGTGAACCGATCACCATGAAATTTTGCATACACGTTGTCTGGGACACCAGAAAGGACATAGGGTACCTTTCACCCAGATCGCGGACGAAGTCGCGGGCACCAGCTAGTATTACAAATGCGAAAGTTTGTATGGATGTATGACTGTATGTATGGATGTTTGTAACTCTTTCAGGCAAAAACTACTGAACCGATCACCATGAAATTTTGCATACACGTTGTCTGGGATACTAGAAAGGACATAGAGTACCTGTCATGCAGAACGCGGACGAAGTCGCGGGCACCAGCTAGTTGTTAATATTTTTCAAAAAATAGGTATCGATACTTTTTTTTTAATTTTTTCCCCCGGGGTTACCCCACCTCCACGGGCCGTATATTTCGTTAAGGGGGTCGGGGCGTCACATGTTCCCCTGGCGAGTGTCAGGGACCTTTTTTATCTAAATATTCTATATTACATATTACATGTCTTTATTTATTATGCATTAATCAATACAATTAAGTTCTGTCATCTGGAGTACTTTTTATCTGGATTAAAGGTATCCTGTATCCTTTCCTGTATCTCTGACAATGTACCTATATGTTCTTAGCATTTTTTAGCATTTTATTAAAGCCTTTAATAATTGAAAATAAAAAAAAATCATTTTTTCTATAAGTACAATAGGAGAGTACTTATCGGAAAAAAATTGAAACAGAAATTTCATTTTTTTTAAACTCACCTAAAAATTTGCAAGTTTTTTATGTCCTTTAATTTTTGTGTTTAGTATAGTATGATGGTAGTATGGAACATGGAAGATTTTCTGCTAACATTTCGTCTGCTGTACTTACAAAAATTCTTATTAGGAGTTATATTATTATCAAGATTTGTACTTCGGCATTCGTACTTATATTTTCACTTATATTCTCTCCACAATTCAATAGAATTCTCATGAAGACGCATTGAAGTTGAAGCCACTGGTTCCAAACCTATCAATTGAAGAAGCGATTCCCAAACTCGAATTAATTCACTCGTAAAAAGAGATCGGCTTCAAATCTCTTATTGAAAATCGTTAGACTGGACATTACATTACTCTCATGTGAAAGTAATATTATAAGTATATTACTTTTTCTATTTCTTATTTACAGTTGCCAACCACAATTTTGTGTAGGTATAATAAATAAAATAAAAATGAAAATAAAATGCCAATTTATTTCTTCACTAATATACAAAACAATCCTTATTTTTATTGAAATTGAAGGTAAGATATTTAATTTTTTTTTTAAGTTAACATTTTAAGTTGGTAAAGACCCCTTTCGGGTAAACAATGAGATGAAAGTAATACTAGCTATAATGAATAATAAATATAAATAAAAGTGTATCCTAAGAGTTTAGTAGCCAAAAGACAAAAGAATTGTCCTAGGATCCCATGGGATCGGGACACCGATGTCATGAGGATTTCCCAATGTTAAAAAAATTAACCCCATGGAATTCTCGACATGTGATCTACGATTATTTATTAGTAGCACGGGATCCAATTAGATCAAAAATATGTTTATGAATAAATAAAATAAATAAATATCTTCACACATTCCTTACTCTGGAACTAGATGGTGCATTTAGTTCCACACTAAGCAACTAATGCTTGTATTATGGCCACCAGACAGTTGATATACTACATAGATTACTTTTTTTTTGTAAATACATCCATGACTTAAGTACAAAAGTAAATGTTAACACCTAAACATTTATCCCTAGCGGGATTCGAACCCGCAACCGTTTGGTTAACAGTTGGCTGGTAAACAGCCACTAGACCAAACGTGTCGTCACGAATATGATTGAAGTGATTGACAGACAAATCGTATAATATGATGCGATTTTGATTAGTAGTCTCACTAGATTGAAATGTGTTTCTTGAGTTGTCACAATTACTAACCGCTATCCATCTAGTGTTGTTTTTTATTGAATTTCTAACATTCCAATGTTAATATCCAACATCTTGATGAGTTACTAGTTGTCATTTACTAGTAGTTCCTCGCGGATTCGCTCCTAAATTTAATTTTTCATTACTTAAATAAAAAAAAATGTGAAAATTCAAGTTCCGTATGTTACACAAAATAGCATTTATATCTAAGTGTGTTTTTATGTATTACTTTTCATAATAATATAGATGTTCAGTAGGAACCATGGCAATTATTTGGTACAAATTAAATTAAAACTTAATTGTGATCTACACAAAAAAAAAATGTGTGTGTCAGCTGCGACATACGATACGACTGGAATTTACTTCTTACGAATGATTATAAAATTTAAATTTTCACAATTCGAACACGTCGAAAGAACAACACTGTTTTTTTTTTTAAAAATAATATTGTGTAGATGGCGCAATATCTCTGAAACAAACTTCAGAGATATGCTAAAATATTCAAAAATAGAACTTAACTATATGTAACGCATTCGTGTAACAATTTTGATTTTATTTCCATAAATAGCCCATAAATTTTCATACCACGGACTTATGTATAGGTATATATGCAAAACGATTCTTACCCAAAAAGCAATTTTGCTAGAATTTCCAGAGAAGTTCTGAGAAGCCAGGTGGATTATTATTAAACCCATGTGTCGAAATATTATTAGAAAGTAAGGATTAAACTAATGAGGAATTGAACACAGAAAATTGAAATATTAATTCCAACTAATTCTAATTTTGTATCAACTCAATCCTTTGGCTGTTAATTTGATTAAGTTTATGAACTTACGCATATTTCTCAAAGAGAGGAGGCCATATAGGTAACTTCATTTAGGTAGGCTGTGTCGCCCTTTGTTTCAATTTAATTTTATATTGGAACTAGCGACAGGACCCCGAATTCGTACGAATGTGTTTTTAAAACAATATATATATGAGTATACTCAAATAATCGCTCCTTCTAGATTAGGATTACTAGACTGGCGATCGAGCTTCGCTCGGGCCAATAAAAGGTTTAAAGTTTGTAATAAATAAACTCAAAAACATAGATGAATGATTGGTCTCGCTGCGCTCGACTAGATACCGCCGTTGTACTTGTAAAATGCGGCAAAAAATATTACGCCGAATACGGCGTACCTGAGCCAGTTACACTGCAAACTGTCTGTGATGTGTACGTGCCGAATGTTTTATTAAATTTTGAGCATAATAAAATGCCAGTTTGCGTACGTACTGTGATACGTACTGTGAAAAATATAATAAAACTGTGTAAAAAGTGATAAAAAGTGACGATGTTTTACACACACTACAATAAAAAGTTGCCACATTCACGGAGCTATCGCTTTTGTATAGCGCTCTATCTAGTCGAGCGCAGCGAGACCAATCAATTATCTTTGCTCAAAAACAACTGGGCCAGTTTTAGAAATTCTTTCACATAATTATTATCACACAGCTATATTATCACGAGGAACATAGGCTATATTTTATAAAGTCGCATGCAACAGCTAGTCACTTATATAATTGATTTATTTAAAATAATGATCCAATTCAAAGTATAAAATAAAAAAGTTGTAAAAATAATAATTCTCGTTGATTGAAACAATCACAATGTTGCCAGGTCGCGAACATTTGCAACGGATGTATCGTAGGTGTGATGGAAATTGGCCCCTCCTGCTAGTGACGAGAATTCGGTATTTGACAATATTAAAAATATACTACAAATTGTGGTCATCCTATCAGAAAATAGCGTAAAAAAAAGCATATGTCACTTTGTTTTAAGCTAAATTATATATATTTTTTGCAAATTATATGAAAAAACTCATAATTTTTGAAATTTTATCTTGGCGCCGAAACGCCCTGTGAGTGGTTGCAACTCTAATGACGTCATACGTTAGTAAACATATCAGACATAGAGTACTAAATAATGTTTATTCACTTAATATTAGTTATCTGTGTCATCATTCAGTTCTGTTGTGTGACGTCACACGTATAAATAGCCATTACAGAAACAGCGTTTTTGGCGCGGTTTCGGAAATTTAAACTTTAACATTGATTTTTTATTAATAATACAGTAGATATCCCGGAAATATCAATGTAGTGTGCTTATTTTGTAATAAGGAATAATTTAAAACGATTGTCTAAAATTAGTCAAATACCGAATTGCGAGGATGAAATACGAGAAATGTAAATCATCAATACATTTACTTTTTCTAATCTAAACAATTCAATGCAGTTGTTTTGGCAGCCCGCCTGGCGACAGTAACCATCCTAAGGGGATGGTTACTGTCGCCAGGAAGACACTATGAAGACATAAATTGAAAAACGCTGTCTCAGGGGCTTTTCAAAGTTAACTCTGGATCTGGGTAAGTAGTTCTGGCAGGGCCAGCGACATTCTATGGGTTAGAAAGTCGCTGGGCAGGACACACTGCGCTTCGCTGCCATTTGGCGACAGTAACCATCTCCTTACAGAAGTCTACCATGAATAAGGGCTACAATGCCACAATACAGACACATAATATGTGAAACTTATAATACCCCGTTTTAGCGTAGGGTGTCAAGAGTTAAAAATGAGTTAAAGTGAGTCAAACATGTTCACTCCTCAATTCAATCAAATGAGGTATTGTCGTGACTGCACTAGAGTTGATGTCTATTATACTAACACTGAATGTTATGTTATGTTGGTAAATACTCAATAACATTATCACACCATCATAGACCCACATTAAAGCCTAAATTTTTTTATTATAATATTATTACCATAATCTATAAACAATTTTGTTGAGTATTGGGGTGAAATAGAGATTCTATTGATACTGGCAACATTTTTTCTCACATTGGATTTAATATTTTGCAAATATTATTTGTTATTAATATTTCGTTTGTTTGTTAATTTGTCTCCAGTGAAAGAATTTTTATGATCAGCCCAGTAGATGAGTAGTTTTTGAGTAGATTCATTTTCATTACAAACATATAAATCTTTGGTCTTTAATATACTAATATAATATTAGTATAGATATTGCCAAACTTCTCCGAACTCCGCCAACATATATTTTTCATACCCTTAAATGTTAAGGGTGGTCCACGCCAAAATTTTTTATTTTAATTTTTTGGCAAAACAACGTTTGCCGGTTCAGCTAATCTATACTATACTAATATTATAAAGCTGAAGAGTTTGTTTGTTTGAACGCGCTAATTTCAGGAACTACTGGTTCGAATTGAAAAATTATTTTTGTGTTGGATAGATCATTTATCGAGGAAGGCTTTAGGCTATATAACATCACGTTGCGACTAATAGGAGTGAAGAAACAGTCGAAAATGTGGAAAAAAACGGGGAAAATTATCTTTGAGGGCTTTCGTTGCGTGCGCTGCGAAAAATGTTCGAGATACCCAAATGATTTCCAAAATAACTATTCCACGCGGACAAAGTCGCGAGCACCAGCTAGTATTGTATAATAATAATATGTATATACTCTGTAAATATATATAGAATTATTAACTTAAAATTAAATATCTATCTAACTAATATGAGTTCCAAATAAATTGATTTTCCTTTGAAGTGTTCTCCTAATAGAATGTAGGCATTTGACGCACGTATTCCTTCCGTTTATTGACATTGTTTGTCATTAGTTTGTTAATGAAATAATAATTAATTAATAATTGCTCTAGTAAGTGGAAGACAAATTATTTGTCGATACAATTTAATAATAACTCAGCGGGAACCAATATGTGTAATAATCGAACCAGTTATTTGACGGAGACACCACGTCGCATTCATTAAACGGTTTGTTGAGAGAAAACATATTGGGAAATTCTACTTATCTATAACTAGTTGGTGCCCGCGACTTCGTCCGCGTTGAAAAAGTAATATATCGTTATTGCTATTATACTTAGCCAGGAGTTAGTTTCCTCAATTTTAGATAATCCCTCGGGAGCAGTACTTTTTTTCTGGATGAAAGGTACCCTATGTCCTTTCTGGTGTCCAGACAACGTGTATGCAAAATTTCACGGTGATCGGTTCAGTAGTTTTTTCGTGAAAGAGTTACAAACATCCATACATCCATCCATACATCCTTACAAACTTTCGCATTTATAATATTATATATAAGTACGAATTTTTTTGTATAATAAAATCGCAAACGAGCCGTGTCTGCCTGTGTATAAAATATTTTCCAAAAAAACAATAATTTATACCTATAATTTGTACAATTACTATTTTATCGAGGTCAAAAAATAGTATAATATTTAGAAGAAGTTAACGTCAATAGTTAACGTTAACGTTAAACGTTAACTTCCGTTAACTCTTCTAATGTAACGCTTTTACAATTAACGTTAACTTTCGTTAAATCTTCTTGAATGTAACACTTTAACGTTTAACGAAGTCAACTTTTTTAGTAACGGATTAGCGTTAACTATGCTTATAAATTTATCTTTATTAAGTTTAAGTCCTCCGCCGCGTCTGTCTGTCTGTCTGTTCGCAAAAAACTCAAAAACTACTGCGCCGATTTTCATGCTGTTTTCACCAACGGATAGAGTGGTTCTCGTGGAAGGTTTTAGTATATAATTTACAAAGTTACGCGGGCGAAGTCGCGGGTTAAATAAAATGAAATTTGTGCACTAAGGTCCCACTGCGGCGCACTAGACTAGACTATAGCTTCCTGATTTATTCGTTGCCTTGACATTGATGCCTTGAATGTTAGAATTGTTTGATTTTTATTTTTATACAAGGTTATTTAAAAATAGACACTTGGTAACTAGATTTGTGGTGGCTTTTTTTCCAAAGAAGTGGCTTTCCGAATTATTTAATTTTGTTATGTTTGACGATGTAGAAGTACCTACTTATAAAAGTTTAGATGCTGCACGCGACTTCGTCCGCGTAACTTTACAAAATACTAGGTGACCCAGCGGACGTTGTTTTGCGAAAAAATAAAAAAATAAATTTTTGGGGTGGACATTTAGGGGTATAAAAAAATAGATGTTGGCCGATTCTCAGACCTACCCGATAAGCACACGAAATTTCATCAAAATAGGTCCAGCCGTTTCGGTTTCGGAGGTGTTTGGCAACAAACACCGCGACACGAGAATTTTATATTATTAGATAATGTTACTCGCTGATAATGTAGCTTTTTATAGGTGAAAGAATTTTTCGAGTTTATTCATTACAGACAAACACACTGTCGCATTTATAATAATTTAGTTAGGTAGGATTAAGTATATTTTTAGTAGTAGCATAATATATTATGTGCTTGTGTTTCTGTGAGTGAGTAAGGGATGCCAGAGCCCACTACCTCATCCCTTCCTTATATGCTTAATCCTTTTATGATCTGCAGCACCAGTGGCTTGTGTAACAGGCGACGGTAGCCACTTACCATCAAGTCGACCGTCAGCCTGTCTGTCGACCTGAACGTCTTAACGTGAAAAAAAGTATAGGTATATAAACAACTTCCAAAAAAATTAAGACATTATACACAAAAAAAAAAAACAAAAAAAAAAACGGGCGTGTTAAATGTAAGCCGTCAATACTGAGCAGACAGTAAAAAAAAATTTAAAATTCCAAAATTTAAAAGTATAAAACACGTGGAAGATTGAAAATGTATTCGGTGCCGTCTAGAGAGCATCACTCAATACGATTCTGTTGTTTCTCAGGAAAAAAAGGGTTCTGCGAAAAATATAACATGAAATCTAATAAGGCGACTTCTGCATATGAGGATAGGAGCTCAACCGTGACCGTAGATCGAAGCAAAAAGACAGATATGGTATTTTCACTCATTACGTTATCGGCCTCATAAAACTGTATCCCCTAAAATACTAGTTAGTTAGTCGGACCGAAGCTTCGGCTTCGGCTTCGGCCACTTTCGGTGAAACCTTCGACTTCGGCTCACTGTTTCGCCGAAGATTCCTAAAATAGAGCTTTTGAACCTTTTGCTTCGGCTTTGGCCAGAACGTTTGGTCTAGTGGCTAGTAACCCTAGCTGTTAACCAAATGGTTGCGGGTTCGAATCCCGCTAGGGACTAATGTTTATGTGTTAACATTTACCTTTGTACCTGATTTATGGATGTTTGTATTTAATAATTAAGTATGTATTAAAAAAAAGTAATCTATGTAGTATATCAACTATCTGGTATCCATACGTAATACAAGCATTAGTTGCTTAGTGTGGAACTAGATGGTGCTGTGTGGAATGTGTGAAGCTTTAAACTACGAATCTGAACACGCAGTTCGGCAACAGAAGAATCTTTACATACATAATAATGTACGGAACCAGTTCTTGTAGAAAAGTGTCTTCACTGCGTAGAAGGAACATCTATAAAGATTATGCACGAGCGATTTGTCAACTGGCAACATTTGCAGAATCTTCTTTGAGTATTACGAGTATGATATCACTATGTAAATGGATGCGAACATAGTATGTTAAAATAAAAATATTTATTTATCAATTGGGTTTCTAGAAACCCAATTTTATAAGAAGGGGTTCTATAAGGGGTTTCTTATGATCGTCATTATAAATTTAAATTTACATTTAGCAGGATTTCAGAAAAAAATGCCAGCTCTACTAGCTAAACATAATATGAGCTCCGTTTTATATGTAAAGTAGAAGTTGAATGCTTTGGTTAAGATTTCTTAATACATTAATGTTACAATACTTTTAATCGACTAGAATTGTTCTCCACGAGTAGAGAAAATGTGAAAAAACGTTTGACTGAAACCGACGCGATCCAGTTAGATTTGTCTCGCGTTTAGACGCGGCACACACGGCGCGGAAAATTTCATTTCATCTCGGACGACATAATATAGGGAAAGTAACTCTGTCTGTCTGTTTGTCTGTTACCCGCTTAAATGACGATTTACCACACACGAACACATCATATACTCATACACGAGCATAATTTATTTTTAATAAAATTTTGGTTAAGCTGGTGCTAGCTTTTATTGAAGAGCGAAGACTCCTCGCACAAGCTCCCTCTTGAAAGGAGTCTTCAATCACAAATTTATATTGTAAAAACGAATTTTCTGTTAGTAAATAAACATTATTTAACAGAACATTTGATGGTGACAGATAATATCAAGAAATACCAAAGTCACCTCACAACAGCACATATGCTGCCAATTTTATTTGTGGGCTTTTAGAAAAGTGTGCCTAGACAGGCTGTTTGTTAACCAGAAAATAATGTGGCATTTTGGCAAAAAAAACATATGCAAAAAAGAATATTACGGGTCAATATGGGTCTAAAAGGGTCTCTAATCTTTCATAATCAGTACGCCAAATGAAGTTACCACGATCGGCTTAAAAAAGGATGTAAAATTATCACCCAATGTGGCTTTGAGTGTGAAATATATAATTATCATAACCTGAAGTATCACAGATAACGCCAAACTTGCAAGTCAGAATTTGTTCTTGCTTTATATTTAATCAGCTTATGGGGTGGGCCACCCTTATCACTTAGGGTTATAAAAATATTAGTCAAAACGTGATGTTATATAGCCTAAAGCCTTCCTCGATAAATGATCTATCCAACACAAAAGTAATTTTTCAATTCGAACCAGTAGTTGCTGAGATTAGCGCGTTCAAACAAATAAATAAACAAACAAACTCTTCAGCTATATAATGTTAGTATAGATTAAATTTAGAAAAGTATTAGATAAATTTGGAATTGTAGATAAAAAAAAACAATTATTTAATTACATATTGAAGTATAGATTTTAAGAATAGAAGTAGGTATGTATGAAGTTCATTTAGAATATAAAAAAATTAAATATAACAATTAAATTAAAAATAAAACAAAGCTTTAAATTAAACATTAAATGTAAATTTGTGAAATATAGAGAATAAACGAATTAAAATAGTACAAAATGAAAAAAGTATCATTTAATGATGTTATAATTATATTATGAAAAACAGTTATTTAGCAGTCTAATTTATTAGCAAATTACAAATGAACTATACAAAACACAAACTTTTCTCTCTTATTTATATTACTATGGTATTATGTTACTATGGTAACGGGCATGTATGTAATTTATAAATTATATATATATGGCCAGTAGGTACTTATTTTCAATATTACTATTTCCAATATCATTGCCTTTACATTAATAAATGGCCCCTCTGTCAAAAACTACTTACGGAGCGTGGGTCAATATACACATTAAGTATATTTTATATTTCCATAATTGTATGACTCATGGAATTAATCGGTTTTTTATCTACGTACACGTGCTCCGCGTCACATGAGACTATCCCGGAACATTTCTGAACCAAAAAACAACTTTCAACTCTACCCCAATCGTAATTAGATTCAATATTGCAGCTTCTAAATAAGAGTTAAATTTAACGCAACTATGTTAAATGTTTTTTTTTCTCAAGAATACAATGAAAGAATTCGATGTACGATGGTTCTCGGAAATTTGTGATGAGGCGATAGTTCGCCCGTTTTTGGCGTGAATACCATACATCTTTAAATTTGCTTCCATTTTGGAAGCGAGTTGAGAAAAGTATTGATAACAGAAATATAGTATATCGTCTATATCCAAAATTTAATTAGACCACTCGATAGGTAAAGGACCAAAGATTTTTATTTGTTTATGTGATATATTCTATTTCTTTAGATATTTATATAGTACTAGCTGACCCCGCAAACGTTGTTTTGCCAAAAAATAAAAAAAAATTGGGTGGACCACCCTTAACATTTAGGGGTATGAAAAATATATGTTGGCCGATTCTCAGACCTACCCGATAAGCACACAAAATTTCATCAAAATCGGTCCAGCCGTTTCGGAGGAGTTTGGCAACAAACACTGCGACACGAGAATTTTATATATTAGAATATGCTCATCAAAAAAAAAATATTTACGTATGAAATGTGCGAAAAGACAACATTAGTAGAAATCTCGCACACATCACGCAGCAGCCACGCCCATTTTTTTTCTCAAGAACACAATGACGGAATTCGACAACCGTCAGCGTTCTCGGAAATTGGTGACGAGGCCACACAAATTCTGTCGCTTTTTGAGCATTAGCGAAAAAGCACTCCGTGTGAACGCGCGTCGCTAGTGTGGGATTCTCCCTATATAAGGGTTGGTGGATTCATAGCGCTCATACTCACTCAAAAACGGTCCAACGCAACAGTGTACACCATTTTCAGCGGGAGCTTTGTAGTGATATTACGTGCGCTTTGCTTACTAGGTGAGTCTTCTATTGGTAGAAATTTTTTTGTGGTATTTCTAGTGTGCGCTTTTAGATAATATTATTGCAAAATATTCAAAAATTCTCAGTGTCAAATAAATAATAATATATGAGATTTTTTTTGAGAAAATAAATTTATGTATTACTAAAATTTTTAAAAGTGAAAATCGGACATTGCATAACCTGTTATAACATGATAAATTAAGACATCAGTGTTATTTTAATCGTAAAGAAGTGATAGACAGACATATATTTTTATATTTTAAATCTATATACATAATAAAATTCTCATGTCTCAGTGTTTGTAACAAAAAATCCTCCGTAACGGATTGACCGATTTTTATTAAATTTTTTTGTGTATATTCGGTAGGTCTGAGAATAAAGGTCGTAAACTATTTTTTATACCACCCCTAAGGTGATACTCGTAAGGGTGGCCCACCCCAATTTTTTTTTTTCATATTACAAAACAACGTTTGCCGATTAGCTAGTATAAATATAAATTATAAAATTTTTAGAAAAGGATATTTAAAAAAAATAATAATTTTATTTTAAGTTATAAACTTATAATCTAGTGTTGCTTTTTAGTGCTTTTTTGTGATTGCTTTGAATTATACATCTTTACAAAGTATAAAAACATAGTCGCTTCCCGCCGTCTGTACCTCCGCATGTACGCTTAGATCCTTTAGACTACTTAACGGATTTTAAACGAGGAAGATTTTTTTAAATATATAATTTGAAAAAAAAAATCTACGAAGCCAAGGGCGGCCAGCTAGTATTTTATAATTTTATGTGTATTCTCATTCCAATGTGAAAAAATTAATATATGTATTCTTTTTAACTTCTAAATTGCGTTTTAATCTAATACGAGTATATAAAATTCTCGTGTCGCGGTGTTTGTTGCCAAACTCCTTCGAAACGGCTGGACCGATTTTGATGAAATTTTGTGTGCTTCTCGGGTAGGTCTGAGAATCGGACAACATCTATTTTTCATACCCCTAAATGTTAAGGGTAGTCCACCCCAATTTTTTTTTATTTTTTCGTAAAACAACGTTTTCCTGGTCAGCTAGTCTATATTACTTACTTTACTTAACTATTATATAAATTGTTTGTTTGTTTGGTTGTTTGTACTCCCTAATCTGAGGAACTACTGGTTCGAATTGAAAAATTATTTTTGTATTGGATAGTCCATTTATCGAGGAAGGCATTTTGAACGCGGACGAAGTCGCGGGCACCAGCTAGTTTCAATTAAGTTTAAACCTTTTAGATTTATACGTATTTATTTCAATGGTTTACAATGATTATACCATGAGAAATACTCATAGATAACTCATAGATAAATGGTGGTTCTTACTAAGAATTTTCTTGCCTTAGTAAACCACGATAGTACCTACTTGGAACTACTCGTCATAGTTATTGGCAGGTGTTTCCAGACAATTATTGTCTGCAGAGGATCTACTTGACATTAGATAAGTGAATATCAGTATAAAGTCTAATGATTTAAGTAATATTTTACTTTTAAGTATATATTAATAAAAGACAACCAGTATCTGTATGTACAAAATATTTAATATTTTATCAAAAAGACAATTTTCACACGTTGTACCGAAATAAAAAAAATAGTCTTTATTTTCGTCTTTCGTACTATTATTTCACGTATGTATGTAAGGTAATGTTTACCTACGCCAGACCGGATGCCTTATTTTTGCCACTACACAACTATATAGTTCCCTTACATAAAATTTTTTTCACATACTTAGTATAAAGTATTGAAGTCACTTTCCGCGTCTGTCTGTCTGTCCGGAAAAATCTATCTCACTGTCAGTTAAATATTTTTTTATATGCAATAAACGTTATATAAGTTTTCAACTGAACGAAGTCAGGAGCTAGTTGCTAGTAAGTATAAATAACTAGTGCCAAAGATCTAACAATAGAAATCCGAAGATTTCCATTACCTGTTCAACTATTGATTGATTTGTTAACTTTGTCGGTAGCTAAAGAACTTTAGTAATACTTACTATTAATATTGCCAGAATATTAATAGTAAGTATTATTAATAATCCACTTATTAAAATATTCTTAGAGAAATTTGTTTGGCAATATTAAGTTGATGTTTACACATCGGATATTTCCTCAACTAGACTTTTATTTTTGGAACCTAATTACTCTGTTATTAAACCTTAAGAAATTAATTACACGATAGATATTACGATAACTTATACTCCTACCTATACTATAATATAATAATAAACCAAATGAACAAACGAATTTGTTTGTTCATTTGGTTTAACGAGCTAATCTCAAAAATTAAGTTACTAGTCAGATTATTTTTTTATTTTATATAATGGCCTAAATTCTCGAGGAAGTATATCTACTGGCTATTTATCATTACGCTAAGAATGACCCTTAGAGTCCTCGCAGACTACAGACCTTTTATCGGTCAATAGTTTGGTCGGCCTTTTAGTGATTGTGCAAGGTCGCACATTTAGTGATTCACCTCTTCATACTGAGTACCTGGCCACGGGGCATTCTCTTCAGCGAAAAATCGCGCGGCGCGAACGACGAAGCATCTTGCGATTAAGGTGTAAACACACGCCAATCCTTAAAATTTGCATTTTTTTAAAATCGTCAATGTCATTCGCCTTTGTGAATCCCTTAAAATAAATGTATAGAAATGTAGTAAACATGACACGCGTAGCGGCGACCGGCGGGACGACCGACGAGCGAATCGCAAGAGCGTCTTGCGGAGCGGCGGGCGACGGATACAAATGTATGAATCAGGGGCCCTAGCCAAGAGCAACCGTTTGGTTAACAGCTAGGGTTACTAGCCACTAGACCAAAAAACGTGTCGTCAAAAATGTCTACCATCTCATTGGCCACTGGGGCCGTACCCAAGAGCATACCAGTGCAAACGTTTCGTTGCGTTCTGATGAATAGAAACGAAAACTTATGTGGGCGTTACAACAACCAGTCACCGGGCTTTATTTCGCTATGGCCCCAGTACGGCGCACGCCACAGTTTCGAGCGGTAGACGCGGCGAATAGTTTAGTTTTGTTCGCCGCGAATAAAGTCGCGGCAGAGAGATCTATTGCCGTGGATAAAAAGTATCTTATATGTACAGATAATGAATTATCTGTGTGCCAAATTTCATCAAAATACGTTCAGTAGTTTTTACGTAAAAGAGTAACAAACATCCATCTTCACAAACTTTCGCAATTATAATATTCTTACTAGTTACCCGCTTCCGGCTTCGCCCGGGTTCAAAATATAAAAAAAATATCATATCTTTTGAGTTGGATCAAATTACACATAGTTACGAAGTTTTATCAAAATCGGTTCAGTAGTTTAGGAGTTCATCGGCGACAAATGTAACACGATTTTTTTTATATAGAGAGAGATTTATAATGTAGATCTGTAGTTATTACTATTCAAAAAGACCCAAAATAATCGTCCACTTACATAAAAAAAAAAAACTAAATAAATAATGTATTAGAAAACTGCCATTGGGGCAACAGATGTCAATTTCGCATAAACCAATTCGTTCATACATATTTATGACTTTTTTTCGTATACTTATAAACTATGAAAAATAGAAAAAATAGAAAATTACAAAAGTAAAAAGAGAGTGCGATATATTACTTTCTCGCTCATACACAAGAAAAATAGTATCTTGAAACCATTTCATACTTTCACCGTCAAATTCTGTAATTGTCCACATAAACCGGTCACTCTTTAAGATTCACGAATTTCTAACATTGACGGTAACATGAAATTCTCGGCGTCGTACAAAATATGTTTATTATTCAACTACCCACCTTTTCTATAATAAAAATTAGTTTACAAGGAGATGTGATCGGTTTCAGTGATTTGTGTCTTTCGTTATAGAGGTTATAACATTTCAGTGTGACCTGAAGCCAAGTAGCAAGATGCTCAACTCGATATCAATATTGGCAGCTCTGGTGACCCTTCAACTGCCACTGCAAGCCCTTTCACAGATGAACAAAAGGGCAGTTGACATGGACAACAGCATAGAGACCAATGGTGAGTACTCTTTTATTAGCAACTAGCTGTTGCACGCGACTTCGCCCGCCTAATCTATACTAATATTATAAAGCTGAAGAGTTTGTTTGTTTGTTTGAACGCGCTAATCTCAGGAAGTACTGGTTCGAATTGAAAAATTCTTTTTGTGTTGGATAGATCATTTATCGAGGAAGGCTTTAGGCTATATAACATCACGTTGCGACTAATAGGAGCGAAGAAACAGTCGAAAATGTGGAAAAAACGGGGAAAATTATTCATCTTTGAGGGCTTCCGTTGCGTGCGCTGCGAAAACCGTTCGAGATACCCAAATGATTCCCAAAATAACTATTCCACGCGGACGAAGTCGCGAGCACCAGCTAGTTTATTATAAAACTAGCTGACCTGGCACACGTTGTTTTGCCGTATAAAAAAAATTTGGAGTTGACCGCCCTTAACATTTAGGTGTAGGAAAAATATATGTTTGCCGATTCTCAGACCCACCCGATAAGCACACAAAATTTCATCAAAATCGGTCCAGCCGTTTCGGAGGAGTTTGGCAACAAACACTGCGACACGAGAATTTTATATATTAGATTTTACATATTATGTTAAATTTAAAATATGTAAGACACGCAGAGGTTAAATAGCAAAATAACTATAATTGAACCAATACATACTTAGGTACATTCTTGAGCATAATATCTTACTGGAGCAATTAATATTCAAGACTTGGTGTATAAATTTATAATTAGAATATATATGTTTAAGTTAACTCAAGCATGTCTGTCCCATTCTACATGTGGTTACAAATAAATGTCTAGTGAATGAATTTATATAATAATATTTAAACATACATACCTACAATGAGTTTTTTTATTTCTGACATTTCTAGTACTTTAATATTTTATTTTGGTCCGATGGACACTTTTAAATTTAACAAAATAAAAAGAAATACTATCGATTTTCCTTTTTTTTCCAAAACTATTAATCTACGTTCTCCAAGAGTTAGTCAATAATCAAAAAGTTAGAGATAGTATCCGAAACGTTTTTCTGTAGAACCGTTAACTACTGTATTTTGTCTCATCTCAAAAATCCTCTAAGTGAATAAAATTAATATAAACTTGAAAAGCTGCCCATAACCTGAAGGATTGTGTGTAAAAAAATAGGAGTGTAAAACTTGTAAGTTCTGTGATTGAATTTTGTTTAGGTACATCATTTTTTTTCTTAAATACCAACAAACATAGGATACTTTTTATCCTGGTAACTGTTAGTAATAGAAATTAGTAAATTAACAGTTAAATGTGACATTTAATTGCACAAAGGCTTTGTATAAGATTCTAGCTGTTGCCTGCGACTATGTCCGCATTCAAAATGTTAGGTATATAACCTAAAAGCCTTTTTCGATAAATGGACTACCCAACACAAAAAGAATTTTTCAATTAAACGAACTCTTCAGCTTTATAATATTAGTATAGATATTGTATAATAAACTAGCTGGTGCCCGCGACTTCGTCCGTGTTCTGGATGAAAGGTACCCTATGTCCTTTTTGGAGTCCCAGACAACGTGTATGCAAAATTTACAACGCCATCTAGGGAATTCTGTTTGAAGCAATGTAGTACTCTAATTCATCTAATCTCACTTCGAATAATGGAAAAAGTCTGTTAACAGATGGCACTACGTGTTAGTTATAGTTTATAAAATTACGTGTTAATAAAATTAAAGCTGCTGCCCGCGACTTCGCCCGCGTAACTTAGTAAATTATGTACTTAAACCTTCCTCGAGAACCACTCTACCCATTAGTGAAAACCGCATTAAAATCCGTTGCGTAGTTTTAAAGATCTAAGCATACAAAGGGACATAGGGACAGAAAAAGCGACTTTGTTTTATACTATGTAGTGATATAGCCTATGTTACATAGCATCCCAACAGTGAAAGAATTTTTCAAATCGGTCCAGTAGTTTCGGAGCCTATTCAATTGAAACAAACAAACAATCAAATCTTTCCTCTTTCCTCTAGTATAGATTAGTTGGCAGGGCGTATGGGCGTTTGGGCAACCTGTATGGCGGCAGTAACCACAGTAGACTATCTTATAAATAGCAGTGACTAAGGCATTCCAGGGCCTTTTCCCTATCTCTTATCCTTACTCCAAATATAGTCAGCAGTGTACTACAGCACCTGTGGCGTTGCTTGTGTTAAAGGTTTGTGTTGCGTCTTGATGGTAGCCACTTACCATCAAGTGGACCGTCAGTCTTAACATAAAAAATAAACTTCTGCAGACGATGTACACAATGATAGGCGTCTAAGAATATGCATGCTGTGGTAGCCTATAAATGTAATTTGTGCAAGATTAGCTGTGTTTTGCAATTTGTTTTAAAAAAAATATATGTACACTATTGCGTTGGCTATCCAACGTAATATTTTTTTGAGTCTTATTAAATTAAGTGTTATATTGTGAACTAATTTTAAAAATAGTGATATAGTAACAGCTAGGCAAGTATCCAATAAGTAGGTATTATGTTATAATGTTAGCGGTCCGATTGCCGAACGAATTGACTTGCAAAGTCGCCAAGTCTGACCGACGATTGCCATTACCAAGTATGATTGCCTTCATACTCACCTGGGAATTAATACCTTCACAATTTTTAGCACATTCTACCAATACGACATGGGAACATGTGGACATAATAATTATGAGACATCCATACTAATTTTATGTTTTGAATCGGTCGTCGTCGTACGATCGTCTAACTAAAATCATTAAAAACTGTGGCGGCGCCACTGTCGTAACAGTAATAAAGAAGTTAGTCGTTATATTAGGTACTCAAACATTTTTATCACGTTTTTTATGTTTCAACGCGGACGAAGTTGCAAGCACCAGCTCTATCTAATCTATCTAATATATAAAATTCTCGTGTCGCGGTGTTTGTTGCCAAACTCCTCCGAAACGGCTGGACCGATTTTGATGAAGTTTTGTGTGCTTATCGGGTAGGTCTGAGAATCGGCCAACATCTATTTCTTATACCCCTAAATGTTAAGGGTGCCCCAAAAAATTATTTTTTATTTTTTCGCTAAACAACGTTTGCCATTTCAGCGAGGGCGAATTTTTATAGTTTTGTTTATATGTGTAGGGTAATTCTTCGGAACCGCTACATCTATTTGATATTTTTTTCCTATTTTTTTTTTTAATTTTAATTTAATTTTATATTAATATGGGTAGCCAACGCAATAGTGTACTTACATATAAATTCTATAGAACAAATTGCATATCATAGCTAGCTTGCACAAATTACATTTATAGGCTACCACAGCATGCATACTATTCGATGGGTATACATTATTTCCGATGGGATAAGTATATTATATTGGACATGATTGTTTTCAGTGGCGCCGAAACCTAGACAGCGCTTGTCGAAATTCGTGCGAATCTCCGAAGCGCCGCCGAAGAGCGTCCATCGCGAAGGCGGCAGATTGGAACTGGCTTGCGAGGCGATGGGAATGCCCGCGCCCTCTATACAATGGCTCAAAAACGGAGAACCCTTGTCTGATGTAATTACAACCATTTCATTATTTATTTATTTTTCAAAAGGTACACCAACAGCACAAACAAAAATCTTATAATAGGTATAGGTAACACAAGGCAATTTTAAGGTATACACAGATGAATTACAAAATAGAAATTGAGACGCACCCAGCCCGCCGAACAACATGTTGAGATTTCTACTACTAAAGAAAGCTATTACTAAAGAAGCTATAATTAGAAGAAGCAATTGAACTATGTTTTTTTATTATTGAACCAGACAGCACTACGAATAAATAAATAAATCACTACATACTACAAAACAAAGTCGCTTCCCGCTGTCTGTCTGTATGTCTGTCTGTCCCTATGTATGCTTAGATCTTTAAAACTACGCAACGGATTTTGATGCGGTTTTCACTAATGGATAGAGTGGTTTTCGAGGAAGTTTTTAGTATATAATTTACGGTTACGCGGGCGAAGTCGCGGGCAGCAGGTTTAATTTTATTAACACGTAATTTTATAAACTATAACTAACATGTAGTGCCATCTGTTAACAGACTTTCTCCATTATTCGAAGTGAGATTAGATGAATTAGAGTGCTACATTGTTTCAAACAGAATTCCCTAGATGGCGTTGTGTGCTAGAACAGTACTAGTAATATAACCCGTAAATTTTGCATACACGTTGTCTGGGACTCCAAAAAGGACATAGGGTACCTTTCATCCAGAACGCGGACGAAGTCGCGGGCACCAGCTAGTATTCTTATAAATCTGCTGTTAACCAAACGGTAGTGGGTTCGAATCCCGCTAGGGGCAAATGTTTATGTGTTTAACATTTACCTTTGTACCCGAGTCATGTATGTTTGTGAAAGTAATCTATGTTGCATATCAACTGTCTGGTAACCATAATACAATCATTAGTTGCTTACTGGTAGAACTAGATGGTGCTGCGTGGAATGTATGAAGCTTTGATAAAGTATGCACTAGATTCCAGGGTCTCAAATAAAATCACTGCGAAAAAGTGTCCACTGGATTTTTTTATACATGCTATCATCTCTCGTTAATTTCTGATAAAAAGATGAATGATGTAAATGTGGCATGACTTGTTTTAACCTTAACATTTGGTAATATTGGTACAAGTCGTAACACGTGTTCACCTTAAGGACTACTTTGTGCAACTAATTTGAAATATCACCCCAAGCTGAGAGTGCGGTGATATTATACTATGCTACTTTGAGTGAAGCTACCCAGAAAGGTGTGTAGGAAGATTACGATTTACGATATTTATGATTTATTTATGAATACAGTTAAAATATTGATTGTGATTTGGTTTCCAGTTAGACGAGGCAAACAACGATGTAATAGCGTCTCATCCGTCGAGCCTTGGCCGCTTGACTACCACCCTGATCCTGACTTCGTCTGCCCACAGCGACGGCGACGTGTACACCTGCGTGGCCTCCTCTGCTGGAAATCAGGACGTCGCTTCCACCACCGTCTATGGAAACTCAGGTACAAATACACATGGTACAATTTAGTCTAAGGGCTAGTAATCCTAGCTGTTAACCAGAATCCCGCTAGGGGCAAATGTTTATGTGTTAATATTTTCCCTTTGTACCTGATTCATGGATGTTTGTTTTTTAAAAAGTAATCTATGTAGTATATCAACTGTCTGGTATCCATAATACAAGCATATTAGTTGCTTACTGTGGAACTAGATGGTGCTGTGTGGAATGTGTGAATTTAAATAAATAAATTTTATATATAAATACCTATACAAAAAAATACTTATCTTTAGATATAAAGTTGTAGCGCAGTGTAAATTCAAAAAGTTCAAATTTTGTCGTGTGTTTTACATGAATACGTATTTAAATGTATATAATAATATGTGTTATATGTAGGTACTTACATATTCAACCAATTCGAATATACCCTATATATCAAAGATATCTTTGATCCTTTAGCTAATGAGTGGTGTTAAATTTTGTATATAGATAATAGATATATAGCTATTAGCAACACCATCAAATTGTTTCCCCCTATTTTGTTATCACCACTTTTGAAAGAAAGAAAGAAAGAAAGAAGAAAACATTTTCTACAGAGAATATACCATGTAGCTGTATTATATACCAGTAATTGGTACGCAAATGTAGACGTGTTTGTATAACTTGTAAATGTGTTTTGGATAATTTTGATGTGCTATTGGTGTATCAATAAAAAAAAATAAAAAAAAATTACCTACATCTGAGAGTTTATTGTTTCAGAGGAGAACCCCGCAGAGCTTCTCCACGACTTGTACATGCCGACGGCCCCCAGAATCACTACTTTCTACAACGAGATCATCCAGGAGATCGGCTCCGACATTCTGTTGCCCTGCAGGGCCTACAGCAACACCAAGGCTCGTGTCTTCTGGCAGCACAACGACGAACTCCTCTATGACAACCCTCGCATCAGGATGCTTCCGTCTGGCGACCTCCTGGTGACTTCCCTGCGTTGGTCCGACATGGGATTGTTCACTTGCAACGTCCACAATGGCTTCGGAAAAGATACAGCCTCCACATTCCTCTATCCCGCCAAGAAGAAGCAGTCTAGGCTTGCGTAAGCGCCTACTAAGTTGACCTCAAGTTACCCGTTACCCGCCGCCGAAACAATTACCCGTACGTTCCTATAATCTAAGTACTTAAGTTTTGTAACTTAATTTATTGTTAGACTGTAAGCTAGAGATGTTCCAAATTGCTTTATGTATACTTATTGTAAATATTATGATAATTATATTTATTATATAACGAAAATACATATTGGTTATAACGAAAAGTTTGAGTTTTAAAGCAGTTGTGCTGTTGTTAGCTGCCACTTCTCCCAACCTTATGCTATCTTGGCAAAAAATGCCTTTGCTATCGGCATCTTTTTATAGATCATTCATTAGGAAAAGCTTTTTAGATATTTTTGAATAAATTCTAAATACATATTCAAACATTTGCAAATAATAAAGACTTGTTTATAATCAGCTAGCTTTGCTGTGATATTCAGCAAAGATATGTAACGTTTAAGGTGTACCTATCTATCTGAAAATATATACTTACTAGCTGGTGCCCGCGACTTCGTCCACGTTCTGGATGAAAGGTACCCTATGTTCTTTCTCGTGTCCCAGACAATGTGTGTGCAAAATTTCATGGTGATCGGTTCAGTAGTTTTTGCGTGAAAGCGTAACAAACAAACAAACAAACAAACAAACATTCACATTCACATTTAGAATATTAGTAAGGATTACAAAATGATACCTAGATAAAATGGGTGCCTACAAATTAAACGCCTTTCTTACAGTGTAACGCATAAAAATTGCTATAAAACTTTGATCAGGGGCTGTAAAATGTATCGGCAGTGAATGTACTGCAGCATTGAGAAATACTCGGCTATCCTCGGTAATCAAGCGCAATTGACATTAGATACCTACATAGATATAAAAGAAGATGTGTTTATGTACTTATGTTCTCATATATTGCGTGGGAAAGAGAAAATCGGCGAACCAGATCTCAGTCGACCATGGGGAGATCGGTAGGGTATGTGGGACTTGTGGGACTTCTACCCACTAAAACCCCACGGTGTTTCTTCGCGCCATCTATGGGCGGAGGTTACGGTACGTTAAGACACGCTACCTTCTTCCCCTTCGAGACGAGTATACCTTGGATAGTGAAGAGACGTGCCAGAAACACACAGCACGTCTTCCCTCATTGACCTCACTACGGCTCTAACCGAAGACCAGCGCAGGTTTATACAACTTGCATTATGCAGAGGAGCCAATTTGTGCCGGAGGACGTTTGTATATGTCTTTCTATATGTAATATATGAATGTTTTTAAATGTCCTTTGCTACAAATAAAATTTTTCCGACTCTTATTAATTGCCCGGTGTTGTGATAACGGCGGACGAATCCATCACAACACCAGCCTATTCTCACATCTCGCAGCGGGCAGTCAGCGAGGGGGTTTCACTCCTGAAACACTCTATAACCTCTTCTCTGCGCCACAACCTATATTTATATTTATTTATATAAAACAGCAACAGCCTAGCACACTTAACACTCCAATCAAGCTAACACTTAACAATATAGCAAAGTCGAAGGTCGCTTCTACTTGAAAATCTCGAATAACCCCTGCTCGTGTGGCCTAGATAACCTCATACTCAACACATCACCGAGTTTGCATACCGCGCGGACAAAGTTGCTGACAAAAGCTAGTCTATACTAATATTATAAAGAGAGAAGAAGAGAAGTTTGTAATGAATAATCTCAAAAACTAGTGGGCCGATTTTGAAAATTCTTTCACTTATTCAACATTATCAGCGAGTAACATCCGCACTTCCGTACTAATATTATAAATGTGAATGTGAGTTTGTTTGTTTGTTACGCTTTCACGCAAAACTAGTGAAGAGATCACCATGAAATTTTTCATACACGTTATCTGGGACACCAGAAAGGACATAAGGGTGGTACCTTTCATCCAGAACGCGGACGAAGTCGCAGGCACCAGCTAGTATTTTAGTATTTTTGCTAGTATTTTACCATGCGAAGTCGCATGCAACAGCTAATAACAGCTTTTAGTGCAATTGTATAATAAATAAATTATAATAAAAATCAAGAAAAATCTACAGACTATCCCGAATTAATTACTATGGAAGTTTCACTTGTACGTATATGTATATAGTTTTATGTATATGTAAATAATAGTACGTACGAGTGAAACTTCCGTAGTAATTAATTCGGGATAGTCTGTAGATTTTTCTTGATTTTTATTATAAATCATTTTTATTATAATTTCCAGTCAATTTTTCTTTGCTGCAATGTATTTTTTTGTACACTTATTGACAGTTTTTGAATTACATAAAAAGTTTCACTTTTGACGCTGTTAGTTTTGGACTGACGCATACATTTTTTGTATCTTCATTGACAATAACTGAGAATAAAAACAATATTAAAAATTTTTTAATATGAAATAATTTAATAGACATATACATATACATATATATATATATATATATATATATATTACATATACATAAACATTCTACATTAAGAAAAGAACTATATAAGTAATTAATATGACTTATGTTAACGAGTTAACTCTCATGACAAAACGCTAGTGTCCCATAAAAAGTTTCACTTCAATAAACTCACCAATGTCATGATATCATTTGCCAAATCTCTTGCTAGATCATGAGATATGAAACAACTCAGTCCACTGAGTGCTAATCCTGCTTCATATTGATTCTGAGCATTTAAATCTTTCCTTATCATATTTGTAGTGAGCATAAGTAACTCTGAGTCTGCATGGAATGATTGACTAGCTGCTAAGTACCCGATTCTTTTGTAAGTGAATTTGTTTGAACTCATCACCTCAATAATATTGAATATAGCCCATGATATGTCATATCCTAACATTTGAAGCTAAAATAAATGTCAATTTAATTAATAATTACAACAGTTACACTTACAAATTCGATCTACTTAAGACCTAAGTACTTACGTATGTCAGCTTAGCGACAGCGTTAGCTTTCTTATGTTATGTTATCTTGTCGTAGTTCCACTTTAATTTCTTCCATACATTGTGCTATGTACTTGGCCTAAAATCGAATATTATATAAAAAAATATAACATTCAAAACTTATTTACATGTTTATTAAGTAAATAGTAACAATTTCTGATGTGTACCTACCTCGTTATCTTTATTATTCCTTATACCACGCACTAAATCGGTGAGATTTTTATCGAACATTCTTTCGAAGTTCCCCTTTACTTTCTTTAGTGCCATTTTATTGAATTATTTTCCATAAACATATAATTAAAAAATAAGGACGTTGAACACTTGAAGCATGACTGTATTATCTTAAAGAAGATAAGTTTTACACAACACTAAATTAAAAATAAAATTCAGGATTCGCCAGGCAGTCATAAAACCAAACTTTGTCATTTGTGATTTGTTAGTTAAACGTCAGACAGATGGATGACAGTAATGTCATCCATCTGTATATAGTATGATAAGATCATACTCTATAATCCGTAGCATATAGAGAATGAACTATGTCTGTGTAGTACTCATTTTTTCCATAATATTAATTAGTTGTTCTGTATTTATCCAATTTATCCGACACAGACTGTCAATGTCAACAGTGTCACTGTCAGTCAACATCAACAATTTTCTTTCCGCCTCTCTCACTCTGCTAGAGTGAGAGAGGCGGTAATAAGAAAGAGACAAGGAGTTTAACATCTGTGAGTTTAACAGTTTAACACTTAACAGTTTGTTAGCTCGACGAGTTCACTCTCATGACAAAAAGTTTCACTTCAATAGTGTCCCATAAAAAGTTTCACTTCAATAAATAAATAAAAGAATTCGCTAGCACTCCGTGAATAATTAAAAATTCTTACTGAAACTTCTGTTACCTATGATAATTTTGAAAATGACTAACGACGTACAATGATCGGCATTTTCGGCAAATAGGTAAACAGTGCAGATGCCTTACGAAGGTAACTTAAGAGGATTGTGAGGTGCCGATACGCGGCGCGAGTAGGTATTTTCAAAAATGCTATCTGTTTCACATCGCTCTGCCTCCGACCCGTATCGTGCGATAGAGAGAGTTGCAAGTCCTGTAGTAAATTGCTTACATTTCCTTAGTGTAATATGCTTTCGGGCGATAACGTTTTTACCCCCCTAAACTTTTACAAAATAAGACAATTTTGATATCATTGGATTCGGTACACCTTAATCTAAGTCTGTACGTTTTTATTTTTTAGTAATTCAGTTTAATTTAATTAAAAAAAATAAAAACGCTAGAGGAAGTTTTTAAGTAAAAAATATAGATTTTTAGATGCTAATAACTTCTATCGTAAGAAATATTTCTTAAAAATAAAAACGTACGGACCTAGTTTTTCATTATCTCCACAACATTTCCAAAAATTATAAAAATTGGACTATGTTTACTGGGGGGAAAGCGTTATCGCTTTTTGTATGAAAATTTACAGCTTGACAATCCTCTTAACTATACGTCTAAGTATGGTTAAGTTATCGGTAACCGTTGAGCGCGAGTTTAAACTTAACCTTTGCCAAATGTTACCCGGTCAGGTTAGCGCGTTCCACAAACACAGAGAAACCTATAGAGACTCCGTCGCTATTATATTTTTGTGAAAGCAACTAAACAACAATCTAGCACATATTTTACACTAGCTAGGGCCGCGTTAAAAAAATTATATCAGTACTAATATTATAAATGCGAAAGTTTGTATGGTTGTATGGATGGATGTAACTCTTTCACGCAAAAACTACTGAACCGATCACCATGAAATTTTGCATACACGTTATCTGGGACATCAGAAAGAACATACAGATAGAGTCAGACAGTAACAGACAGATAGAGTTACTTTCTATAGATATTAATGCTCTATGGATTTGTATGTTTGTATCTAATGAATAAACTCAAAAACTAGTGGACCGATTTTGAAAATTCAAAGCTATATTATCAGCGAGTAACATAGCCTATATTTTATAAAATTACGCGGGCGAAGTCGAGTGCAACAGTTAAAATAAAAAAAGCTATATAAATAATAATTCAAAATTCAACACTTAAGATAAATATACACTCAGAAAAACGGGCGCGGATGAAGTCGCCGGACAAAAACTAATTTATAATCAATTAAATTAAAAAATAAACTTGTAAAACTGAAAAAATGTCCCAACGGATTTGTCGGGATTCGAACTCGGGACCCTTGTGGCGGAGCGAACTGGGGAGTGAAGGCCGTGAAGGCCATCGGAGAAATAAACGAATGCAATTGACAGATGCGCTCGATGCTATGCAGCCAAATGCAGCCGATTGGCAAATGCAGCCTTTCAAATATATGTTAAACGTTTGGGCTTTAGAAAGGGAGCGAACCAGTTAGCACGCACATGTATTTAACGCGCCTTGAAAGGGAGCGTTGCGTTTTTACAATTACGGGTCATAGATTCCATTTGGAGAGGTTATACTTAGCGAAGTGTATTCGCGCATCGACCATTCGCGTTACAATCAAAAGGGTCTTCGAAATTAGAGCGGACTGACAGTTCTCTTGAAGGTATATTGCAACCGTCATTCGCTAACAGAAGTACATAATATAACTTATGTAACTTTAAATTTAATCCATTTTACACTAGCTGGTGACCGCGACTTTATCGCGATGTTTACTTTTTTCCAGGATAAAAATTATCCATTTGTTAATGCAAGTAATCTATACTATCTATACTAATATTATAAAGCTGAAGAGTTTGTTTGTTTGTTTGAACGCGCTAATCTCAGGAACTACTGGTTCGAATTGAAAAATTCTTTTTGTGTTGGATAGATCATTTATCGAGGAAGGCTTTAGGCTATATAAAATCACGTTGCGACTAATAGGAGCGAAGAAACAGTCGAAAATGTGGAAAAAAAACGGGGAAAATTATTCATCTTTGAGGGCTTCCGTTCGTTGCGTGCGCTGCGCAAACCGTTCGAGATACCCAAATGATTCCCAAAATAACTATTCCACGCGGACGAAGTCGCGAGCACCAGCTAGTAAACTATATGTGTGCCAAATTTCATCCAAAAGAGTAACATACATTCATCCTCATAAACTTTAACAATTATAATATTAGTAAAATTTAACTAAATTAAAAGACATAAATAACATTTATTTAATACTAGCGACCCGCTCCCGGCTTCGTCCACGTCCGATCGCTACAAAACTTCACAGGATTACCACCTGGACTAATCTGAAGTTTGTCTGAAAGTTTCATCAAAATAGGTTCAGCGGTTTTGGAGTCCATACACACACACACACACACACACATTGTCTTTTATATATTAAGACAAGAAGAAGATTTATCTATAGATCTCTAGTTGTTATTGTATACTAGCTGCTGCCCGCGACTTCGCCCGTGTAACTTTGTAAATTATGTACTAAAACCTTCCTCGAGAACCACTCTATCCATTTGTGAAAACAGCAAAAAAATTGGTGCAGCAGTTTTTGAGTTTATCGCGAACAGACAGACAGACGCGGCGGAGGACTTTGTTTTATAATATGTAAGGAAGATGATTTATCTATAGATCTCTAATTGTTATTATATACACTGAAGATCTGAATATTGTGAATAAAAAAGGGAAAATTTTAGATATTTTTTTTACAAGCAGTGTCTTAATTCCGACCAGTGAACGAACACCACACCATATAAATATTTGTGCATCTTTCACGGTCAGAAGTCAGAGATACGTTCACTGCACGACTTGGCTTTTATCATTTGCAGTCGCCCGTGTAAACATTCATTTTGTAAGTACCGATAGATGTTTTTAAGAATTTACTTACATAATGCCGAAGATGCATTAGATTAGGATCAAACTCAGATCAAGTCTAGATAAGGTATAGCATCTGGGTTCGATCTATCAATGGTAAATACCTTGATCTCAATACTCAATCTGTAATAATATTATTGGATAAACTCAAAAATTATCTAACTTAAGCGATTTTAAGAATTTGTTATATTTTTCATTTATCCACGCGAGTCAAAGCTAGTTTAAAACTAAAAAAACTCAACATGCATATGATTTTTTTTCTGCATTATTGTATAATATACTAGCCGGTGCCCGCGACATCGTCTGCGTTGAAAAATAAAAAAATATATACCAAGGAATATGACGATTAATCTCTTATTGCTATAATACTTTGGCCAGCCGTTAGATTTTTATTTTATTTTGATGATCCCTTGGAAACAGTAGTTTTTTCTAGTTAATAGTAGGTACCTTATGTCCTGAAAACGTGTATACAATACTTCATGATGATCGGTTGAATAGTTAAGGCGTGAAACTTTCATATTTAAAATAAATAAATAAATAAATAAATAAGAATTTATTTCCAAACAATTAAATTACAATGGCCATAAGTTCATAATCTACAAATACATAAGCATAATTATACCTAATTAAACTACACATACCTTATGTGTATGTGTTTATATAAAACGATATATAAACACATACCTTATTTCATCAAAATCGGTCCAGCCGTTTCGGAGGAGTTTGGCAACAAACACTGCGACACGAGAATTTTATTATATTAGATTTATAATAAATACATATAGCAACACATTTTAGTATAACGTATATAAAACATAAAAAAAACAATATAACAATTTATAATATACTATGGGTAGAACATAAAAAAACTGGGTTTTGTCGTCTGTGAAGCCTATCGTGAATGGCAAATCTAAACAACAAAAGATCATGTAATAACATTAATTGCTCTATGACCATTTGCACTCACCGAGTGACTTAACAACGGGGCATTGGAATTTAATTGTCGGTTCGTTCGCCACTGTTATTATCGAAATCATTTTATGATTTATAATTGCATATTTACATTAAGACAAGGTCTAACCTAGAATACAATTTTTACCAAAACGCATCAGCGCAATATAATAACCTAGCATGGTCTGTTTTGGTGAGTGAGTAAGGGATGCCAGAGTCCATTGAAATAACAGTGAAATAACAGTGAAATAACAGTGAAATAACAGTATAATGTTCAGAGGGCCTAGTGTGAGTTTTACTCTATCAAACGCGTCGAACGCGTAAATGTCAATTTGTGTGGGAATGAAGCAGCGCTACCTGGTGGCTAATGTGCAGCACTGCTTCAGTCCCATACAAATTGACGTTTACGCGTGCGACGCGTTTGATAGAGTAAAACTCGCACTAGGCCCTCAGTTGTATTTTGGTAAGTGAGTAAGGGATGCCAGAGCCTATTTTCATATTCCTCATCCTTAATCTTACTGTAGTCTGCAACGCACATGCAATAGCCTTACATAGGCTTCAGCCTGTCTGTCAATTTTTAACACTAAAAAAATATTTGCTTTAAACTTATGAATTTGATACCCATTCTAAGACAAGCTATCTTCTATCTATAAATAATATAAAAGGCAATGTGTGTATGTATGTATGTTTGTTCCCTATGGACTCCGAAACCGAGATTAGACAATCTTCAGATTAGTCCAGAGGGTAATCCTGTGAAGTTGCGGATCTTAGTAGGCAAAACTTAGTAGTCTATGAAAGTTATCATTTTTTCAGTCATCAGCCTGTCTGCCGACGTTAATATAAAAAAAAACACACATAAGCTGGTTTCAATCACTGTATACTTATTTAAAAAAGGTTGTACAAAGTTCGCTTCCTAAAGATGATTTAATTCTCGTCTTCAACACAGTAGAACGATCTAATTTTGCGATAAACACTAGTCGATGATCGCACAACTTGACATATCACGTTGCTGTGAGTAGCAACGAAAATATTTGGCAGATTCCGGATTCATCAGCACTCAGTTATAAATAAAGCACGATCTGATCTTTTCATTTTTCAATGATTCGGTGACGAACAAACAGATGTATCTCCGTTGTGTGAAAATATTTTTGTGCACTAAATAAATGCCAAAGCTTAGTACGCACGAATCGTGCCACAAGTCATAATGCCTATTCTATCTATATATAGATTTAGATCGAAATCTAGATCTGAGCTGTTAATCTTTTAATAGTTTACCGGTAGCAGCACACGTGCTGTTTTTTCTGTCTCTCGTACTCATGTACGTATTTTTCGTCATCCATTTGTTTGACCCATTGGTCTAGTAGCTAATGTGCTTGCGTTAGCGCTCTGACGTAAGGGTCTTGAGTTCGATTCGCGACTGGGCTTCGAACTCTAGCACCCTCTTGCAGTAGACTTTATATTATGTGCTATTGTGTTCAAGTGAGTTAGTAAGTCAAGCAAGAGTTCGAATCCCCATCTCTCCCATTAGGGATAAGGGATAAGGAATAAGGGATAAGAACATAATAATATAAACCCTTATCCTTAATCCTGCAAGTAGCATTGCCTTAAGATAAGTGCTGCTTATGTTAAGGCGACCGTAGCCTACAATAAAGCAAACCGTCAGCCTGTCTGACGACCTTTATTTTAAAAAAAATCGAATACAAACCTAATAGAATGTTAAAGGTTAAAATGTTCTTTTAACAAAATAAAACACACAGCAGTAGTTAGGCATTAAATTATTTAATTTTTATGTATTTGTGCTGCATGTCAGTGAATTATTAGTGTTCTTGTAAGAGGCTAGCCGTTTTATGTGCATAGAATGCGCTGCGCCGTTCACAAATCCAATGTCACTCTCGTACAAAATTATTTTGTTAAATTTACTTTAATAAAAATTTAGTTCATTTCAAATTATTTATTTACTAATTAAATACACTAGAAAGCTAAAATTATAATTATCCTACTTCTTACTAATATTATAAATGCGAAAGTTTGTTTTTATCCGTATGGATGGTTACATACCATAATGTGCAAGTCCCAAAATGTGCAGATCGCAAAACGTGCAAGTCGCAAAACGTGCAGATCGCAAAATGGGATGTTTGTAACTCTTTCACGCAAAAACTGCTGAATGGATTTCAATGAAATTTTGCATACACGTTGTCAGGGACACCAGAAAGGACATAGAGTATCTTTTATCCAGAAAAAAAGTACTTCTCCCGAGGGATCATCTAAAATTAAGGAAACTAAGTGTAATAGCAGTAACGATGTCAGGCGATATACTCATATTGCTTTTTCAACGCGGACGAAGTCGCTGGCACCAGCTAGTTATAGATATAAATATGTCTAATATTTAATGTAATTGCTTGGATATAACAATTTGTAACAAAGGTGCTTCCATATATAGATAGATACCTGCTTAGATCTGACAACTGTTTGCAAGACTTGGCATTTTTTACATTTTAAGAAAGGTCGCTAGTTTAATATAAACATAAAATACTAGACAGTATATTACCTTTAAGTTTTTATTACATACTAGCTGTTGCACGCGACTTCGTCCGCATATTTTTATAAAACATAGCCTATCTATGTTACTCGCTGATAATGTAGCTTTCTATAGGTAAAAGAATTTTTTAAATCTATCAACTGGTTTCTGAATTAATTCATTACAAAAACAAATACAAATCTCCTCTCAAATAGGATTAGTAATTCAAAATATTATAAGTCGACTAGCTTCGCTCATGACAACGGCTAACTGCCACTTTAAATGTGACAGCGCTCTTCGATGGCAAGTTAGTTCTTCTCGCGTTCGGCAGATGGCGCCGTAAAAAAAGCAAATTTTCTCCCGATCAAAATTATATTATTACGCAAAATATAGATTGTTTATCAATCCTTGGTGCGGATTGAACTGTTTCAATTCAATCCGTCCGCCAGTTTTCGAGTTTTTGCGTTATACACAAACCAACACAACAAAATTATATATATAGATTGTAGCTCCCATAGCCCATTGCCTTTCTTGAACCAAAGGTGACGTCACTAGTGAGTATAGCAATAATGTCGATAACTAGTCTCCGAGCAACATGCATGCTTGTACTTGAACTATGCTTCTAACATTATCTCGGTACGCCGCGAGATGATCGCCTACACCCTACACGCTAAATTGATGCGCGCCGATTATTCTTCCTAGGCCTTGGGCCAATTACTGTCTTTTATTTTACTTTACAGTGGAAGCTCCTTATTTTATTATTCGTGCCTAAAATTTAAAATTGGAGAAATAATAATATTAAATTAAAAAACTTAATTCGGTGTTAAAAGGTTTTATATACCTAGGTATATTTTTATAGTTTATTGTCTTAACTTATCATTCGCTGACAAAAAGGAATATGTTACTAAATCTCTTGCCTAAGCCATATTCCATACTAAAATTATAAATTTATCTAAAAAACTTCTGTTTTTGTATAACATGATTAATCTCTTAGGATTCAAACATCACTAAGGATTATCTAGAAATGGCTTTGTGGGTTTGTATCTAAATAAAAAAATATTCCTGAGACTAAGAAAGAATAAGCCAGTATCATACAGAAAAGGGCGCACCATTATTGTGCTATCGCAGTGTATAATACGATAATGAAATGGTTCAAAGATGATCTAAATTTGACAAATCAACGCGCGACCAAGGCCTGCCCTATCACGACAAGAAGCTCCCCGGGAGACGACCGGCCACCGAGCCAACGTTTTTTCCGTTCATTAACTCGCAAACCGATTCACGGAGCTACACACTACACATCCAATGCATTCTTGAGCAATTTACGTAAACACATAATGGCCCATCGAACCCCGATCATTTTCTATTCAACTAGACAATGCTAGGCATTCTCACTTATAGTTGGGTATAAGTAGCGCTTGATGAGCGACGTTAAGCTCTCTTAAGAGACCACGTTTCAGCGCCATATCAGCTTCTCGTATGCTGCTAAAAGACCAAAAGGCAATGGATGAAGCACAATAGCATAGGTGCTATTATTCACTGTGGTCTTATGTGAGCATAGCCCTTTCCCCACATTGAGCTTTGAGACCCATTCTAAGATACCTTATTTCAGCGCTATATCAGCTTCTTGTATGCTGCTAAAAGACTAAAAGGTAAAGGACGAGGCACAATAATAGCGCATAGCGCATGGTTTATAATTCACTGTGGTCTTATGTGAGGGAATACAAAGTGTAAATACATCAAGACAGTAGCTGATAAGTAAGGTCTCGCACAATTATTATAAAATATAATCAATTATATTATATAAAAAAAAACGTTTCCTGATTATTATAAGCAGTGATTGTATAGTGAGCCCATTGTCTGGGAATGAATTGTTAAATAACGTAACTAAACGTAAGATACAAAATCTTTACGAAGAAGAGTCGAGACGACCTTTGGTTCGCTTTGTAAATGATCAAATAATTTGGTGTATGACCTCCTTGCCACTAGGGTTACCATCCGTCACAATTATCGAGCGATTAGTCAGACACAATCTTTATTATTTTTTGAACGTAGAATTACTAATGAAATTGAAATAACCTAAATGAATTTGAAAATATTTTTCTATTAAAACAATAAATATAATAATAATATTAGTTACAGACTTTGAATGAAAAATAGCGCTGTGGGTCCCTCCCACTGCTTTACTCTAAATCAGGGACCTTTTTCGGACGCACCACTACACCTTTATTTTATGTGATATTGTTGAGATGTATATAATGTATTTGTGTGTATTGTGTACTGTGTATTATGTGTATATGAAATAAAAAATCTTTCTTTCGTACCAAATTATAAAAGGTGACTTTTACGGCCGCGGGTCGACGATGTATCCAGGCTGCTTCTGACCGGTCCTTGGATGATAGGCTGCTACCGTTACCTACTACACTAGTGCGCTGCCAACCTTAATAGGCTTAAGGATAACGAATTAGTATGGGATAAAAACAAATGAGCTCTGACATCCCTTATTCACTCTCTGAAACACAATAGTAGTGATGCTGTTAATTCTTTGAGGGAGTGGTTACTGCGAACTTTTAATATATATATTTTTACTTTATTTATTTAAAAAAATGGTCACCCTACTAGCGAGCTTTGCGCTCCTTATACGACGTGTGTACTAAATCATATGGTAGCTCCACTATAACAATTACGCCAACCAATATTTCACCTTCCAACTCAGTTCAAGGTTCGATTCTCGGCCAAAAAAAATAACATTTTGATTGAAACGTGCGGAAATTGTGACTAACATAATAATCCTTATGTGGATGCGACTGTATTATTACTATATAATTATTATAATTAACATTGAATATAATGATTTATTAATTTTCAACATAAATTGCTGGAACAGGTTATCATCAAGCATGAATGTAAGGTGTATATTGATTATTGTCGTTAATGAGAATTAATATGCAGAACATACCAATATTAATTACCTGTTTAAGACCACAGAAGTAGTTTATTATTAAGAAACATTTTTTATATTAAGGTGACAGACAGGCTGATGGTCCACTTTTTTTTTTTTTTTTTTTTTTTTTTTTTATATAAGTCAAGGCAGCGCTTGGCCGCGATCTCACTTGATGTTAGGTGCAGATGCGGCCGAAGGTGGACCACGCTTACCTAGTAGATGCCCATTTACCCTACGTTTGAAGACCCCGAGATTGTAATTTTGGGGAAACACAGACGCAGGCAGTGAGTTCCACTCCTTAGCAGTTCGGACAAGGAAGGTGGAACTGTAACGCTTCGTGCGTGATCGAGGAACTTCAACCACGAAGGGATGAAACCCCCGCCCGCGCCTCGTGTTTCGCAAGTGGAACGGTTCCGGTTGGATCAAATCGAAGAGAATGGACGCACACTCTCCATGGTGCAGACGATAGAAAATTGATAGACATGCTACTTTTCGGCGATGCTGTAGGCTTTGAAGTTGAGACTCCACAAGGGAGTCGTCTTGATGGTAAGTGGTTACCGTCGCCTATGACGTAGCCATAGGATTGATGGGGTTATTCGCATAAGGACAGATTCTCAAAAAGACAGATTCTCATACCGACGGATTCTCAAAAAGGCAGAGTAAAAAACAAATAATTTTTTTTCCATTGTTGAATTTATTAATGTACGATGCAGTATCAAATTATTGGTAAGTAATTATTAATTATACTAATAATAATTACTCTTCGTCTATACTAATATTATATTAAAAAGAGAGAAGATTTGTATTTTTGTATGTTTGTAATCAATAAACTCAAAATTTACTGGACCGATATTAATTTTTTTTTTCACGTATAGAAAGCTACATACATTGTCAGGGAGTAGGTAACCACATAGGTAATATTTTATAAAATTACGCGGGCGAAGTCGCGTGCAACTCTCATAACTAGTTATTAAAGAAGAACTATTTTACAATTTTCATAATTATTATAAAAAAACTAGCAAAGAGTGAGACATGATCGAACAGGCGGACATAGAGATAGCAATAATACCTATCACGTAATATCTGGTGAGCTTGACCATTCATTAGTCAATTTTAATAAATGATCGTGCCAGACGGACCGACAAATACATAATAAGTATTTGTATTGTTCTAAATTAGCAAACTAAATGCTTGATATTATCGTAATGTGATTACAAAATAATTTATTATTATGTCACAATTTATGAATATAAATAAACTAGATGGAGCTCGCGACTTCGTCCGCGTGGAATAGTTATTTTGGGAATCATTTGGGTATCTCGAACGGTTTTCGCAGCGCACGCAACGGAAGCCCTCAAAGATGAATAATTTTCCCCGTTTTTTTTCCACATTTTCGACTGTTTCTTCGCTCCTATTAGTCGCAACGTGATGTTATATAGCCTAAAGCCTTCCTCGATAAATGATCTATCCAACACAAAAATAATTTTTCAATTTGAACCAGTAGTTCCTGAGATTAGCGCGTTCAAACAAACAAACTCTTCAGCTTTATAAATTAAGTATAGATAAATACTTATCATACGAAGAAATTAAAATTTTAATTTATTTTTAATTAAATTAAAATTATTAATTATTAGTAAATTAATTTATTTTAATAATTTATTTTTAATATTAAATAATATTTTAAAAAATCAACAGTGTGTTCAATTTTATAAAGGTTTTGCTGCAGGAATGAAAGATGTCTTATACCCGGCTGGTATCTTGCCGTTCATTTTATTTATATTATATAGTTGTTTATGGCATTTATAGTTATGGATAACTATAAACTAAAATATATAAATAAATTAATATATATATCGCAGGATACACGTTATCATCACACATAGAAAAGGGTTCAGGCACTTTTCATCAAAAAATAATAATAATACTGCTCTATAGGGATTATCTAATGTCTGTATTGGAAACATTCTAAGAAAATGGAACACGAACGAAGTTTAGGGCAATAGTTAGTCCTACCATGTAGGTGTCTTAATTCCATTGAAGTGCCACGAGCTGATGGATGCCGTGCGGATGAAGTCAGGGCACCGAACTATAGAGAACTGTGTCAAGGTCCTAGAAAGAAATATCGTTTTACGAAACTCGTATCGGTTCGTCTCTAAGACAATGGTTGGAACCATTTCGCTGCCATTGTTTTGCAAGTATGAGGATTGCGGGTGAAGGTCGCTATGCTATGCTATGCTATCAGTTGACAAATTAGTGCAATAAGAGCAGTCTTTTTTATCTACTGACCTGACTAATGCGTAAACCTAATAATATTATAGAAATTACTGTAGTATAATATTATATTCATAACATGTACCATTGTAGTTTGTTTGATTTCAGCCTATAGTAGGTACCTTAAGTAATTGTTAATCCAGTTAAGCAATCAGTCGGATCTGTTTTTGGAGTTTACTCCTTAAGAATTCACACTATTAAATTAATTATTTATATAATTCCACATTTATTAAATTATTTATTTAAGGTTCGTAAGTAGTAAACTCCAGTCGTTTGTTGGAACTGACACACACACTATTTTATGTAGGTAAAGGTCGTCAGACAGGCTGACAGTCTACTTAATGATAAGTGGCTATCGTCGACTAAAAAAAAAGACTAAAACAAATGTGATATCGACCATTAAGGATTAAGGATAAGTAACAGCAATCAACAATACGAGATTAAGAAAAGAACCGTGTTGTGAAATGACAATTATATTTCTATTGGTACATATAGCATAAGGAAGACGGTCATCCGATTTTACAACGTCGTTATAAAATAATAAAAATAAACAGTGAACAATTATAAGATTACACGGTTATTAACATAACAATTACAGATAAATTTGGGATTACAAAATATTACATTTTTACTAAACCATATCTTTTAAGTTGGACCAAATTACACATATGTACGAAATTTTATCAAAATCAGTTCAGTAATTTAGGAGTTAATCCCTGAGATACATAGTGACACGTAATTTTTATATATGAAAAAGATAATAATTTATATACTTAATTTCGTTCACATTAAATTGAATATGGCTCCCTCTAGAGAAGATAAATTATTTTATTTTTCATTTTTAAACGCGGAGGGCACTATCATTTTTTTTAATATATTTAAACAATCCACACACCATCTATGTAGTTCCAAAGTAAGCAACTTAATGCTAGTATTATGGATACCAGACAGTTGATATACTATTGTTTATTAATAATTTATTGAGTGGAAATAATGAAGGATCTTCTCTATGTGTGACTGTGTGTTCTTGAGAATGATTAATATTATTATGTGGAACAGCTAAAAGGCTCGTCCGAGAAGAGGCTCGCGTGGCGTGCACTCAATTAGAGATGACCCGATCTGGCCTTATGAGGCTGCTGCAAGTTATCTAACAGTTAACTAGGTTGCAGTCGTTACTCACTGGCCAACGACAAAAAACCTCTAAGCCTCCAATACGGCTAACACCAGACGAACATCTCTCGTACGCATGCCCCACATTATTCATTTTATTACTAACTAAGTAGCTGTTGCACGCGACTTCGTCCGCGTAACTTTTGAAAATATAGCCTACTGGCTGCTGTCCGCGACTTCGCCCGCGTAACTTTGTAACGTTGTATTGGAGGTAAGGATAAATATAAAAATATCTCGCTTCAGAGACATCTGTTAATTTAAATTAATAACATTACGTAAGTAAGCCTCTATTCTGCAGCCTTGTTTGTTCCTTAAAATCTTACCAGATGTCGTCTTCATATTTAATTAAATGGTTGTTTAATACTTACGACTTCGTCCGCGTAACTTTGTAAATTATATACTAAAACCTTCCTCCGGAACCACTCTATCCATCCGTTGCGTAATTTTTAAGATCTAAGCATACATAGGGACAGACAGACAGACAGACAGCGGGAAGCGACTTTGTTTTATACTATGTAGTGATAGTGATAATGTTGCTTCCTAACAGTGAAAGAATTTTTCAAATAGACCCAGTATTTTCGGAGCCTTTTTTTTGACGAGGAGAAATCCGCTTACAGATTCCCTTTTGCTGGCTAGGCGATAGGGATATGTGGGGGTCACCCAGCACCTGATGTTAGCGGCACTGGGAATACCCACTAAAACTCCCCGGTGCCTCCTTGCCCTGTGAGCGGAGTGGACCGGGCTCTGCCGAAGCAACAACTCCGATCCACCCCAGGGCATCCTAGCCATTGCTGGCTATAGACTAACGCCAACGAGGATTGCCCAGAGACACCCAGGCAATCCCCAGACGGTGGGACCTTGTGCAGGCACACATAGCTAGTAGTTTCGGAGCCTATTCAATGCAAACAAACAAACCAACAATTAAATCTTTCTTCTTTATAATATTAGTAAGTATAGATAATTCCAACCATTTATTTTCATTATTAATTTCATTTATTGCTCACATAATGTACAATTAAATATGGCAACATTACATGGTAATATAACTATAAAAGTGTTTATCGTTAAATTTATAATTGCGATATAATTTTCATATTTATAACTCAAAATGTATAATATAAAGATTGTATCCATTATATTTTTAAACTAATTTTTAAAAAAGTATACAATTTTTGACCATTTTTTTTATTATTCACAAATAACCAGTATAAGAATTTTAAAAGTTTTTCTAAGTATCAATTTTATTAGTTACTGGCACACGAATTCGTCTGCGTAACTTTATTAAATGTAGTCTATGTTACTCGCTGATAATGTAGCTTTCTTTAGGTGAAAGAATTTTTGAATACTGTTCATTAGTTATTGTGTTTATTCATTACAAACAAAAATACAAAACACAAATCTTTTCTCTTTATGATATTGGTTTAGATTAAAAATAATTTATATTTTCTTCAATTGACACACACAACTATGTTAGCAAAGGACTCATTAGGTGTGTAATTGTGTATGCTCGCATTATGAATGTTTGTAATGATGGCCGATTTACGATAAAGTATTTGTATAAATATTCAAAAGCCGATGTAGAATAATTGCGCGAAGATGAATGCGCCCAGTTGCGTTATGACGATGCACTATCGAGGAATGTGTGTGGCTGCCACAGCAACAGGATACTGTCCTAGTACAGTCGCCGACAGAGTGTAATCTTCTCTCTTAATTAATTAATTTGTGTGTACACTCATTACAATTAGCATTTTTATGCAGAATATTTTTTATTCATTTCAACAGCATGTGGCAGTAAGGGATTTTTGTACCAGTAAGGGAAGCCAGAGACCATTTCTCTTCCCAATACATTATCCTTAAAACAACTGTAGTCAGCAGCGCAGCACCTCTGACCGTCGACACCGTCGAAAAAAAAAAGAAGTGGACAGTCAGCCGGTCTGCCCACCTTAAATAAAAAAAACATCAACATCATCATCATCTCAGCCTGTAGAGGTTGAGATTATTTTCCAAAAGGACCGATCCACCGTCTCTTATCAGGTCGTCTGTCCTTTTGAAACTACTGGGAATAATCCAGTGGGTGGACGTCATATGCTAGGCTTGCCGGTCCGTGGCCTCTACACGAGAACCTTCCGGCCCCAGCGGCCGTCGGTTCATTTAATTTAAATTTAATTTTATCGGTGAGTGTACACAAAGTGCGTGCTCTGCCTTCTTCAGTTGATCATAATAACAAGGACCACTTGACAACTGGATGCGACAGACGGGTCTCGTTTAGCTGAATATAAGATATGCATGCAACTTAGAATAAAATGGAATAGTATTTATTGTATAAAAAAATGGCACACACATAAGAAAAAATAAGAAAGTTAAAAGAAAAAAAGAAAGATCAAATGTCAATTAAAATGTCATAGTTCTGTTGATTCAATAAATTAAGTATAATTCAAGAATTTTTTTAATGATAGAAGACTTTGTATAATTGAATTCTGCTTATTGCGAATAGTATCTCTTTGTCCACAATAAACAAAGAAAATAAAAATCAAATATTTTTTGGTAATTATTTATCAAAGATTTATTTCTGGCGATAGAAAATATGGCTTCTTTTTCATTATTGAAATATTGATTTATTGTAGAAATTTACAGACAAGTTGCTAGTTCACTTGATGATAAATGGCTAATAAAAAAATAAAAAAAAAAATGTTTATTAACAGTTAGAAAAATGTTATAACGTTTTACAATAGCCATGATTTTGTAGACTCCCTTTAAGCGGAAGCCTGATATACGAGTATATATTATAAATTTTTTTAAACAAGAAAAAATATTTTTATAAATAAAAAAAAGATTTTTTTAAATAGAAAATAGTGTGTGTATGTGTGTGTGTGTGTGTGTGTAGCGTGTGGCTAATACGAGCAATCCACTTGATTTGGGGACAAGGTGGCATTTTTTTAATTTTTTATTACAAAGGTATTGTAGGTCCAGTGGTTGTGAGGCAGAACAAATAGGGTTCGTCTTATATACGCACCGCAATTAGTTAAAAGCCGTAATGCGAATGGCGATACGTTAATTGGAGAACGAACCTATAATTAAGGCGAGCGTCGCTTTGAACTTTGCTCAAGATCACTCGGTGAGCCTTAAGCCTTATATCTCTGCTATTGGCAATACATTAGACATTAAATTGAAAACAAAGATCGATGACAGAGTAGCAAGTAGTAATGATGCATTGTCGTCTCGTGACTAACACGCTAATTAATTATCACGTGGGAATATTATCGAATATTCATCGCATTTTATTCCTATCACCGATTCGAATTAACCTGCTGATAAACGAGGTTTGTGTACATATAAAAATTGCATTCCGGACGAAGCCGGCAGCGGGTCGCTAGTATTATATCTCTAATTATGTATAAAAATTTCGTGTCACGTTGTGTGACGCCAAGGAACTCCTAAACTACTGAACCGATTTTGATAAACATAGTTATATTATGTGTTATTTGATCCAATTTAAAAGATAGGATAGTTTTCATTTTGAACCCGGGCAAAGCCCTGAGTGTGTTCTAGTATAATACAATATTCCAATAGCTCCTATCGCTGCCCCATAACTTATTTTTAACTTTTCGCTTTCCATTAATTGGACTGTCAGTCTGTCTGTTACTATTCACTATAAAAACCTTGTCAAGAACAGTTGAGTGTCTTGTGTCTCATCAAAATTGAAATTTTACAATAGTACATAATAGAAATAAAATAATTTGCGAAGTGAATGTTTTGTGCAGCAAACTCCCACAAGCCGCAAACAGTTGGTTGAGCAACGCCCACTAAATTCCCATCCTACGGAAACTGTGTCGACTCACTCTTCTCGAATGCATTCGTATCATTCTAAATCATTTATTATGAACTCTAAGAAATTAATTAAAAACACTTACAATAGTCAATTCTTTTACATGTAGGTACAGTCGGAGTAAGAAATGGTTCGTCATCTTTACGTCGATAATTGCTTACACTAGGGCAAATTTATCAGTCATGCCAAAATTTCACTTCAAACCTCAGAGGTTTGAAATGAAATTTTGACAGAGTCTGTCAGTTGTCTGCTTAGTGCTTAGTTTGAATTTGAAAAATTTGAAAACTGACGAACATTTTCGTACCTCGACAGTACCATAAGAAAAAAATGGCAAGAAATCTCATAGTTGCTCTTACAACGTCAATTTGCTATACAATTATGCAATAAACTAATAAAATCAGCCATCAGGGAAATAAAATCACTATACCTCCTGACGTGTTCTTGCGGGGGATGTGTTCGTATGAAGCCTAGACGCCTTTACCGATACGTAATTAATGAATAGAAATAATGAATTTTGAGTATCTACTACCTATACAAGTACTCAAAACATGTTGAATGAACCGAATGGTCGGCATTATGCGAGAGTTAACATCAGATCGTAGATTTCATTGAGTTGAAGTAAGACCAGCTATTTACTGACACAAACTATAGAACGTATACACCTGTCAGTAACACTGTTGGAACAGTAACAAAAATAACATTAGTAAAACTTATAATATAAAAGGAATAAGCAAAATAAAGCAGGTTTTTTTTAAATAGGCCCAGTAGTTTTCATTTTACAAAATAAAATACAAAAATACAAATCTTCTCTCTTTATAATATTAATATTGTTAGCGTCTGACTATTTATGTCGCCTGAAGTTGATTGAAAAGTGCTGTGTGGCGTTTCAAAAAGGTGTTCATTCATTAAGATATTAAGACTAGCTGGTGTTCGCGACTTCGTCCGCGTGGAACAGTTATTTTGGGAATCATTTGAGTATCTCGAACGGTTTTCGCAGCGCACGCAACGGTCAAAGATGAATAAATTTTCCCCGTTTTTTTTTTCACATTTTCGACTGTTTCTTCGCTCCTATTAGTCGCAACGTGATGTTATATAGCCTTCCTCGATAAATGATCTATCCAACACAAATAATTTTTCAATTCGAACCAGTATAGTACCAAAGTAGTTCCTGAGATTAGCGCGTTCAAACAAACAAACAAACAAACAAACTCTTCAGCTTTATAATATTAGTATATAGATGTATCGAACAATTGAACGAACGCCTTCGCGAAGAGAGGTCGTCGTCGGTCGAATAAAAGTATTTGGACTAAACATAAAGTGGTTTAATTAATGTACCCGAAGTAATGACAATAGTATAGATATAATAATAAAGTTGATCGGACTTTATGAGCCTATTTTTCGAACGTTGGAATGATAACGAAAATTTTTCGTGTTTGAAAAGGCCTGGTTCGCTTGCGCATAGTATCCTCCCCAACCACACACGAAAGACAACAGATCTATGTATATTTCAAAATTGAATATGAAGGATTTATTGTCTCTCCGTGGGCGCTTAAGTACGACCAACAGCCAACATGTGTATCTACCCGTCTAATTGTTTTCTTATTTAACTTGTGCACTACAAGAGAGCCGAGGCGCAAAAACTGTTTTAGAGCGGTAAAATGCGGTTTCTGCTAAATGACACACAAATGAGCCGAGCTGGCAACTCTAATGAGTTTCCATGATTAGTGTTGCCACACTCGGCACGAAGATGCGGCGGTGGCCTGAATAATATAACGCAAAAAAATATATTTTATTTACATGTCGTTTAGCATTTTCTAAGACACAAAAACGTGCGCGGTGGCATTGACCAAGTACTTACTCACGACTCGATTCTGGACGATATTTATCTATATTAACTTTCGCAAGTACGAATACTTATGGTTAACTAGCTGGTGCCCGCAACTTCGTCCGCGTTCTGTATAAAAGGTACACTATGTTCTTTCTGGTGTCCCCCTAGAGGTGTTCCAGACAACGTGTATGCAAAATTTCATGGGTATCGGTTATTTGTTAAATTTAATTTTTATCTTTTAACTTTAAATAATGAAAGTCTGTATACATACTGTTTGTTATAATAGTACAGTGTATGTATTATTCTATACTGTTATACAAAAAATTATCTAGGTATGTATATATTTTTCCTACTCCAAAACTGATTTTGACAAAATTTTCAGACAATTATCAGATCAGCTGTTGATCTTGTGAAATTTAGTGGCGTTTGGACAAATAGATTTTTTTTTTGTTATTAGCATCATTGTAAAGCAGACAAGAAAAGTGCTTTATCAGTTTCGATTATAAATACCATTCATTTCAAAATTCACTAATACTTAGACAATTCACTCACTAATACATAATTCACTAATACATAATTTGTCATCGCTAATAAAGATAGCAATAGAAATTGTCACTGAATTTTCAAAGGAAAACAGACCTTATGATTCTACAACATACAAAGAATGTTCAATCTTAGGGTGATAAAGCACTTTATTTGTCGAGTTTACCTAGTTAGTATCAAACCAGGGACCTATGATTCAAAGAGCTAGACTTGTTGATCCAGTGGTAGGTACCTGGACCTACCTTAACCACTGGACCAATAGGTCCAATAGGGTCGTCATTATACTGGGTAACTCTTCTTAAGGCTTAGATTCTAAGCTAACATTTTGTTCAAAGTTCTTTCTGTCTTTTTACTCGGTAATTTTTACTTAAATGTGTACAGTACTGTTGAATGAGCAATAACAGAATAATTAAAATCGCATGCGTATAGGAGACATCGTTAAACACATAAGTGGAATGTTTCTGAGATTATAGCGGAACCGATTGGTCATTTATGGCTCACTTATTGCTTATTTAATGGCCTATAAGATGTACACATTTCCTTCAAAGAATATTCAATTAAACTTTGCATGTTTCGACTTAATATTATTATGTCATTCGAATTAACAACTAACTACTCGCCCCTGACTATGCGTGGATGCATTTTTGTGAAAACTTCTTTAGTTTTAGTTTGGGGGAAAAAATACTGAAGTCACGCAGTCGTGCTCTATAAGTGACACCCTCAAAGACGTTTGACTGTATGAAATATGTGCCATCTATCCGAATCAGTACGTACTTCTTAACTTCGTCAATAGTTTGCTAAGGCGCGTTAGGCGCGTAGTAAACTAGGTAAACTGCAAAAGAGACGCATGTATCTTTGAAGGCATAGATCTCCTAAACTAGTAGTTCAAATAATATGAAAAATAATACATAAATATGTTGGTCAAAAAAAGAAATGCTTCTTTCTTTTTTTGTTGCCACTTTTAACAGAAAAAAAATCTAGTGTAATAAATATTTTTTAATAAATTTACTACAACCTATACCGAATTTAATGTTTCTTTCACAATCATTTTAAAATCAATATACAAAAAAATATGTTTGAAATTTAAATAAAAGGATGCAAAAAGTAGATATAAGATATTTAGGTACAGCATCAAACTTTATCTTCCGATTTTGTTATCATCGCTTTTTTAAATAATATTGTTTAGATGGCGCAATATCTCTAAATATTTAAAAAAAAAATGTGACTATAACGCATAACATAACGCATTCGTGTAACAATTCTAATTTTACTCCCATACATTTACATACCCCGGGCTTATACATATAAATGAAAATCGATTCTTAAGGTATATTCACTTATAAAGTTCGCTATTCGTTCAGTAGCTTTAGCTCCGTTGGTAAATATAAACAAACAAATAAACAAAGTTATGCCATTGTAGATAAATACAATAGGTAGGTAATAGTCGGAATGCTTCGCTAGGCGAAAATATAACATTGGTAAAGTTCAGGGCTTGCATGGGAACCGAATCGCGACCTCTCACACCTACTCCCAATTACTCATCATTGTTAACCTCGCGCACTCGAATTCCTCATAATATAATGAGTTGGGTTTTTTTGTATGTACCTATGTATGTACATATGTACCTATGTATATTATTATTATTTTAAATTAATAAAGGTTCCTTTTAATAAGATTAATAAAGAAAGAGGAAGGTTTGTGTATATAAAAAAATTGCAACCCGGGCGAAGCCGGGAGCGGGTCGCTAGTTCAAAATAAATTCAAATAATCACCACACAATTTCCAAATTTGAATCGGGTCAATTGTTCTGTTCAAGATAAGCATACACGACAATAACGACATTAGTGTTCGCAAGATATTAAACCAACAACATTTGTTTAATTAAGAAAAATGAAAGAAACTAATTAGTGTAGCGAGTGGTGTCATAGACGCATTGTTGCCGATTGTATTACATCGCATTGCATCGCACTGCATTCATACACGTAGACGGACATTGTTCTCCCGAAACAAATATTACGCTCATAATGGAAACACGCACACTTTGAACTTTAACAAATTAAAGAACGAACCAACGAACCAGCTGGTGCCCGTGACTTTGTCCGCGCGTGACATAATATCTATACTAATATTATAAAGCTGAAAAGTTTGTTTGTTTGTTTGAACTCGCTAATCTCAGGAAATACTGCTTCGAATTGAAAAATTCTTTTTGTGTTGGATAGATAATTTATCGAGGAAGGCTTTAGGCTATATAACATCACGTTGCGACTAATAGGAGTGAAGAAACAGTCGAAAATGTGGAAAAAAAACGGGGAAAATTATTCATCTTTGAGGGCTTCCGTTGCGTGCGCTGCGAAAACCGTTCGAGATACCCAAATTATTCCCAAAATAACTATTCCACGCGGACGAAGTCGCGAGCACCAGCTAGTGTAAAATAAAGTAACGCCTGACATAATTCGCCTGAAGTTGTTCTAATTACCAAACGTTGGATATTTATATTTATATTATCTGGTGCCCGCGACTTCTTTCGCATTAAAAAAGAAAATATATGAGTAATAACCCCTGATATGGTTATCGTTGCGACGACGGTGGCGCCGCCACGCGACAGTGGCGCGTAATTCTTTATATTTTTAGATAATCACTGGGGAACAGTACTTTTTCTGGATGATAGGTACCCTATATCCTGTCCTGTTTTCCTAACAGCGTGTATGCAAAAAATCATGATGATCACTAACATACACACACACAAATTTATAATTATCATTGCTTTGAGACAAATGCTTGGATTAGGTAAAACTTTTGAATTTCGCACTATTTTTCTATATTAATAAAGAAATACTATTTCTTTCTTTCCTATCCATTCATCTTTCTCACTCAAACTTGCGTTACGTTTCCCTCATTGTTTTACAGTTAATTCCACCATAATTATGTTTGTTTGTGTAAAACTTCGTTAAACCATAACCAAGTAATTTTGAAAACATTTGACACTACAACGACCATTTGAACATATTTTGACTAAGTTCACAGTTTTCGAGCTCATTTTTTACGCAAGTGAAAAATGGTCCATTGAATACAACACGCTTTGTGTAGTGCACTAGCTCATAATATATTAACTTGTTTATGGGCCGATAGCACAAAGAAACAATAATAACATATCATTTGTTAAGTGGGCTATTAGACCGCAATCAGGACTCCTATCAGCCACAGAAGACGGCTTGTGCTCTAGTTGCGATCGATGAGTGAGAAAGGCCTTTACATTGAGGAGAAATCTGTCTGTCTGTCTGAAATACCTTCCTAGTCTTCATGGAATTAATGACCTCCAACAACGCCTCCAAAAAAAAAAACCAGTGATTCGACGACTACCAGAGATAAATAAATAAATAGATATCTTCACACATTCCACACAGCACCATCTAGTTCCACATTAAGCAACTACTATAAATATCAGACAGTTGATATACCTACTACAAAGATTCCTTTTTTTGTAAGTACATACATTTATAAATACAAACATCCATGACTCAGGTACAAAAGATTATTCTGTGATTCTCATCTTGTAAGTATAATAATTTATTTTTATGATAAATAAATAGGACAGAATCTTACCGAAATATTATAAATTTGTCTGACAGCTCATTAACTGAATTACTGAAACTAGGCCTTAATTAATTTATAGTACAAAGTATGTTCTACCTGACAAGAGCCTAGCTGCTAATTGTTTGTTTAATTGTTCTAGTTTAACAAATTGTCTGTACTTAATTACTTAATAGCAACAGTCTGTCAAAATTCTTTTTTAGGATCCGAAAAATTTAAGAACTTAATTAGCTACTTACTCACATTTTATTTCTTTCAAACTGCGACTCAATAGTCTACAGGAATCAATCAGTTTTTTCGCATTGCTTCGCTCGTGAAGGTCTACCTGGAATCCTTCCGATCTGTGGAATAGGATATCACCCGGAAACCGAAGTCCCCACCTCCCAGCCATCATTTGATCGCGGACCAAGTCGGAATCAAGATCAACTATATAAAGGCGACCTCTCGCCAGCGCCGCCAGTCGACCTCATACCTTCTGTGCACATCCAACGACCTCTGGATTCGCTTTTACAAAGTAAACGCTCTTTTATTTCAAACGCAAACATTACATACATTTGATAAATTTATTAATAAACAAATTAATGAAGTTAATTTTACATTTAATTAAATTTCGTGTGGATATTAGTGTCTAATAAAAACTGCAAGATACATTATCTGAGGACGTTTTCTTTATTAGAGCTAATTTTGATTTAATTCTTTTAGTTTATCAAAATTTAGCTATTTATACATTAAATTTCATCGAAATCGGTTCAGTGGTTTATCTACGTGTAAATATCTAAGTTACTTTGCATTTATAATATAAAATAATCTTGTGAAGTATTTTGTCCGTTGAAGAGATTTAAGCTCACAAAGTGAAGTTGTAAGGAATGTGCGATAAGTGTGATCCATTACTTATTTATTTGTAAATCAATTTTTAAAGTTCTCTGTATCGAGTGCAGTGTACAAAATAATCTTAAAAAAAAATCTTAATAAAACCTAACTTATGGCGAATATTTTGTGTATGTAGTGCTGCTACTTTAGAACTTAGAACTTCAGTTGTAAATTAAGTAATAAGTATAAGTACAAAAATTTTAAACTTCATTTACAAAAGTTTATTTTGAAAAATATGTCCTTGGCATATTTTTACGACACAGTGACGAACATGAAAAAAATAAAACTTAAGTTTTGTACAAATAATACATAATTTTTAAAAAAAAAATTAAAGCCCCTATTTATTTTAAATAATGAGTTTCAAAAGACATAATACAATTTTCTAAAATATTAAATCTTTTCTTTTAAATATCTCAAAATAATTGGTTATAGTTATATAATTATAGTTAGCATTAGCGTTATAGTGAAATGACATTTAAAATTTAATTTTTAACATTTATTTTGACTTTTTGAATAAAAATAACACTTCGTTTAATTTTCACTGCTTACTAATAGATATTACTAAATGCTTAGTGCATTTGACAGATATAAATGTTAATTATTCTTACAAGTGCTTTAGAAAATTGTTTTGTTGTTAATAATACAAGTGCACCTCGTAAAAAGCAATTGGGATCGTGCCTTCGCTGAGCGCCACACATTAGGCCTCTATTCCACCGCCACGCGATATCGCTTTGCTAACTTATCATTAGCTTCCATTTAATTCCATTTTCCATGTATCTACTTCAAGAGTTTGAGAAAAGCGATGATAACAAACTCGGGAAATAAAGTTTCATGTTGTAGCTACATATCTATCATTTACTTCAAAAATTTTATTAATCTACTCGATAGCTAAAGGATCAAGGATTTTTTTAGTATAAATGGTACATTGGAATTCCTTGGATATATGTATAGGTACATATAATTATAGTAACACGCACGGCCCTCTCCACGACACGCCCCATTTTTATTATTTTTATTTCATGTAAATTTAAAGAATTAAGAACTAAATTTGAATTGTTCAATTTGAATTTTTGAATAAAGTTTTTAATTTATTATCCTACAGGGGGGATTTCAGTTTATTTATTTATGTATTTTCAACTGATTGGTAGAAATAGTGCAGAAGTATAAATAAAATAGTAAATCGTGATTTATCATTGAGTTTGATAGTGCGGATGTGAAGATATAATATGCTACATAATTATTATAATATCTCTTTAATTTGAATCTCAGAAAAAAGCTTTTATTATAATGTACTTTTAATTAATTTCCTTGAAATAGTACATGAGTATGAATAAATTAGTAAATCGTGAATTCAATACAAGTTCAATTAAGTTAAGTAGATAGTGCAGATGTGAAGATATATTGGGTGAAGCTATACTTTGATACAGCTAAGGAACAATTGAATTGCGTGGGACCGTTTTGCAATATCGGAGGCAAGTGTCGGCGCGAGAATCAAACTTAATGGAAGAGATTCCGCCAGTCGAACACGACTCTGGCCTATCTGTCGTCGCTATGTCCTTCGTCTAAGACTAAGACTATTTTGTTTTCAGATTGTCAATTCGGTCATCAAATCCGTCGCGATGCATTGGCTACTCGGAACCGTAAGTCATTCAAACCAATAACTTATACTTAACTTTATAAAATTAAATGCCTGTTCTACTAACTGTTTGCTGCTGATTATTAAATTTTAAATTTTCACAATTCGAACAAGCCGAAAGAACAACATTGTTCTTTTTTAAAATAATATTGTTTAGATGGCGCAATATTACTATGAAACTTCAGATATTTTAAAATATTCAAAAAAAAAGAACGTAACTATAACGCATGCGTGTAACAATTTTTATTTTACTTACATAAATTTTCATACCACGGGCTTATAATATAGGTTAAACTTAACAGATCTATTATATAAATAAAAATGTAACTTAGCGCATAACTCGAAACAGATCAAAGAAAGTTCTTATGAAGAAAATAAATTACCAAAATATTATATCCGTGGGAAGCCGGGGTCGAGTCGCTAGTAAAGAAATAAAAATCTCGTCGATCCCAATATTAGGCTTCTACATTTTTTAGTTATTTTATTTTTACTAATTTATTTTAATAATTTTGAAAGGTCAATTTACTACAATAAGTTTCCAAACTATGTACCCATAATTAATAATATGCTTCTGACAAATTGATGTAATTATCTCTCTCAAGTAAACAAGTACATTTGAACAATAATATAGTATTCACACAGTTCTGGTATTGTGTCGCTTGGTTGGCCATTGGGCTTTGGACATGCTTAAAAAACTCCAAACGAGTAAGAAATCGTATAATAACTAATACTTAATAAGTATTAGACCTTCAATCGAACGTGACTGCATTCAACTTAGTGCTTGACGACAACTATAAAACAATACTCTTACAATTAAACTTAGATACTAGCTGTTGCATGCGACTAGGTCTGCGTAACTTTATCAAACATAGCCTATGTTACTGGCTGATAATGTAGCTCTTTATAGGTGAAAGAATTTTTTTGAAATCGGACCAGTAGTTTTTGAGTTTTTGTACTCATTACTAACAAACACATTTTGATAATAATATTCGTTACACAGTGTAATGAAAATAATGACATCTGCATGGCAATTAAGTATAAGCCACGCAAGTAAAAACAATTATTTAAAGCGTCTCGTGTCGTCACACAAATGCGTTTCCAATCGCACGGTCATTAGGGATTGCGAATATGTTGCTATTGAAAAATATGTAAACCTATAACATTGAACATTAGCGAGGCTTAATGTCTGCATTACATAATGGGGAGATTGGTAATTGTCGGTCAGAGCCAGATCAGCATACAGCACCGAACCTTCCTTCCCGTAATCACTGCAATCGCTTTGAGACTACACTATTGCGTCATCTAATGATTTCCTCTTTGATCGATTCGCTTTTCAAACAGTGAAGCGCTACCATGCCGAACTTTGTTGGTTTTATTCTTAACTAGCTGTTGCACGCTACTTCGTCCGCGTAATTCCTGATCTATATTTTACCTTTATAAAATATAGCCTATGTTACTCGCTGATAATATAGCATCCCAACAGTGACAAAATTTGTGAAAACTGTTTTATTTTTTTACCTTTTTTGACCAGATCCTTTTTTAATCCTTTAAAGCCTGAAAGTATCTCAGACTTCATCTTGATCATACCCATAATTTCAGAATTGAAATTATGAAAATGTGATAAGTAGGTACAAACTATCCAACGTTTTTCATCCACACTTTTATATGTTTAAACGATGCTACATGTATTTTTGTGTGTGGAAAATATTAAAATAATATTATTCTATTTAAAAAAATCATCTTGTAAACTTTATCCGCTGAATAATAAGGTCACATGACCTTACCATTCCCTTGCGCACCTAAGACAATGCTCAGCCTTTGTATTGAGTTTTGGTGGCTTATTTAATTATACTACATTTTCATTTATTCCTTTATCTAATATTTAATTCATATTTATTTTTATGATGAACAAAATCCTACAGCGATGCAGAAAATATAGATGTGTGTGTATAGATATTTATAGTTTTTGAAAATTACTTTAATTAATTTGTAAGCTTTCGTAAGCTCGTTAAACTCCGCTAAACAGTGTCAAATAAATCATCTAATACCTTCTGCTGTTACTTAGAAATGCCTAACACATAACTTAGTGCATATTACAATCACTTATTCCCATAATGAATTGAGTATAAATAAAAAAATTTGGAATTTACTCCGTGTTATGAAAATGTATGGGAGTAAAATCAAAATTGGTACATGAATGTGTTATGTTACGTTCTATTTTTTTGAATATTTTAAAATATCTGAAATTTCAGAGATATTGCGACCTCTAAACAATATTATTTAAAAAAAAGAACAATGTTGTTCGTTCGACGTTTTTTTTTTATCGGTCACTAACTACATTCTTCACTACTTTCAACACTAACCTTCTTTTTAGATAATTGTTAGTTGCTGTACACGCGACGTTGAAATCACGATGTAATGACCAAAATCTTTATTACAAATTGATGCTTATAAATGAATATACGGCTTCCGCGATACAATGAACACTAAACGTAGCGCCACTTACATAGTCTGTACTCTCAGATCAAAGAAGAACTATAGACAGAATTTTATGGACAACACAGTGATGCCGAAAAACATGTTATGAGATTATGGATAAGGTTACATTCCGAATTAATTGCTGTATTTGTATGTTCTTGTTTTCCTTTCTGCTTGTACATGGAATTGTATACCAATTTTATGAACCTTATAATAAAAAACAAAAAAAAACATGTGTGAATAGACCTTTTAGGTACTGTTTTTTACGCACGAATTGTCTAGATGGCGTTGTGAGTAGCTTTAGTTCGATTCAATAACAGATACTTTATAGAAATACCTACTTACGTACCTATATGATGTATGTAAGTAGGTATTTCTTAGAGATGAGATGAAAAATTGTAAATGAGTGATTTCATCCTGATTTTTATGTTTTGAAGACTATTTTTTACACTTTTTCACTACGCAATTCGACAATTTCGCTAGAAAATATTTCAATACACCGAGGCGTAGTTTGATTGCATTTGTGTGCGTGAATGTACACAGCGAGGGCGTAGTTTTCGCTCTGCCGTCTACAAGGCTCTATCTTTAGTTCTTATTTTATCTGAGTCTGAACTATGGTACAACGCACTGCATGTATTAAGTACAGTGTGGGAGCGAACATACGAGATGTCTAATCGGCTAAACACAATACTAGCCACTCACCTCGTCTTGTCCCTTTTATTTGCATTTCTGCTTTTAATATTACACATAACTCGACCATTGTTCGCTTTGAGAATCACTTGCCATTATTATTTTTGATGGTCACAGTCATGCACTGTGTGTGCTGGTCTGATTTTATTTGATCACTAATTTAAACTAAGTACTACCTGTTGCACGCAACTTCATCCGTGACTTTATAAAATGTCGCCTATGTTACTCGCTGATAATGTAGCTTTCTATAAGTGTAAGAATTTTTAAAATCGGTCAATTAGTTTTTGAGTTTATTCATTACAAACATAAAAACAAATTTCTCTTTATAATATTAGTATTCAAAAGTCAATGAGTTATCTAAAAATATACTTACTTAAAAATTCAACGCCTGAATGAAACATTTGAACAAAATTGATTGAATAAATTGTTGCTTACATATTTATGTCAGGCGTGATTTTTTTTACGTTTTTTAACACTTAATACAAAGTTTCCGACAAAGACTAGGTTATTATTAAATTGTAAAATGAACTCGATTCAATTGAATGTACCTACCTAAAGTGTGAGAATCCGATGAGAACGGGGTCCGGCGAGTGATGTGTAACAATTTTGGGGCGTCGCATAATGTGCACTTGTGAAACATCAATTTGGTGACGGAACGTGTGAGAAACGAGCCATAGACACGAACGGCCATAAACAATAAGAGAGCGACAGCCAACGCTAAATGTGAACAGAATGCGGACCGCAAGTTGCATGTCGCCGTCACGAGTTCACGACCGACCGCGATCATGCCGTCTCGCAATGGGGGAGGGTTTCCGTTGCACGCTCAGCCTCTACTCGTATTGCTCCACATTGCACTATTCGCACTCGACTCTGTCAGCAACGAGCTCATATACTCCGTCGCTAATGGCAGAGCGACGATGGCATGCGAACTGAATGCGATTTCAATCTGTTTCGTTAAAGGTCGGCCGAGGGTGTGGTGCAGTGACACACTAACAATTGATATACCAAAGACATATAAGTAAATACATATCAATTAAACTAAAAGGTATTGAAACTTGTAAAACAAAACCAATCCGAGACTGAGAGCCTCCAGTTCAATTCTCGCCAAGATATGATGTGCCACTTTGATACACCTTGGCGAAAATGTAGAACTTACAGAGATCCCTTGATTGTCTGGCGGTTACTTATTATTATTATTGAAGTGAAATTTCTTTGGGCGCGATGAGAGTAAAATTGCAAGGTCGAATATTGTGTAACTTCTTGTAACGGCTTCTTGTTACGATTTTATGTCTGTCATCTACCGATTATTAGATATTTGATCGCCAAAGAAGTTTCACTTTTTACAAGAGCATTTCTTCAATATGTTTTTTACAAAATTCCCTGTATCTTGGATCAATGTCAATGGAATAGATTTAGCGATTTAGATCTTTTAAATCATTTTATACATTAATATTCGTCTTAATTCCAGGCGTGGTTGGGTTGTCTGCTGGTGTCGACCGCTACTGCAGCCGGAAACGAGTACCTCCCACCCAGCAAGGGATATAACTACGAACCACCCCAGATTCCATTCCCGACCAACAACCAGAATGGCAATAAGGTGCCTACGCCAGGACCCTTCCGTCCGCCGCCGGCGCCTCGTCCCACTTACGTGCCGCCTGGACCTCCTCAACCGGGCCCGCAACCAGCACCTGGACCGAGGCCTACACCGCATCACGTTAGTCAGCTTTTATTCACAATATCATAAGATGCTTTCTTTATTTATGTTATGTTAATGTGGGCAGACAGGCTGACTGTCCACTTGATGGTAGGTGGCTAGCTACCGTCAACATAAGCAACACGATTTTTGTGCCTCTGGTGACTGGTTTATTAGCAAAATTAATGAGTTCGAGTTACTTTTGAAACTCCTAAACGATTCAAACACGTTCCCACAGCATGACGACCATCACGATCATCACGAGCACCACGAGCCCGGAATGCCGTTCGACTTCTCGTACGCCGTGAACGAGGACGGCAACGACTTCAGCCACAACGCCATCTCCGACGGCGACGTGACGCGCGGCGAGTACCGCGTCGCTCTGCCCGACGGACGCACGCAGCTCGTCAAGTACACCGCCGACTGGAAGAACGGCTTCAACGCAGAGGTGTCGTACGAGGGGGAGGCGCGCTATCCCGATCAGCCGGCAGGGGGAGCTTTCGGCCGAGGGGGCGGAGGCTCCTCAGGGGGGCAAGCGTACGTCCCGCCAGCGCAGGGGGGAGGCTACCGGTACTGAAGATGAACACGCACATTATTTATTTAGACTGCTTTCGGAGATAAAGTATAGATGAGTTAAATGAAACTGGCGCGTACAACACTTTTATTTAGGGTTTACATAAAAATACATCTGAATTTTTATCTACGCCATTTTTCTGCGGATTTACACCGATCATTAGTTGTAGACCTCTAAAAAACAATATGTATTTGGAAAAAACTTTACAGGGGTACTCTTTCGTGGCACATGACAATGACGTCACACTGCATAAGGAATGAACACACTGTCTGTCTCTTTCCCACTTATGTTATGAGTGCGACAGACACCACTGTCGCTCTTAAGGTATGAAATACAGGATGAACCATGTGCCTGAATATTTACTTTGAAAGCGCCAGCTTTAGTTAACTGACCTATATGAGTTACGTAGAAAACTGGTCACTTTATGAGGTCTATCCTTTTAACACCTTGTTTTCCTTGTTACCAGTGCCTAATGAACATATAAACTACAACTATATTTTTAATAAATTTAATAACATTATTAAATTTATTGCAAACATTTTAATTTAGTTTTTACGTTACGAATAAATGAAAGTGTAATTATATGCAAAATGTACTTAGTCTATGTTTAAAACTTTAGTATATTATAACTTTATCTTTTAACTTTATAACTTTATCTTTTTAAGTTCTTAATGATGGCTCTCTATTCTCTTAATATTAAATTTTGCCATAGGGGCCATAGGTCAGGTCACCCAGGTCACATCACCGTCGTCCACGGGTAAGTAACGGTTGGATCGGTGATTTTTCATGTAATTCAATATTAAACTATCGGAATCGTTTTTTTTTGTTTACAAAATAATTTTGGTATAAAATGTATACAGAAACACTCTTTTGTTTAAATTCCATGTTGTATGAAAATTTCAATTTAATTCATCGGCTAGTTTTTGAGTTTTGTGGACACAAACAGACGGAAGCTAAATATTTGTATATAGGTAAAGATGTAAATGAATTTGTATTTACTCGCAGTTACAAATAAAATTTATTATCATTATGTGGTTTCTGCTATTCTTGAATCTGAGCATAATTCAAATGTATAAGCGAGGAATGAACATAAAAATATTTCATGATAAATTATAAGAATTTGTATCATCACTGTTAGGTAGATAAAACAATTATTTGTTGTATTATATTTATAATACGATTAATATATTATTTATCATTAAGTAAATAGATTAGTACAAAATAGAGAATAAATATCCTACTTTATTTATTGGTACTCACAAAATGCGATTAACTAAATAAACAATATTGTACCTGATTTGTAATTACATATTATAATAATACTCATCTAACACTAAGTGTATTTTGAGAGAAAACCTCAAACCTATTGAAATATTATTATTGAATTTTATACATATTTTATAAATAAAACAATGAATACATGGGGTCGTTTAATTTTTATCGGTCGCCCACCACTCACGTGGCCGAGAGCTGAACCATTTCGTAAATCGATTTGTTTTACGGTCCAACAATAATGTAGTTGGCTTTGTTCGTTGCTAGTTGCGAGATGTTTCGTACTGGAACTTTAGCACTTATTGTGGTACGTCTAAATTCCTCTTAAACCCTTAATTGTCCCTAGCGCTTTACTCGTAAACCCATAATATCTAATATATAAAATTTTAGTGTCGCAGTGTTTGTTGCCAAACTCCTCCGAAACGGCTGCACCGATTTTGATGAAATTTTGTGTACTTATCGGGTAGGTCTGAGAATCGGCCAACGTCTATTTTTCATTTTTTCAGCTAGTATTATTATATTTTTAAGAGAAAGCAATGCAGCCTAAAAAAAACATACAGGTAGAGGAATTTGTCGTATACCTATATACGGCTCTGGCGAAATGGACACGAGAATAATTGTCGGATAAATCCGACTCGTGCGGCTAATGGATTAAGAAGGAAGTATTATTATTACTATTAGATAAGTAGTAAGTATTAAGTAGTGGCAAAACACACTTGGCGGTCAGCAGCCACCCTCTTGCAGAAGACCACGATAAAATTAATATCTTTGTGTTAGCCTGTCTGTCACTAGACGAATCATCCTTAAAATTGTTACAGACATCCGTCCTAATGCTTTGCGTGTGCGGCCAACGTCGAGAAGACAGTATTTACAGACTGCTAGGTACCTACGTCAATTTTTTATTTATTTATTTATTTCAAAAGGCTTACCATCTAAAGACATACTTAATCACAACATACAACACTTACAGAAAGGACCATTACAAGTATGAATTTAAATTACAGGAAAGCACAACATTATTAGAGAATACAAAGATAATTGATTGGTCTCGCTGCGCTCGACTAGATAGAGCGCTATGCAAACCTATACAAAACAGTTACGAAAATGTGGCAACTTTTTATTGTAGTGTGTCTAAAAAATCGTCACTTTTTAGCCAGTTTTATTATATTTTTACACAGTTTACTACGCAAACTGGTATTTTATTATGCCTAAAATTTAATAAAACATTCGGCACGTACACATCACAGACAGTTTGCAGTGTGACTGGCTCGGGTACGCCGAAATCGGCGTACTATTTTATGCCGCATTTTACAAGTACGACGGCGGTATCTAGTCGAGCGCAGCGAGACCAATCATTTATCTATGAGAGAATAATTAAATTATATTACATTACATTATGTTATAAATGAAATTTATAGCTACTTTATTCTGTCTGTCTGCACACATTTACCTAACAATATAGCATATCTACCTATTGTTGCAGGGGATCGTTTGAAGACTTTAGAATTGGGTATGTTCCATGAACTAATATAGAATTGGGTATGTTCCATGAACTAATATTATATTAATAATATTGAACCAATAATAATAATATTCCTGTTTATAATTTAGATTACGGAGAAGCGCTGTCAAGTGAGTACCACCAAGTACCTTGTTCTATTGCATTGTCGTAATATTTAATAACCCTTTCGTTGCAGGTGTCGAATCTGGTAAGTATAACAGCTAAAGCTATGCTTAAGATAGGCTGATGGCACTCTTCTAAATGTCTCGTTTTGATTCCAGCCAGAAGTAAACTCAAGTACAAGACGGGGCTCCAGAACTCAGAGTCAGCGACTCCTCTGTCGGCAACTCTTCTGTCCACCAAGTGCACCACTGGCCAACCGCTCTCGGGTGCCCGTATGTGTAATCCCTTGGAAACATTATTCCTCACACAACACTTTGAAATTATGAGTTTTTTTTCTTTTTTTCAGCGGGCCCATCACATAATATAGGTAACCTCATAATTATTTTATTTCCCTTGACACTAAGACGATATCGGTTATTACTTATTTATTCTAAAACTGTATTGAATACGAAGGTATTCCTTTCCAAATGTTTAATTTATTCCCGTATTAATTTTTTTTTCCTTTTCAGGGGAAAACAAGGAGGCGATGGCAGGCACGTATTTTGATATTTGTTAGGAATGAGATGCCTTACTGTTATTTAAGTAATCGCACGTTTATTTACAGCCAAAGCAGAGGGCGCCACTAACTACCAACCGCCCGTCAAGCCAGACGAACCCCAATATTATGTTGATGACAATTAATAAATATTTTCATATTTTAATATCTTTTTATTTACAAACAATCCTTACTTATATATAATACTAGCTGGTGCTCGCGACTTCGTCCGCGTGTAATAGTTATTTTGGGAATCATTTGAGTATCTCGAACGGTTTTCGCAGCGCACGCAACGGAAGCCCTCAAAGATGAATAATTTTTTTTTTTTCCACATTTTCGACTGTTTCTTCGCTCCTATTAGTCGCAACGTGATGTTATATAGCCTAAAGCCTTTTTGGTACCCCGGTGGACCCTTGCCGTCTCTTGTGCGGGTGGAAAAATCCCTTTTAGTTGCGCTTTTGTATGGAAGGGAGGGTGGGGGGTGAGGTGGAGGAGGAAGGACTTTCGCGGCTCTCCGGTGACCGTTGCCGCCGCTGCGGCCCTCGAGACCGGGGTAGCGAATTCCTCGGAGGGGGGTCGGAGAGGCCATTCGCGCTGCGCGCTCCCCTATCCCCCCCCTAGCCCCCCCTCCTCGTCATCCGCCACCCCGGCCTCGAGATCCTCCGCGGCGGGTCCCCTCTAAGGGTGCAAAACCGCCACTGAAGTGTGATTTTGTATGAAGGGGGGGCGAAGGGGGGAGGTGGGGGGAGGGGGAGGGTCCCGGGGGACGTACATCCGCGAGAAACTGCCACCCCCCGAAGAGACCGTCCCTCTATCCCCAGTGGTTTAGGAGGTGTTCCACTTTGAAAATTTCAAAAAAGTTGTATGGTTTAAAAAAATGTATGGGAGGGGTGGGGATGAGCGGTCCGGTGGCAATGGCCGATTACCCTCTATGACTTTCCGCAAACCCCGTGCCGCTATCCCTCTTAGTTTCCGAGATCTCGTCACCAACTTTTTACCAGAACGGTATACCGAGGATATCAGATTTTTGTGGGGTCACGGGGGCACCCTCTACGCGACCACCTAGGTTAAAAAAAATTTAGTATAGATAAAATGTATAAAAAATTCAAACCAAATTATTGACAAATTGTTATACATAACTTACACACTTACTACAGCAGCGGAAGGTCATGCTCTAGGCTCAGTAGGTAGGCGAGCTAGGCAAAATTTGACAGGTATTTTTTTTTTTTTTTTTTTTTTTTTTTTTTTTTTTTTTTTTTTTTTTTTTTTTTTTTTTTTTTTTTTTTTTTTTTTTTGTCAAGGTCACGCTCTATTTTGAAGCTAGAGTGAAAATTTCAACGGGGTTGTAAAGAGAGCCCCCCCCCCCCCCGAGGCACCAATAAGTCCCCGTAAGTCAAAGTGTGACAGACAGACAGACAGACAGACAGACAGACAGACAGACAGACAGACAGACAGACAGACAGACAGACAGACAGACAGACAGACAGACAGACAGACAGACAGACAGACAGACAGACAGACAGACAGACAGACAGACAGACAGACAGACAGACAGACAGACAGACAGACAGACAGACAGACAGACAGACAGACAGACAGACAGACAGACAGACAGACAGACAGACAGACAGACAGACAGACAGACAGACAGACAGACAGACAGACAGACAGACAGACAGACAGACAGACAGACAGACAGACAGACAGACAGACAGACAGACAGACAGACAGACAGACAGACAGACAGACAGACAGACAGACAGACAGACAGACAGACAGACAGACAGACAGACAGACAGACAGACAGACAGACAGACAGACAGACAGACAGACAGACAGACAGACAGACAGACAGACAGACAGACAGACAGACAGACAGACAGACAGACAGACAGACAGACAGACAGACAGACAGACAGACAGACAGACAGACAGACAGACAGACAGACAGACAGACAGACAGACAGACAGACAGACAGACAGACAGACAGACAGACAGACAGACAGACAGACAGGTTAGGTTAGGTTAGGTTAGGTTAGGTTAGGTTAGGTTAGGTTAGGTTAGGTTAGGTTAGGTTAGGTTAGGTTAGGTTAGGTTAGGTTAGGTTAGGTTAGGTTAGGTTAGGTTAGGTTAGGTTAGGTTAGGTTAGGTTAGGTTAGGTTAGGTTAGGTTAGGTTAGGTTAGGTTAGGTTAGGTTAGGTTAGGTTAGGTTAGGTTAGGTTAGGTTAGGTTAGGTTAGGTTAGGTTAGGTTAGGTTAGGTTAGGTTAGGTTAGGTTAGGTTAGGTTAGGTTAGGTTAGGTTAGGTTAGGTTAGGTTAGGTTAGGTTAGGTTAGGTTAGGTTAGGTTAGGTTAGGTTAGGTTAGGTTAGGTTAGGTTAGGTTAGGTTAGGTTAGGTTAGGTTAGGTTAGGTTAGGTTAGGTTAGGTTAGGTTAGGTTAGGTTAGGTTAGGTTAGGTTAGGTTAGGTTAGGTTAGGTTAGGTTAGGTTAGGTTAGGTTAGGTTAGGTTAGGTTAGGTTAGGTTAGGTTAGGTTAGGTTAGGTTAGGTTAGGTTAGGTTAGGTTAGGTTAGGTTAGGTTAGGTTAGGTTAGGTTAGGTTAGGTTAGGTTAGGTTAGGTTAGGTTAGGTTAGGTTAGGTTAGGTTAGGTTAGGTTAGGTTAGGTTAGGTTAGGTTAGGTTAGGTTAGGTTAGGTTAGGTTAGGTTAGGTTAGGTTAGGTTAGGTTAGGTTAGGTTAGGTTAGGTTAGGTTAGGTTAGGTTAGGTTAGGTTAGGTTAGGTTAGGTTAGGTTAGGTTAGGTTAGGTTAGGTTAGGTTAGGTTAGGTTAGGTTAGGTTAGGTTAGGTTAGGTTAGGTTAGGTTAGGTTAGGTTAGGTTAGGTTAGGTTAGGTTAGGTTAGGTTAGGTTAGGTTAGGTTAGGTTAGGTTAGGTTAGGTTAGGTTAGGTTAGGTTAGGTTAGGTTAGGTTAGGTTAGGTTAGGTTAGGTTAGGTTAGGTTAGGTTAGGTTAGGTTAGGTTAGGTTAGGTTAGGTTAGGTTAGGTTAGGTTAGGTTAGGTTAGGTTAGGTTAGGTTAGGTTAGGTTAGGTTAGGTTAGGTTAGGTTAGGTTAGGTTCAGGTTAGGTTGGGTTGGTGCTGAAATTTTCCGAAATTTCAACATTTTAAATCGCTTATAACTTCGGTTTCCCTTGGAGTTTCTCGGCGTGGTGTATCTTGATTGAAGCCTTTTTCAAGGCTCCTTCAACGTACCCATACCAGTTGTTATTGTTGTCTGTTGTTGTTGTTGTTTTTGTTGATTTTCTGTTTTCTTGTTTGGAAATTTTTTGTTTAAAACCGTAATAAGACCCGGTTCCCGTAGCCGGATCTTGTTGCGGTCTAGGGCTGAAAGTTGCCTCCTTGTGAGCTCTTTCAGCCACTCCAAACTAGTTTTTGTTATCCGTTGTTGTTAAGTTTTTATTATCGTTTTTGTTGTTAGATTTTTAAGAAAAATTGTTATTTGTTGTCATAACTTTGGTTCTATCAGGCGGTTCGCGTTGCGGGCTAGGTTGGAAGAAGCCTCTTCGGAAGCTCTTCCAGCCACCCAAAACCACTTCTTGATAGCCACTGTTATTTAGTTTTTATTGTTGTTTGTTTTTCTTAGTTATAAGGAAAATTGTTGTTTTCGACGAATTTGTCGTCAATTTGTTGAGTCGTCCCCCCTCCTGTAGGGGTGGACTCACCTACTTCTTCAGACGTCAGCAGGGCCATAAACTGGCCAATGTCGGATTCCACCGACACCAGTGGGCCCAGCCTGAAGGCGGGCAAGGAAGGCCGGACGCTGTATTCCAGCGTCCTGACCCGTTCGGTGGCGCGCAAACGGTCCGCCGCCAAGGATGTATCGGAGGCGATGTCCTCCAATAAGTTCGTTGGCCTGGTATCAGGATCGGAGGAAGAGGAGGAGCTAGCGGAACCTGTGGTTCCGCAAAAATATAAAAAGGGGAGTAAAGGCCGTGGCGGCAAGCTTCACGGTCACGATATTGGCATGTCGCGAGCGCGCCGCGATTTGAGGGAGGACTCCGACTCCGGCTCGGACTCCGTCAGATCGGTGACCACCTTCCGTTCCGCAAAGTCGGCGAGCTCCGTAGAGGAGCTCACGCAAAAAGCGGAGGCCAGCGCATCTGCCATCCTTGAGGTTGTTCGCAAGTCGGGCAATCTCAAGGGCACCTCCCAGAAGACAATCAAGGAAGCCACCCACTCCATGCTTGGGGTGGTCGGGGCGGTGGCGAAGCGCAAGGCGTCGAGCGAGATCGAGCGACTTCGCGCCGACAATAAGCGTCTTCGATCTCAGATCGATGCGCTTATCTCTGAGGTAACAGCGCTCAGGAGGGCCTTTTCTGAAAGGCCCTCATCGGAGAAGACTCGGGCTGAAGAGGCTGTAGTACCGCCCACGACAGTGGCTGACTCCCAGCCGCTGTCGAGGGCCGAATTCATGGAGGCCCTTTCGGCATTACAGACGGAGTTGACGGCCCACGTGGGTGGGGTCGTCAACGCTCACCTTGATAGCCTGGAGGTTGACGGGAGACTCCTCCCGGCGCGTCAACTTCGCCCCCCCCTCCAGGCGGACAAGAAGCGGGAAGAGCGAGTAGCAGCCTCCCAAAAAGTGTCAGGGACCACACTTGCCCCACCGGCGAACCTGCCTCAAAAGGCGAGGCCGGTCAAGGTGGCGAAACCCCCCGCCCAAAAGTCTAAGGAACCGCAGGCTGGGAGTTCGGCCGAACCGGGCGAGTCCTGGTCGGAGGTGGTCCGGCGTAAGAAACGCGCCCCCGCCCCCGTCACTGCTCCAACCCCGTCTTCCGGGAGGAAAGAGAGTCCACCAAAGCTCCCAAAACAACATAAGAAGCTGGCCGTGGTGGTGGCCTTGAAACCGGAGGCAATCGCCAAAGGTGCGACGTACAACAAGGCCATCACCAAAACGAAGGCCACGGTATCATTGAGTGCATTGGGAATTGGTCCTGCCCAATTCCGCACAGGCGTCACGGGAGCTCGAATTCTGGAGCTCCCCAAAGAGACGACGGCCACACAGGCGGACCAGTTGGCGGCGCAGATTAGCGCCGTCTTGGGCGACGAGGCGAAGGTGACGCGCCCAACAAAATCGGTCGACATCCGGGTCAATGGATTGGATGACTCGGTGTCGGCCGAAGAGCTGCAGGCGGCACTGGCTCTAGCCACGGGTTGCCCCCCCGAGCACTTCAGGGTGGGGAAGGTCCACCCTGGAGTCAGAGGGGTTGGCTCGGCCTTCGCCTCGTGTCCCGTTGAGGCCGCCAGAAAGCTGGCAACCGGTGGCCGACTAACCGTCGGATGGAGCTCCGCCTCCATCCAACTGCTGGAGCAGCGCCCCATGCGCTGCTTCAGGTGCATGGGGCTCGGCCACCCGGTGGTCAGATGCCCATCCAAAAAGGACCGTAGCGGTCTCTGCTACCGCTGCGGATTGGATGGGCATTCCGCCAACGATTGCGAGGCGGCGTACAGGTGCGCCGTCTGCGCGGACGCTGGCCTCCCGTCTAACCACCGAATGGGGGGGATGAACTGTTCCCCTCCCGCAGTCCGTGGCCGCCTCACAGCGGCTATCCCACTGATGAGAGCGGGGGCCACCCGTAAGCCTGGGGAGGAGCCAATGGACACAGTCAATGTCCAATAGGCCCACTGCTAAGTTCCTCCAGGTGAATATCAACCACTCCGCTGGGGCACAGGATCTACTGTGTCAGTCCATGGCGGAGTGGGAGATACACCTGGCGGTGGTGGCGGAGCCATACACGGTCCCCCATAATGCCAACTGGCTAGGGGACCTGGACGGCTCCGCTGCTATAGCAGTGAGGTCTGGTGGTGGGGCTCCTCCCCTTTCTCTCAGGGAGAGAGGTGCGGGTTTCGTGGCAGCAAACTGGGGGAGAATGGTGGTCGTGTCGACCTACTTCTCCCCAAACCGCAGTCGGGCGGACTTCGAGTTCTTCCTGGCTGCGGTGGAGGGGGTGGTGAGGCGTGCGGCCCCACTCCCAGTTTTGGTGGCGGGAGACCTCAACGCCAAGTCCTCGGCGTGGGGGTCCCCCCGTACGGACGTGAGGGGGGGTATTCTGGAGTCCTGGGCGCTGGGCCTGGGGCTCCAGGTACTCAACCGCGGTACCTCTCCCACGTGCGTACGGTGGCAAGGTACGTCCATTGTGGACGTATCCTTTGCCACTGCCGCCCTTGCTGCCCAAACCCGCAGTTGGCGGGTCGAGGAAGACGTGGAGACCCTGTCGGACCACCTGTACGTCCGATACGAGGTCTCCACGCTGGCCCCCAGCGCGCCACAGCGTCGGGATCCCACGGCGGGTGCTGCCTTTCCTAGGTGGGCACTCGCCAAGCTCCGCCCTGATGTGGCGGAGGAGGCCGCGATGGTGAGGGAGTGGTCCCCTCTCCCCCCTCACGTCGCAGGGGATCCCGAAGGCATGGCAGACCATTTCGCAGACGACCTTCGTGCCGTCTGCAATGCTGCCATGCCGCTGTGGCGCCCTCCTCCCAAGTGGAAAAAAGTATATTGGTGGGCGCAGGAGATTGCTCTCCTGCGCACAACGTGTCTGGCGGCCAGACGCGCCTTACTCCGTTGCCGGAGGAGGCGTACCAGGAGGACGCCTGACGAAGAGGTCCTCCTTCGTCAGGCGTACAGGGAGGCTCACAAGGCCCTGCAGAAGGGAATCTGCAGGGCCAAAGAAGAAGCTCACGAGCGCTTCCTGGCCCTCCTGGACGCCGACCCCTGGGGTCGTCCGTACAGGGTTGTGAGGGGGAAATTCGCATCGAGCTCCCCCTCGACAGCCAATCTTGACCCGGAGCTGATTGAAAAGGTCATGGGGTCCCTGTTCCCGACCCCTGGCCGATTCGAGCCCCCTCCCATGGAGCCTCCGGAACCACTTCCGGAGCTCGAGGTGGAGGGTCCTCCCGTCTCAGATGCGGAGTTTGAGGCGGTGAGGGAGCGGCTCCGGGGCAAGAAGACGGCCCCAGGACCAGACGGAGTCCCGGCCAAGGCCCTAGCAATCGCGCTAGGGCCTCTAGAGGACAGATTCCGGGCGGTCATGGACGCATGCATCGCCCGGAAAAAGTTCCCGGCGAGGTGGAAGGTGGGGCGACTCTGCCTTCTCCGCAAGGAGGGCCGCCCTGCCGACTCGCCGGCGGGGTACCGACCGGTGGTCCTGCTCGACGATTCCGGCAAAGCCATGGAAAGGATTATGGCTCGTCGGATCGTCGAGCATCTCGAAACGGGGGGGCCGAACTTGGATGATCACCAGTTCGGCTTCCGCACCGGTCGGTCCACGGTTGACGCGGTGGGCCTCCTCAAGCGGTGGACTGAGGAGGCCACCGGCAGAGGGGAGGCTGTTGTTGCGGTGTCGCTCGACATCCGCAACGCCTTCAACAGCCTCCCCCACGAATGTATCAGGGCGGCACTGCGGTTCCACCGAGTGCCGTCCTACCTCTGCGCCCTCGTCAACGACTACCTCTCCGAACGGGTAGTGTTGTACGAGGGCGCAGACGGGAGAGCCATGCGCCGGCCAGTGGCGGTCGGCGTACCGCAGGGGGCCGTTCTCGGCCCCCTTTTGTGGAACATCGGGTATAATTGGGTCCTGCGAGGCAATCTCCTACCAAAAATGGAGATTGTCTGCTTTGCCGACGACACCCTGGTCGCGGCAAGAGCAAAGACGTGGGAGAAAGCAGAGCGGCTTGCGTCGGTCGGCACCTCGTTGGTAGTCCGGCGCATACGCCTGCTCGGATTGGAAGTGGCCCTAGACAAAACTAGGGCCATGGGTTTCCATCCCCCACGCCGCAGGATCCCGCCGGGGCTCCGCGTCCGAGTGGAGGGGGTCCGGATTCCGGTCGAGATGCACTTCAAGTATCTCGGCCTAACTCTGGACCCCCGCTGGAACTTCGAGGAGCATTTTAAGCTCCTCGTTCCACGGCTGATTAAGACCGCAGCCGCACTCGGACGGCTCCTCCCTAATCAGGGAGGACCCAATTCGGCGTGCCGTCGGCTGTACCACGGGGTGGTACGGTCGATGGCACTCTACGGAGCCCCGGTCTGGGCGGAGTGCCTCACTCCTCGCACCCGGGCCCTCTTACGGAGGCCTCAAAGGGTCATGGCGACCCGGGCCGTGCGGGCTTATCGCACGGTCAGCCACGGGGCTGCCTGCGTGCTAGCGGGCATGCTTCCGTGGGATGTCGATGCCCTGGTTCTGTCCCAGGTGCATCGGCATCGGGTCGCCGCTAGGGCCCTCGGAGGAAGACCCGTTGCCGAGGACGTGCAACGGGTCCGTGCAGAGGCCCATGAGAGGGCCATTGAAGATTGGAGTGAGGCACTACTCAACCCCACCGCCGGCCACCGGACGATCTTCGCGATCCGTCCGGTGTTGGAGGACTGGGTGAGGCGCCAAAAAGGCTGCCTCACCTTCCACATGGTGCAGATGATGACCGGACACGGGTGCTTCGGTCATTATCTGCACCGCATAAAAAGGGAGGAGTCGCCGCGGTGCCACCACTGCGGCGACCCCGACGATACGGCCGAGCACACGCTCCAGGTGTGCCCGGCCTGGAGTCCCCAGCGCCGGGAGCTGGAAGTGGCGCTGGGTGGAGCTGACGTCACACTGCCAAACATGGTCGAAGCCATGCTTGGCAGTGTGGCCATCTGGAAAGCAGTTGCCGCCTTCTGCGGATATGTAATGTCGCAGAAGGAGGCAGCTGAGAGGGAGCGAGAGGACGAGGCCGGTCTCGCTTCCCTCAGACGTAGGCGGCGGGGCAGGAGAAGGCGGGCATACCAAGCCCGTCTTTGAATGTCCCAGGGGACCTGCGCACATAGCTGGCCAGCTATGTGTGCCTGCACTAGGTCCCACCGTCTGGGGATTGCCTGGGTGTCTCCGGGCAATCCTCCGTTGGCGTTAGCCTAGCCAGTCGGCTAGGCTGCCCTGGAGTGGATCGGAGTTTGGTGCCTCGGCAGAACCCGGTTCACTCCGTTCACAGGGCAAGGAGGCACCGGGGAGTTTTAGTGGGTATTCCCAGTGCCGCTATGATCAGGTGCTGGGCGACCCCCACATATCCCTACCGTCTAGCCAGCGGTAGGGAATCTGTAAGCGGATTACTCCTCGTCAAAAAAAAAAAAAAAAAAAAAAAAAAAAAAAAAAAAAAAAAAGGTTAGGTTAGGTTAGGTTAGGTTAGGTTAGGTTAGGTTAGGTTAGGTTAGGTTAGGTTAGGTTAGGTTAGGTTAGGTTAGGTTAGGTTAGGTTAGGTTAGGTTAGGTTAGGTTAGGTTAGGTTAGGTTAGGTTAGGTTAGGTTAGGTTAGGTTAGGTTAGGTTAGGTTAGGTTAGGTTAGGTTAGGTTAGGTTAGGTTAGGTTAGGTTAGGTTAGGTTAGGTTAGGTTAGGTTAGGTTAGGTTAGGTTAGGTTAGGTTAGGTTAGGTTAGGTTAGGTTAGGTTAGGTTAGGTTAGGTTAGGTTAGGTTAGGTTAGGTTAGGTTAGGTTAGGTTAGGTTAGGTTAGGTTAGGTTAGGTTAGGTTAGGTTAGGTTAGGTTAGGTTAGGTTAGGTTAGGTTAGGTTAGGTTAGGTTAGGTTAGGTTAGGTTAGGTTAGGTTAGGTTAGGTTAGGTTAGGTTAGGTTAGGTTAGGTTAGGTTAGGTTAGGTTAGGTTAGGTTAGGTTAGGTTAGGTTAGGTTAGGTTAGGTTAGGTTAGGTTAGGTTAGGTTAGGTTAGGTTAGGTTAGGTTAGGTTAGGTTAGGTTAGGTTAGGTTAGGTTAGGTTAGGTTAGGTTAGGTTAGGTTAGGTTAGGTTAGGTTAGGTTAGGTTAGGTTAGGTTAGGTTAGGTTAGGTTAGGTTAGGTTAGGTTAGGTTAGGTTAGGTTAGGTTAGGTTAGGTTAGGTTAGGTTAGGTTAGGTTAGGTTAGGTTAGGTTAGGTTAGGTTAGGTTAGGTTAGGTTAGGTTAGGTTAGGTTAGGTTAGGTTAGGTTAGGTTAGGTTAGGTTAGGTTAGGTTAGGTTAGGTTAGGTTAGGTTAGGTTAGGTTAGGTTAGGTTAGGTTAGGTTAGGTTAGGTTAGGTTAGGTTAGGTTAGGTTAGGTTAGGTTAGGTTAGGTTAGGTTAGGTTAGGTTAGGTTAGGTTAGGTTAGGTTAGGTTAGGTTAGGTTAGGTTAGGTTAGGTTAGGTTGGCTGAAATTTCTCGAAATTTCCGTATTTTGAATTGCGAATATCTCCGTTTCCAGTTGGTGTTTTTCGGCGTGGCGCACATCGTTTGAAGCCTTTTTCAAGGCTCCTTCGATCTGCACATACCTGTTGTTTTTGTTAATTATCGTTAAGTTGTTATTTGTTGTTTTTGATTTTTCTGTTAGGAAATTTTTGGATAAAAACCGCGATAAGTCCCGGTTCCCGTAGCCGGATCTTGTCGCGGTCCAAGGCTGAAAGTTGCTTCCCTGGGAGCTCTTTCAGCCAGTCTAAGAATTTTCTTAACATTCCTTGTTGTTAAGTTTTTATCACTGTTTTCGTTGTTAGTTTTTTAAGGAAAATCATTGTTATTGTTAATAACTTCGGTGCTACCGACCGGTTTTCGTCGCGGGTTGTGTTGGAAGAAGCCTCTTCGGAAGCTCTTCCAGCCACCCCAAACCGATTGTCGGTAACCTCTGTTATTTAGTTTTTATTGTTGTTTGTTTTTCTTAGTTTTAAGGAAAATTGTTGTTTTCGACGAATTTGTCGCCGATTTGTTGAGTAGTCCCCCCTCCTGTAGGGGTGGACTCACCTACATCCTCAGACATCAGTAGGGCTATAAACTGGCCAATGTCAGATTCTACTGACACCAGTGGGCCCAGCCTAAAAGCGGGCAAGGAAGGCCGGACGCTGTACTCCAGCGTCCTTACCCGTTCGGTGGCGCGCAAGCGGTCCGCCGCCAAGGATGTTTCGGAGGCGTTGTCCTCTTCCAGTAAGTTTTTAGGCCCGGCATCAGGGTCAGAGGAGGGAGAGGAGCTAGCGGAAATTCCCGTTCCGCAGAAATACAAAAAGGGAAACAAGGGTCGTGGTGGCAAGTTACTTGGCCACGACATCGGGATGTCACGTGCGCGCCGTGAGCTGAGAGAGGAGTCCGACTCGGACTCAGCCAAGTCGACGACAACATTTCGGTCGGCCAAGTCTGGGAGCTCTCTGGAGGAGCTCACGCAAAAAGCAGAGGCGAGTGCTTCTGCCATATTGGAGGTTGTTCGCAAGTCGGGCAACCTCAAGGGCACCTCCCAGAAGACCATTAAGGAGGCTACCCACTCCATACTTGGAGTAGTCGGAGCGGTGGCGACGCGCAAGTCGTCTAACGAGGTTAGACGTCTTCGCGCGGACAACAAGCGCCTCCGCGGGCAGATAGACGCGCTCATCCAGGAGGTGACGGCGCTGCGAAGGGCCTTTTCCGAAAGGCCCTCATTGGAGAGGGCTCCAGCTAATGAGACCGCTGTACCGGCCACGACAGTGGCTAACTCTCAGCCGCTGTCGAGGGCTGAATTCTTGGAGGCCCTGTCGACCTTGCAGACGGAGCTGACGGCCCACGTAGGTGGGGTCGTCAACGCTCATTTGGATAGTTTGGAGGTGGACGGGAGGTTGCTCCCGGCGCGTCAACTTCGCCCCCCCCTTCAGGCGGAGAAGAAGCGGGAGGAGCGAGCAGCAGCCTCCAATAGAGCAACGGGGACAACACTTGCTCCACCGGCGAACCTGCCTCAAAAGGCGAGGCCGGTTAAGGTCGCAAAACCCTCCGCTCAAAAGCCTTCGGAGCCGAAGGCGGGGAGTTCAGCCGAACCGGGCGAGTCCTGGTCGGAGGTGGTCCGGCGCAAGAAGCGCGCCCCCGCCGCTGGACCCATCCCGACCACCGGGAAAAAGGAAAGTGCAAAGCTCCCCAAAGAGCATAAGAGACTGGCTGTCGTGGTGGCCCTGAAACCGGAGGCGGTTGCTAAGGGCGCCACGTACAACAAAGCCATCACCAAGACAAAGGCCTCGGTCTCATTGAGTGCCTTAGGAATTGGTGCAGCACAATTCCGCACCGGTGTCACGGGAGCTCGAATTCTAGAGCTCCCCAAAGAGACGACGGCCACACAGGCGGACCAGCTGGCGGCGCAGATTAGCGCCGTCTTGGGCGACGAGGCGAAGGTGACGCGCCCAATCAAGTCGGTCGACATCCGGGTCAATGGCTTGGATGACTCGGTGTCGGCCGAAGAGCTGCTAGCGGCACTGGCTCTAGCCACGGGCTGCCCCCCCGAGCATTTCAGAGTGGGGAAGGTCCACCCTGGAGTTAGAGGGGTGGGCTCGGCCTTCGCCTCGTGCCCCGTTGAGGCCGCCAGAAAGCTGGCGACCGGTGGCCGGCTAACTGTCGGATGGAGCTCCGCCTCCATCCAACTGCTGGAGCAGCGCCCCATGCGCTGCTTCAGGTGTATGGGGCTCGGCCACCCGGTGGTCAGGTGCCCATCCAAAAAGGACCGCAGCGGCCTCTGCTACCGCTGCGGACTGGATGGGCACTCCGCCAATGAGTGCGAGGCGGCGTATAGGTGCGCCGTCTGCGCGGACGCTGGCCTCCCGGCTAACCACCGAATGGGGGGGATGAACTGTTCCCCCCCCGCAGTCCGTGGCCGCCTCACAGCGGCCATCCCATTGTTGCGAGCGGGGGCCACCCGTAAGTCTGGGGAGGAGCCAATGGACACCGTCAATGTCCAATAGGCCCACTGCTAAGTTCCTCCAGGTGAATATCAACCACTCCGCTGGGGCACAGGATCTACTGTGTCAGTCCATGGCGGAGTGGGAGATACACCTGGCGGTGGTGGCGGAGCCATACACGGTCCCCCATAATGCCAACTGGCTAGGGGACCTGAACGACTCCGCTGCTATAGCAGTGAGGCCTGGCGGTGAGGCTCCTCCCCTTTCTCTCAGGGAGAGAGGTGCGGGTTTCGTGGCAGCAAATTGGGGGAGAATGGTGGTCGTGTCGACCTACTTCTCCCCAAACCGCAGTCGGGCGGACTTCGAGTTCTTCCTGGCTGCGGTGGAGGGGGTGGTGAGGCGTGCGGCCCCACTCCCAGTTTTGGTGGCGGGAGACCTCAACGCCAAGTCATCGGCGTGGGGGTCCTCCCGTACGGACGTGAGGGGGGGTATTCTGGAGTCCTGGGCGCTGGGCCTGGGGCTCCAGGTACTCAATCGTGGTACCTCTCCCACGTGCGTACGGTGGCAAGGTACGTCCATTGTGGACGTATCCTTTGCCACTGCTGCCCTTGCTGCCCAAACCCGTAGCTGGCGGGTCGAGGAAGATGTGGAGACCCTGTCGGACCACCTGTATGTCCGATATGAGGTCTCCACGCTGGCCCCCAGCGCGCCACAGCGCCGGGATCCTTCGGCGGGTGCTGCCTTCCCCAGGTGGGCACTCGCCAAGCTCCGCCCTGATGTGGCGGAGGAGGCTGCATTGGTGAGGGAGTGGTCCCCTCTCCCCCCTCATCTAGCAGGGGATCCCGATGGCATGGCAGACCATTTCGCGGACGACATGCGAGCCGTCTGTAATGCTGCCATGCCGCTGTGGCGCCCTCCCCCTAAGTGGAAGAAGGTGTACTGGTGGGCGCAAGAAATTGCAACCTTGCGCACCACATGTCTGGCGGCCAGGCGCGCCCTACTTCGTTGCCGGAGAAGGCGTACCAGGAGGACGCCTGACGAAGAGGTCCTCCTTCGTCAGGCGTACAGGGAGGCTCACAAGGCCCTGCAGAAGGGAATCTGCAGGGCCAAAGAAGAGGCTCATGAGCGCTTCCTGGCCCTCCTGGACGCCGACCCCTGGGGCCGTCCGTATAGAGTTGTGAGGGGGAAATTTGCATCGAGCTCCCCCTCGACAGCTAATCTTGGCCCGGAGTTGCTGGAAAAGGTCATGGGGTCCCTGTTCCCGACCCCTGGCCGATTCGAGCCCCCCCGCATGGAGCCTCCGGAACCACTTCCGGAGCTCGAGGTGGAGGGTCCTCCCGTCTCAGATGTGGAGTTTGAGGCGGTGAGGGAGCGACTCCGGGGCAAGAAGACGGCCCCGGGACCAGACGGAGTCCCGGCCAAGGCCCTAGCAATCGCGCTAGGGCCTTTAGAGGAGAGATTCCGGGCGGTCATGGACGCATGCATCGCCCGGAAAAAGTTCCCGGCGAGGTGGAAGGTGGGGCGACTCTGCCTTCTCCGCAAGGAGGGCCGCCCTGCCGACTCGCCGGCGGGGTACCGACCGGTGGTCCTGCTCGACGATTCCGGCAAAGCCATGGAAAGGATTATGGCCCGTCGGATCGTCGAGCATCTGGAAACGGAGGGGCCGAACCTGGATGATCACCAGTTCGGCTTCCGCACCGGTCGGTCCACGGTCGACGCGGTGAGCCTCCTCAAGCGGTGGACTGAGGAGGCCACGGGCAGAGGGGAGGCTGTTGTTGCGGTGTCGCTCGACATCCGCAACGCCTTCAACAGCCTCCCCCACGAATGTATCAGGGCGGCACTCCGGTTCCACCGAGTGCCGTCCTACCTCTGCGCCCTCGTCAACGACTACCTCTCTGAACGGGTAGTGCTGTACGAGGGCGCAGACGGGAGAGTCATGCGCCGGCCAGTGGCGGTCGGCGTACCGCAGGGGGCCGTTCTTGGCCCCCTGCTTTGGAATATGGGTTATAATTGGGTCCTGCGAGGCAATCTCCTACCAAAAATGGAGATTGTCTGCTTTGCCGACGACACTCTTGTCGCGGCAAGAGCAAAGACGTGGGAGAAGGCAGAACGGCTTGCGTCGGTCGGCACCTCGTTGGTCGTCCGGCGCATCCGTCTGCTGGGATTGGAGGTGGCCCTAGACAAAACTAGGGCCATGGGTTTCCATCCCCCACGCCGCAGGATCCCGCCGGGGCTCCGCGTCCGAGTGGAGGGGGTCCGGATTCCGGTCGAGATGCATTTCAAGTATCTCGGCCTAACTCTGGACCCCCGCTGGAACTTTGAGGAGCATTTTAAGCTCCTCGTTCCACGGCTGATTAACACCGCAGCCGCACTCGGACGGCTCCTCCCTAACCAGGGAGGACCCAATTCGGCGTGCCGTCGGCTTTACCATGGTGTGGTAAGGTCGATGGCACTCTACGGAGCCCCGGTCTGGGCGGAGTGCCTCACTCCCCGCACCCGGGCCCTCTTACGGAGGCCACAGAGGGTCATGGCGACCCGGGCCGTGCGGGCTTATCGCACGGTCAGCCACGGGGCTGCCTGCGTGCTAGCAGGCATGCTTCCGTGGGATGTCGATGCCCTGGTTCTGTCCCAGGTGCATCGGCATCGGGTCGCCGCTAGGGCCCTCGGAGAAAGACCCGTTGCCGAGGACGTGCAACGGGTCCGTGCAGAGGCCCATGAGAGGGCCATTGAAGATTGGAGTGAGGCACTACTCAACCCCACCGCCGGCCACCGGACGATCATCGCCGTTCGTCCGGTGTTGGAGGACTGGGTGAGGCGCCAAAAAGGCTGCCTCACCTTCCACATGGTGCAGATGATGACCGGACACGGGTGCTTCGGTCATTATCTGCACCGCATAAAAAGGGAGGAGTCGCCGCGGTGCCACCACTGCGGCGACCCCGACGATACGGCCGAGCACACACTCCAGGTGTGCCCGGCCTGGAGTCCCCAGCGTCACGAGCTAGAAGTGGCGCTGGGTGGAGTGGACGTCACACTGCCAAACATGGTCGCAGCCATGCTTGGCAGTGTGGCCAACTGGAAAGCAGTTGCCGCCTTCTGCGGATATGTAATGTCGCAGAAGGAGGCAGCTGAGAGGGAGCGAGAGGAAGAGGCCGGTCTCGCTTCCCTCAGACGTAGGCGGCGGGGCAGGAGAAGGCGGGCATACCAAGCCCGTCTTTGAATGTCCCAGGGGACCTGCGCACATAGCTGGCCAGCTATGTGTGCCTGCACTAGGTCCCACCGTCTGGGGATTGCCTGGGTGTCTCCGGGCAATCCTCCGTTGGCGTTAGCCTAGCCGGTCGGCTAGGCTGCCCTGGAGTGGATCGGAGTTTGGTGCCTCGGCAGAACCCGGTTCACTCCGTTCACGGGGCAAGGAGGCACCGGGGAGTTTTAGTGGGTATTCCCAGTGCCGCTATGATCAGGTGCTGGGCGACCCCCACATATCCCTACCGTCTAGCCAGCGGTAGGGAATCTGTAAGCGGATTACTCCTCGTCAAAAAAAAAAAAAAAAAAAAAAAGGTTAGGTTAGGTTAGGTTAGGTTAGGTTAGGTTAGGTTAGGTTAGGTTAGGTTAGGTTAGGTTAGGTTAGGTTAGGTTAGGTTAGGTTAGGTTAGGTTAGGTTAGGTTAGGTTAGGTTAGGTTAGGTTAGGTTAGGTTAGGTTAGGTTAGGTTAGGTTAGGTTAGGTTAGGTTAGGTTAGGTTAGGTTAGGTTAGGTTAGGTTAGGTTAGGTTAGGTTAGGTTAGGTTAGGTTAGGTTGGGGTTGGTGTTGAAAATTTTCGAAAATTCGGAAATTTTGATCGAGGATAACTTTGCTATCTCTTGGTACTTTTCGTTGTTGCGCATATCGATTGAAGCCTTTTTCAAGGCTCCTTCGATCTGCACACAGCAGTTGTTGTTTTTCGTTGTTGTTACTGTTGTTTTTGTTGATTTTCTCTTTTCTGTTTAGAAATTTTTAGTTTAAAACCGTGATAAGACCCGGTTCCCGTAGCCGGATCTTGTCGCGGTCTAGGGCTGGAAGGAGCCTCTTTGGGAGGTCTTTCTGCCAGTCCAAGTTATTTGTTGTTATCTTTTGTTGTTACGTTTTTATTGTTGTTTTTATTACTAGTTTTTTAAGAAAATTTGTTATTTTTGTCGATAAGCACTGGTTGCAACAACCGGTTACCGTCGCGTGTTGGGTTGGAAGAAGCCTCTTCGGAAGCTCTTCCACCCAGTGCAAACCGGTTGTTGTTAGCCTTTGTGGTTCGGCAAATATTGTTGTTTTTGTTTCCTGATTATAAGGAAATCTTTGTTTTTGTTATTTGTTTGCCATCCATTGTTGTACTGTCCCCCCTCCTGTAGGGGTGGACTCCCCAACCTACTCAGAGGTCGGCAGGGCCATTAATTGGCCCATGTCGGACTCTTCAGAGGCCAGTGGGCGAAGCCCAAAGAAGATTGAAGGGCGAAAGCGCCTATATTCGAGCGTACTGACTCGCTCGGGAGCACGCAAGCGTTCTGCTGCGAAAGAGGCGTCGGAAGGGATAATGTCGTCCAACCAATTCTTTGATCTGGTGTCGGGGTCGGAGGAGTCGGAGGAACTGGTGGAACCTGCCGTTCCTTCCAAATACAAAAAAGGCACCAAGGGCCGAGGCGGGAAAGCACTCGGCCATGATGTTGGAATCTCGCGGGCTAAGCGCCAATTAAGGGAGGATTCCGACTCCGATTCCGGCAAGTCGGCCACCACGTATCGCTCGGCGAATTCTGGCTCTATTGAGGAGCTTACGAAAAAGGCTGAGGCTAGTGCCTCAATAATCCTAGAGGTTGTCCGCAAGTCGGGCAACCTTAAGGGCACATCGCAGCGCGATATCAAGGAGGCCACCCGATCGCTCCTCGGCCATTTTGAAACGATGGCTGCGAAGAAAACATCAGAGGAGCTCCGTCGACTACGCGCAGACAACAAACGTCTGCGCAGTCAAATTGATGGCCTCATTAGCGAGGTTTCGGCGCTCCGAAGAGCGTTTTCAGAGAGGTCCCTACCGGACAAAAGCCCGGTTATACAGCAGTCCACCGAACCGGTCTCGTCAGTGGCTGAAGCCCAGTCAATTTCCAGGGCCGAATTCTTGGAAGCGCTATCGGCCCTCCAGACGGAGTTGACGGCCCACGTTGGTGGCGTCGTCAACGCCCACCTGGACAGTCTGGAGGTCGATGGGAGATTACTCCCGGCGCGCAGCCTCCGCCCGCCTCTGCAGGCGGACAAAAAGCGGGAGGATCGTGTATCGGTCCCCCAGTCCCAGCAAACAACAGGCTCCACCCTCGCCCCCCCGGCTAATCTGCCAAAGCAAGCGAGGGCGAAGAAACAAAAGGAATTGCAGGCCCCAAAGGCCTCGGAGCCGACACCTGGCTCATCAACTGGGCACGTAGAAAAGACGGCAGAAAGCTGGACGGAGGTAGTGAAACGGAAGAAGCGCGTTTCAACTCCGGCAGCCAAATCTGCCGTCGGAACTACCCCAAAGGTGCCTAGGCTCCCGAAGGAGCCGAAATCGCTGGCCGTTGTGGTGGCCCTTAAGCCAGAGGCGATAGAAAAGGGTGCCACATATAATAAGGCAATTGCCCAAACGAAGGCCTCAGTCTCCCTGGAGGCCCTTGGTATTGGACCAGCGAAGTTCCGGACGGGAGTAACGGGGGCTCGAATCCTTGAGCTCCCTAAAGAGACAACGTCCGTGCAAGCGGACAAATTGGCGGAGCAGATCAGTGCCGCACTGGGTGACATGGCGAAAGTGACCCGCCCCACCAAATCGGTCGACATTCGAGTCAATGGACTCGACGACTCGGTGTCGGCCGACGAGCTTAGAGAAGCTCTGGCCCTGTGTACAGGCTGCGCCCCTGAGCTTTTTAGGGTGGGCAAAGTCCACCCTGGACTTAGGGGCATGGGGTCGGCCTTCGCCTCCTGCCCCATAGAAGCAGCCAAGAAGTTGGCAGCGGTCGGTCGGCTGACGGTCGGGTGGAGCTCAGCCTCCGTCCACCTTATTGAGCAACGGCCGATGCGCTGCTATAAGTGCATGGGGCTGGGTCACCCAGTGGCTCTATGCCCATCCGCCAAAGACCGCAGCGGTCTCTGCTACCGCTGCGGATCGGAGGGGCACACCGCCAACGCGTGTGAAGCGGAATATAAATGTGCCGTCTGCACGGACGCTGGTCTCACAGCCAAACACCGCATGGGGGGCCTAAACTGCTCCCCGCCTGCGAAAAGGGGCCGTCCCATAGCGGTCCATAAGATCGGCAGAACAGGGGTCACCCCTACTGTAAGAGAGGAGCCTATGGAAACTGCCAATGTTCAATAGGCCCACTGCTAAGTTCCTCCAGGTTAATATCAACCACTCCGCTGGGGCACAGGATCTACTGTGTCAGTCCATGGCGGAGTGGGAGATACACCTGGCGGTGGTAGCGGAGCCATATACGGTCCCCCATAATGCCAATTGGCTAGGGGACCTGGACGGCTCCGCTGCTATAGCAGTGAGGCCTGGTGGTGAGGCTCCTCCCCTTTCCCTCAGGGAGAGAGGTGCGGGTTTCGTGGCAGCAAATTGGGGAAGAATGGTGGTCGTGTCGACCTACTTCTCCCCAAACCGCAGTCGGGCGGACTTCGAGTTCTTCCTGGCTGCGGTGGAGGGGGTGGTGAGGCGTGCGGCCCCACTCCCAGTTTTGGTGGCGGGAGACCTCAACGCCAAGTCCTCGGCGTGGGGGTCCCCCCGTACGGACGTGAGGGGGGGTATTCTGGAGTCCTGGGCGCTGGGCCTGGGGCTCCAGGTACTCAACCGCGGTACCTCTCCCACGTGCGTACGGTGGCAAGGTACGTCCATTGTGGACGTATCCTTTGCCACTGCCGCCCTTGCTGCCCAAACCCGTAGCTGGCGGGTCGAGGAAGATGTGGAGACCCTGTCGGACCACCTGTATGTCCGATATGAGGTCTCCACGCTGGCCCCCAGCGCGCCACAGCGTCGGGATTCTTCGGCGGGTGCTGCCTTCCCCAGGTGGGCACTCGCCAAGCTCCGCCCTGATGTGGCGGAGGAGGCTGCGATGGTGAGGGAGTGGTCGTCTCTCCCCCCTCACCTCGCAGGTGATCCCGACGGCATGGCAGACCATTTTGCGGACGACTTGCGGGCCGTCTGCAATGCTGCCATGCCGCTGTGGCGCCCTCCCCCTAAGTGGAAGAAGGTGTACTGGTGGGCGCAAGAAATTGCAACCTTGCGCACCACATGTCTGGCGGCCAGGCGCGCCCTACTTCGATGCCGGAGAAGGCGTACCAGGAGGACGCCTGACGAAGAGGTCCTCCTTCGTCAGGCGTACAGGGAGGCTCACAAGGCCCTGCAGAAGGGAATCTGCAGGGCCAAAGAAGAGGCTCATGAGCGCTTCCTGGCCCTCCTGGACGCCGACCCCTGGGGCCGTCCGTATAGAGTTGTGAGGGGGAAATTTGCATCGAGCTCCCCCTCGACAGCTAATCTTGGCCCGGAGTTGCTGGAAAAGGTCATGGGGTCCCTGTTCCCGACCCCTGGCCGATTCGAGCCCCCCCGCATGGAGCCTCCGGAACCACTTCCGGAGCTCGAGGTGGAGGGTCCTCCCGTCTCAGATGTGGAGTTTGAGGCGGTGAGGGAGCGACTCCGGGGCAAGAAGACGGCCCCGGGACCAGACGGAGTCCCGGCCAAGGCCCTAGCAATCGCGCTAGGGCCTTTAGAGGAGAGATTCCGGGCGGTCATGGACGCATGCATCGCCCGGAAAAAGTTCCCGGCGAGGTGGAAGGTGGGGCGACTCTGCCTTCTCCGCAAGGAGGGCCGCCCTGCCGACTCGCCGGCGGGGTACCGACCGGTGGTCCTGCTCGACGATTCCGGCAAAGCCATGGAAAGGATTATGGCTCGTCGGATCGTCGAGCATCTGGAAACGGAGGGGCCGAACCTGGATGATCACCAGTTCGGCTTCCGCACCGGTCGGTCCACGGTCGACGCGGTGAGCCTCCTCAAGCGGTGGACTGAGGAGGCCACGGGCAGAGGGGAGGCTGTTGTTGCGGTGTCGCTCGACATCCGCAACGCCTTCAACAGCCTCCCCCACGAATGTATCAGGGCGGCACTCCGGTTCCACCGAGTGCCGTCCTACCTCTGCGCCCTCGTCAACGACTACCTCTCTGAACGGGTAGTGCTGTACGAGGGCGCAGACGGGAGAGTCATGCGCCGGCCAGTGGCGGTCGGCGTACCGCAGGGGGCCGTTCTTGGCCCCCTGCTTTGGAATATGGGTTATAATTGGGTCCTGCGAGGCAATCTCCTACCAAAAATGGAGATTGTCTGCTTTGCCGACGACACTCTTGTCGCGGCAAGAGCAAAGACGTGGGAGAAGGCAGAACGGCTTGCGTCGGTCGGCACCTCGTTGGTCGTCCGGCGCATCCGTCTGCTGGGATTGGAGGTGGCCCTAGACAAAACTAGGGCCATGGGTTTCCATCCCCCACGCCGCAGGATCCCGCCGGGGCTCCGCGTCCGAGTGGAGGGGGTCCGGATTCCGGTCGAGATGCATTTCAAGTATCTCGGCCTAACTCTGGACCCCCGCTGGAACTTTGAGGAGCACTTCAAGCTCCTCGTTCCACGGCTTATTAAGACCGCAGCCGCACTCGGACGGCTCCTCCCTAACCAGGGAGGACCCAATTCGGCGTGCCGTCGGCTTTACCATGGTGTGGTAAGGTCGATGGCACTCTACGGAGCCCCGGTCTGGGCGGAGTGCCTCACTCCCCGCACCCGGGCCCTCTTACGGAGGCCACAGAGGGTCATGGCGACCCGGGCCGTGCGGGCCTATCGCACGGTCAGCCACGGGGCTGCCTGCGTGCTAGCGGGTATGCTTCCGTGGGATGTCGATGCCCTGGTTCTGTCCCAGGTGCATCGGCATCGGGTCGCCGCCAGGGCCCTCGGAGAAAGACCCGTTGCCGAGGACGTGCAACGGGTCCGTGCAGAGGCCCATGAGAGGGCCATCGATGATTGGAGTGAGGCACTAATCAATCCCACCGCCGGTCACCGGACGATCATAGCGATTCGTCCGGTGTTGGAGGACTGGGTGAGGCGCCAAAAAGGCTGCCTCACCTTCCACATGGTGCAGATGATGACCGGACACGGGTGCTTCGGTCATTATCTGCACCGCATAAAAAGGGAGGAGTCGCCGCGGTGCCACCACTGCGGCGACCCCGACGATACGGCCGAGCACACACTCCAGGTGTGCCCGGCCTGGAGTCCCCAGCGTCACGAGCTAGAAGTGGCGCTGGGTGGAGTGGACGTCACACTGCCAAACATGGTCGCAGCCATGCTTGGCAGTGTGGCCAACTGGAAAGCAGTTGCCGCCTTCTGCGGATATGTAATGTCGCAGAAGGAGGCAGCTGAGAGGGAGCGAGAGGAAGAGGCCGGTCTCGCTTCCCTCAGACGTAGGCGGCGGGGCAGGAGAAGGCGGGCATACCAAGCCCGTCTTTGAATGTCCCAGGGGACCTGCACACATAGCTGGCCAGCTATGTGTGCCTGCACTAGGTCCCACCGTCTGGGGATTGCCTGGGTGTCTCCGGGCAATCCTCCGTTGGCGTTAGCCTAGCCGGTCGGCTAGGCTGCCCTGGAGTGGATCGGAGTTTGGTGCCTCGGCAGAACCCGGTTCACTCCGTTCACAGGGCAAGGAGGCACCGGGGAGTTTTAGTGGGTATTCCCAGTGCCGCTATGATCAGGTGCTGGGCGACCCCCACATATCCCTACCGTCTAGCCAGCGGTAGGGAATCTGTAAGCGGATTACTCCTCGTCAAAAAAAAAAAAAAAAAAAAAAAAAAAAAAAAAAAAAAAAGGTTAGGTTAGGTTAGGTTAGGTTAGGTTAGGTTAGGTTAGGTTAGGTTAGGTTAGGTTAGGTTAGGTTAGGTTAGGTTAGGTTAGGTTAGGTTAGGTTAGGTTAGGTTAGGTTAGGTTAGGTTAGGTTAGGTTAGGTTAGGTTAGGTTAGGTTAGGTTAGGTTAGGTTAGGTTAGGTTAGGTTAGGTTAGGTTAGGTTAGGTTAGGTTAGGTTAGGTTAGGTTAGGTTAGGTTAGGTTAGGTTAGGTTAGGTTAGGTTAGGTTAGGTTAGGTTAGGTTAGGTTAGGTTAGGTTAGGTTAGGTTAGGTTAGGTTAGGTTAGGTTAGGTTAGGTTAGGTTAGGTTAGGTTAGGTTAGGTTAGGTTAGGTTAGGTTAGGTTAGGTTAGGTTAGGTTAGGTTAGGTTAGGTTAGGTTAGGTTAGGTTAGGTTAGGTTAGGTTAGGTTAGGTTAGGTTAGGTTAGGTTAGGTTAGGTTAGGTTAGGTTAGGTTAGGTTAGGTTAGGTTAGGTTAGGTTAGGTTAGGTTAGGTTAGGTTAGGTTAGGTTAGGTTAGGTTAGGTTAGGTTAGGTTAGGTTAGGTTAGGTTAGGTTAGGTTAGGTTAGGTTAGGTTAGGTTAGGTTAGGTTAGGTTAGGTTAGGTTAGGTTAGGTTAGGTTAGGTTAGGTTAGGTTAGGTTAGGTTAGGTTAGGTTAGGTTAGGTTAGGTTAGGTTAGGTTAGGTTAGGTTAGGTTAGGTTAGGTTAGGTTAGGTTAGGTTAGGTTAGGTTAGGTTAGGTTAGGTTAGGTTAGGTTAGGTTAGGTTAGGTTAGGTTAGGTTAGGTTAGGTTAGGTTAGGTTAGGTTAGGTTAGGTTAGGTTAGGTTAGGTTAGGTTAGGTTAGGTTAGGTTAGGTTAGGTTAGGTTAGGTTAGGTTAGGTTAGGTTAGGTTAGGTTAGGTTAGGTTAGGTTAGGTTAGGTTAGGTTAGGTTAGGTTAGGTTAGGTTAGGTTAGGTTAGGTTAGGTTAGGTTAGGTTAGGTTAGGTTAGGTTAGGTTAGGTTAGGTTAGGTTAGGTTAGGTTAGGTTAGGTTAGGTTAGGTTAGGTTAGGTTAGGTTAGGTTGGATGCTGAAATTTCTCGAAATTTCCGTATTTTGAATCGCAAATATCTTCGTTCCCAGTTGGTGTTTTTCGGCGTGGCGCACATCGTTTGAAGCCTTTTTCAAGGCTCCTTCGATCTGCACATACCTGTTGTTTTTGTTAATTATCGTTAAGTTGTTATTTGTTGTTTTTGTTTTTTCTGTTAGAAAATTTTTAGATAAAAACCGCGATAAGTCCCGGTTCCGGTAGCCGGATCTTGTCGCGGTCTAAGGCTGAAAGTTGCCTCCCTGTGAGCTCTTTCAGCCAGTCTAGAAATTTTCTTTAAATTCTTTGTTGTTAAGTTTTTATTGTTGTTTTTGTTGTTAGTTTTTTAAGAAAATTTGTTGTTATCGCTGATAACTTTGGTGCCAACAGCCGGATCGCGTCGCGGGTTTGGGTTGAAAGAAGCCTCTTCGGAAGCTCTTTCACCCAGTCCAAACCGGTTGTTGGTAACCCTTGTTACTCAGAAAATATCGTTGTTTTTTGTTGACTAATTTTAAGAAAATTGTTATTTTTGCTGTTTGTGGGGTAATATCCTCATTGTTTTGTCCCCCCTCTTGTAGGGGTGGACTCCCCTACAAGTTCGGAGGTCGGCAGGGCCATTTCGTGGCCCATGTCGGACTCCACAGAGACAAGTGGGCCAAGCCCAATGGAGAAAACGGGGGCAACCAGGCTCCTGTACTCAAAGGTGCTGACCCGTTCGGCGACCCGCAAGCGGTCCGCCGCGAAAGAAGTGTCGGAGGACTCTAGGTCCTCCAGCAAGTTTGTTGACCTGGCGTCCGGGTCGGACGAAATGGAGGAACTTGCGGAACCCTCAGTTCCGCTCAAGTTCAAGAAGGGTGGCAAGGGCCGCGGCGGAAAAGTACTCGGCCACGACTTCGGAGTGTCGCGAGCTCGTCGCGAGCTGCAGAATGTCTCGGACACTGACTCCGACAGGTCTGAGAGGACATACCGGTCTGCAAAATCCTCGGCAGGCTCGATAGAGGAGCTGACCCAAAAGGCCGAAGTCAGTGCAGCAGCCATACTTGAGGTTGTCCGCAAGTCGGGCAACCTCAAGGGAACATCCCAAAGGGATATTAAGGAGAACACCAACTCCATCCTGGGAGTAGTCGAGGCGGTGGCGGCGCGCAAGTCATCCAACGAAATTCGGAGACTTCGCGCCGATAACAAACGACTCCGCGGCCAAATAGATGCGCTGATTCAGGAAGTGACGGCGTTGCGAAGGGCCTTTTCCGAAAGGCCCTCACCTGAAAGGACTCAAGCCAAACACCAGGCCATAGCACCGCCCCCCCCTGTAGTGGCTGACTCACAGTCACTGACCAGGGCGGAATTTTTAGAGGCGTTTTCCGCCCTTCAGGCAGAGCTGACAGCCCACGTAGGGGGTGTAGTTAACGCCCACCTGGATGGACTAGAGGTGGATGGGAGGCTCCTCCCTGCGCGTCAGCTCCGTCCTCCTCTAAGGGCGGACAAGAAACGGGAGGATCGTATAGCGTCCTCCCAGAATGAATCGGGGTCAACCCTTGCCCCCCCGGCGAACCTACCAAAAAAGGCAAGGGTGGTCAAAGCAGCCAAGCCCGTCGCGAAGGCTCCTGAGCTGCAGCCGGGGCGCTCGGCTGAGACTGAGTCCTGGTCCGAAGTGGTAAGGCGTAAGAAGCGCACCCCTGCCACTCCAGCCCCGAAAGCCGCGAAGGCGTTCGCAAACAAGCTCCCCAAAGAGCACAAAAAGCTGGCGGTCGTTGTGGCCCTCAAACCCGAGGCCATCGAGAAGGGGGCCACATACAAAAAGGCCTTGGATAAGACCAAGGCCTCTGTCTCGCTGGACGCCTTGGGCATCGGTCCTGCCAAATTTCGCACGGGCGTCACCGGAGCCCGCATTATGGAGCTACCGAAGGAGACAACGCCCGTGCAGGCTGACAAGTTGGCGGCTCAAATAAGAGCCGTCCTGGGCGAAGATGCGAAAATAACGCGCCCAGTAAAAACGGTCGACATCCGGATCAACGGGCTCGATGATTCGGTGTCGGCCGAAGAGGTGCAGTCGGCTCTGGCCCTAAGCACGGGCTGTCCTCGTGAGCACTTCAGGGTGGGGAAGGTCCACCCTGGAGCCAGAGGGGTTGGCTCGGCGTTCGCAACATGCCCCGTTGAAGCCGCCAAAAAACTGGCGACCGGTGGAAGATTAACGGTTGGATGGAGTTCTGCCTCCATCCAACTGTTGGAACAGCGTCCCATGCGCTGCTTCAAGTGCATGGGGCTTGGACATCCGGTCGTCAGATGCCCGTCCAAAAAGGATCGCAGCGGTCTCTGCTACCGCTGCGGGACCGACGGGCACTCCGCATTTGAGTGCGAGGCGGCTTATAGGTGCGCAGTATGTGCGGACGCCGGGCTCCCGGCCAATCACCGCATGGGGGGAATGAATTGCTCCCCCCCAGCTGTAAAGGGCCGTCTTACGGCCGTTAAGCCGGTAGCCGTAGCCGGGGCTTCTGGCACTACCAGGGAGGAGCCAATGGAAACACTCAATGTCCGGTAGGCCCACTACTAAGATCCTCCAGGTAAATATCAACCACTCCGCTGGGGCACAGGATCTACTGTGTCAGTCCATGGCGGAGTGGGAGATACACCTGGCGGTGGTGGCGGAGCCATACACGGTCCCCCATAATGCCAATTGGCTAGGGGACCTGGACGGCTCCGCTGCTATAGTGGTGAGGCCTGGTGGTGAGGCTCCTCCCCTTTCTCTCAGGGAGAGAGGTGCGGGTTTCGTGGCAGCAAATTGGGGGAGAATGGTGGTCGTGTCGACCTACTTCTCCCCAAACCGCAGTCGGGCGGACTTCGAGTTCTTCCTGGCTGCGGTGGAGGGGGTGGTGAGGCGTGCGGCCCCACTCCCAGTTTTGGTGGCGGGAGACCTCAACGCCAAGTCCTCGGCGTGGGGGTCCCCCCGTACGGACGTGAGGGGGGGTATACTGGAGTCCTGGGCGCTGGGCCTGGGGCTCCAGGTACTCAACCGCGGTACCTCTCCCACGTGCGTACGGTGGCAAGGTACGTCCATTGTGGACGTATCCTTTGCCACTGCTGCCCTTGCTGCCCAAACCCGTAGCTGGCGGGTCGAGGAAGATGTGGAGACCCTGTCGGACCACCTGTACGTCCGATATGAGGTCTCCACGCTGGCCCCCAGCGCGCCACAGCGTCGGGATCCTTCGGCGGGTGTCGCCTTCCCCAGGTGGGCACTCGCCAAGCTCCGCCCGGAGGTGGCGGAGGAGGCCGCGATGGTGAGGGAATGGTCGTCTCTCCCCCCTCACCTCGCAGGTGATCCCGACGGCATGGCAGACCACTTCGCGGACGACCTGCGGGAAGTCTGCAATGCTGCCATGCCTCTGTGGCGCCCTCCTCCCAAATGGAAGAAGGTCTATTGGTGGGCGCAGGAGATAGCTCTCCTGCGCACCACGTGTTTAGCGGCCAGACGCGCCCTGCTCCGTTGCCGGAGGAGGCGTTCCAGGAGGACGCCTGACGAAGAGGTCCTCCTTCGTCAGGCGTACAGGGAGGCTCACAAGGCCCTGCAGAAGGCTATCTGCAGGGCCAAAGAAGAGGCACACGAGCGCTTCCTGGCCCTCCTGGACGCCGACCCCTGGGGACGTCCGTATAGGGTTGTGAGGGGGAAATTCGCGTCGAGCTCCCCCTCTACAGCCAACCTTGGCCCGGAGTTGCTGGAAAAGGTCATGGGGTCCTTGTTTCCGACCCCTGGCCGATTCGAGCCCCCCCGCATGGAGCCTCCGGAGCCACTCCCGGAGCTCGAGGTGGAGGGTCCTCCCGTCTCAGATGTAGAGTTTGAGGCGGTGAGGGAGCGACTCCGGGGCAAGAAGACGGCCCCGGGACCAGACGGAGTCCCGGCCAAGGCCCTAGCAATTGCGCTAGGGCCTTTAGAGGAGAGATTCCGGGCGGTCATGGACGCATGCATCGCCCGGAAAAAGTTCCCGGCGAGGTGGAAGGTGGGGCGACTCTGCCTTCTCCGCAAGGAGGGCCGCCCTGCCGACTCGCCGGCGGGGTACCGACCGGTGGTCCTGCTCGACGATTCCGGCAAAGCCATGGAAAGGATTATGGCTCGTCGGATCGTCGAGCATCTGGAAACGGAGGGGCCGAACCTGGACGAACACCAGTTCGGCTTCCGCACCGGTCGGTCCACCATTGACGCGGTGAGCCTCCTCAGGCGGTGGACTGAGGAGGCCACGGGCAGAGGGGAGGCTGTTGTTGCGGTGTCGCTCGACATCCGCAACGCCTTCAACAGCCTCCCCCACGAATGTATTAGGGCGGCACTTCGGTTCCACCGAGTGCCGTCCTACCTCTGCGCCCTCGTCAACGACTACCTCTCTGAACGGGTAGTGCTGTACGAGGGCGCAGACGGGAAAGTTAAGCGCCGGCCGGTGGCGGTCGGCGTACCGCAGGGGGCCGTTCTTGGCCCCCTTTTGTGGAATTTGGGGTTTAACTGGGTCCTGCGAGGCAATCTCCTACCCAAAATGGAGATTGTCTGCTTTGCCGACGACACTCTCGTCGCGGCAAGAGCAAAGACGTGGGAGAAGGCAGAGCGGCTTGCGTCGGTCGGCACATCGTTGGTCGTCCGGCGCATCCGCCTGCTCGGATTGGAGGTGGCCCTAGACAAAACTAGGGCCATGGGTTTCCATCCCCCACGCCGCAGGATCCCGCCGGGGCTCCGCGTCCGAGTGGAGGGGGTCCGGATTCCGGTCGAGATGCATTTCAAGTATCTCGGCCTAACTCTGGACCCCCGCTGGAACTTTGAGGAGCACTTCAAGCTCCTCGTTCCACGGCTTATTAAGACCGCAGCCGCACTCGGACGGCTCCTCCCTAACCAGGGAGGACCCAATTCGGCGTGCCGTCGGCTTTACCATGGTGTGGTAAGGTCGATGGCACTCTACGGAGCCCCGGTCTGGGCGGAGTGCCTCACTCCCCGCACCCGGGCCCTCTTACGGAGGCCACAGAGGGTCATGGCGACCCGGGCCGTGCGGGCCTATCGCACGGTCAGCCACGGGGCTGCCTGCGTGCTAGCAGGCATGCTTCCGTGGGATGTCGATGCCCTGGTTCTGTCCCAGGTGCATCGGCATCGGGTCGCCGCTAGGGCCCTCGGAGAAAGACCCGTTGCCGAGGACGTGCAACGGGTCCGTGCAGAGGCCCATGAGAGGGCCATTGAAGATTGGAGTGAGGCACTACTCAACCCCACCGCCGGTCACCGGACGATCCAGGCGATCCGTCCGGTGTTGGAGGACTGGGTGAGGCGCCAAAAAGGCTGCCTCACCTTCCACATGGTGCAGATGATGACCGGACACGGGTGCTTCGGTCATTATCTGCACCGCATAAAAAGGGAGGAGTCGCCGCGGTGCCACCACTGCGGCGACCCCGACGATACGGCCGAGCACACGCTCCAGGTGTGCCCGGCCTGGAGTCCCCAGCGCCACGAGCTAGAAGTGGCGCTGGGTGGAGTGGATGTCACACTGCCAAACATGGTCGAAGCCATGCTTGGCAGTGTGGCCACTTGGAAAACAGTTGCCGCCTTCTGCGGATATATAATGTCGCAGAAGGAGGCAGCTGAGAGGGAGCGAGAGGAAGAGGCCGGTCTCGCTTCCCTCAGACGTAGGCGGCGGGGCAGGAGAAGGCGGGCATACCAAGCCCGTCTTTGAATGTCCCAGGGGACCTGCGCACATAGCTGGCCAGCTATGTGTGCCTGCACTTGGTCCCACCGTCTGGGGATTGCCTGGGTGTCTCCGGGCAATCCTCCGTTGGCGTAAGCCTAGCCGGTCGGCTAGACTGCCCTGGAGTGGATCGGAGTTTGGTGCCTCGGCAGAACCCGGTTCACTCCGCTCACAGGGCAAGGAGGCACCGGGGAGTTTTAGTGGGTATTCCCAGTGCCGCTATGATCAGGTGCTGGGCGACCCCCACATATCCCTACCGTCTAGCCAGCGGTAGGGAATCTGTAAGCGGATTACTCCTCGTCAAAAAAAAAAAAAAAAAAAAAGGTTAGGTTAGGTTAGGTTAGGTTAGGTTAGGTTAGGTTAGGTTAGGTTAGGTTAGGTTAGGTTAGGTTAGGTTAGGTTAGGTTAGGTTAGGTTAGGTTAGGTTAGGTTAGGTTAGGTTAGGTTAGGTTAGGTTAGGTTAGGTTAGGTTAGGTTAGGTTAGGTTAGGTTAGGTTAGGTTAGGTTAGGTTAGGTTAGGTTAGGTTAGGTTAGGTTAGGTTAGGTTAGGTTAGGTTAGGTTAGGTTAGGTTAGGTTAGGTTAGGTTAGGTTAGGTTAGGTTAGGTTAGGTTAGGTTAGGTTAGGTTAGGTTAGGTTAGGTTAGGTTAGGTTAGGTTAGGTTAGGTTAGGTTAGGTTAGGTTAGGTTAGGTTAGGTTAGGTTAGGTTAGGTTAGGTTAGGTTAGGTTAGGTTAGGTTAGGTTAGGTTAGGTTAGGTTAGGTTAGGTTAGGTTAGGTTAGGTTAGGTTAGGTTAGGTTAGGTTAGGTTAGGTTAGGTTAGGTTAGGTTAGGTTAGGTTAGGTTAGGTTAGGTTAGGTTAGGTTAGGTTAGGTTAGGTTAGGTTAGGTTAGGTTAGGTTAGGTTAGGTTAGGTTAGGTTAGGTTAGGTTAGGTTAGGTTAGGTTAGGTTAGGTTAGGTTAGGTTAGGTTAGGTTAGGTTAGGTTAGGTTAGGTTAGGTTGGAGGTTAGGTTGCTGAAATTTCTCGAAATTTCCGTATTTTGAATCGCAAATATCTCCGCTTCCAGTTGGTGTTTTTCGGCGTGGCGCACATCGTTTGAAGCCTTTTTCAAGGCTCCTTCGATCTGCACATACCTGTTGTTTTTGTTAATTATCGTTAAGTTGTTATTTGTTGTTTTTGTTTTTTCTGTTAGGAAATTTTTGGATAAAAACCGCGATAAGTCCCGGTTCCCGTAGCCGGATCTTGTCGCGGTCCAAGGCTGAAAGTTGCTTCCCTGGGAGCTCTTTCAGCCAGTCTAAGAATTTTCTTAACATTCCTTGTTGTTAAGTTTTTATCACTGTTTTTGTTGTTAGTTTTTTAAGGAAAATCATTGTTATTGTTAATAACTTCGGTGCTACCGACCGGTTTTCGTCGCGGGTTGTGTTGGAAGAAGCCTCTTCGGAAGCTCTTCCAGCCACCCCAAACCGATTGTCGGTAACCTCTGTTATTTAGTTTTTATTGTTGTTTGTTTTTCTTAGTTTTAAGAAAAATTGTTGTTTTCGACGAATTTGTCGCCGATTTGTTGAGTAGTCCCCCCTCCTATAGGGGTGGACTCACCTACATCCTCAGACATCAGTAGGGCTATAAACTGGCCAATGTCAGATTCTACTGACACCAGTGGGCCCAGCCTAAAAGCGGGCAAGGAAGGCCGGACGCTGTACTCCAGCGTCCTTACCCGTTCGGTGGCGCGCAAGCGGTCCGCCGCCAAGGATGTTTCGGAGGCGTTGTCCTCTTCCAGTAAGTTTTTAGGCCCGGCATCAGGGTCAGAGGAGGGAGAGGAGCTAGCGGAAATTCCCGTTCCGCAGAAATACAAAAAGGGAAACAAGGGTCGTGGTGGCAAGTTACTTGGCCACGACATCGGGATGTCACGTGCGCGCCGTGAGCTGAGAGAGGAGTCCGACTCGGACTCAGCCAAGTCGACAACAACATTTCGGTCGGCCAAGTCTGCGAGCTCTCTGGAGGAGCTCACGCAAAAAGCAGAGGCGAGTGCTTCTGCCATATTGGAGGTTGTTCGCAAGTCGGGCAACCTCAAGGGCACCTCCCAGAAGACCATTAAGGAGGCTACCCACTCCATACTTGGAGTAGTCGGAGCGGTAGCGACGCGCAAGTCGTCTAACGAGGTTAGACGTCTTCGCGCGGACAACAAACGCCTCCGCGGGCAGATAGACGCGCTCATCCAGGAGGTGACGGCGCTGCGAAGGGCCTTTTCCGAAAGGCCCTCATTGGAGAGGGCTCCAGCTAATGAGACCGCTGTACCGGCCACGACAGTGGCTAACTCTCAGCCGCTGTCGAGGGCTGAATTCTTGGAGGCCCTGTCGACCTTGCAGACGGAGCTGACGGCCCACGTAGGTGGGGTCGTCAACGCTCATTTGGATAGTTTGGAGGTGGACGGGAGGTTGCTCCCGGCGCGTCAACTTCGCCCCCCCCTTCAGGCGGAGAAGAAGCGGGAGGAGCGAGCAGCAGCCTCCAATAGAGCAACGGGGACAACACTTGCTCCACCGGCGAACCTGCCTCAAAAGGCGAGGCCGGTTAAGGTCGCAAAACCCTCCGCTCAAAAGCCTTCGGAGCCGAAGGCGGGGAGTTCAGCCGAACCGGGCGAGTCCTGGTCGGAGGTGGTCCGGCGCAAGAAGCGCGCCCCCGCCGCTGGACCCATCCCGACTTCCGGGAATAAAAAGGAAAGTGCAAAGCTCCCTAAAGAGCATAAGAGGCTAGCTGTCGTGGTGGCCCTGAAACCCGAGGCGGTTGCTAAGGGCGCCACGTACAACAAAGCCATAACCAAGACAAAGGCCTCAGTCTCGTTGAGTGCTTTAGGAATTGGTCCTGCCCAATTCCGCACAGGCGTCACGGGAGCTCGAATTCTGGAGCTCCCCAAAGAGACGACGGCCACACAGGCGGACCAGTTGGCGGCGCAGATTAGCGCCGTCTTGGGCGACGAGGCGAAGGTGACGCGCCCAACAAAATCGGTCGACATCCGGGTCAATGGATTGGATGACTCGGTGTCGGCCGAAGAGCTGCAGGCGGCACTGGCTCTAGCCACGGGTTGCCCCCCCGAGCACTTCAGGGTGGGGAAGGTCCACCCTGGAGTCAGAGGGGTTGGCTCGGCCTTCGCCTCGTGTCCCGTTGAGGCCGCCAGAAAGCTGGCAACCGGTGGCCGACTAACCGTCGGATGGAGCTCCGCCTCCATCCAACTGCTGGAGCAGCGCCCCATGCGCTGCTTCAGGTGCATGGGGCTCGGCCACCCGGTGGTCAGATGCCCATCCAAAAAGGACCGTAGCGGTCTCTGCTACCGCTGCGGATTGGATGGGCATTCCGCCAACGATTGCGAGGCGGCGTACAGGTGCGCCGTCTGCGCGGACGCTGGCCTCCCGTCTAACCACCGAATGGGGGGGATGAACTGTTCCCCTCCCGCAGTCCGTGGCCGCCTCACAGCGGCTATCCCACTGATGAGAGCGGGGGCCACCCGTAAGCCTGGGGAGGAGCCAATGGACACAGTCAATGTCCAATAGGCCCACTGCTAAGTTCCTCCAGGTGAATATCAACCACTCCGCTGGGGCACAGGATCTACTGTGTCAGTCCATGGCGGAGTGGGAGATACACCTGGCGGTGGTGGCGGAGCCATACACGGTCCCCCATAATGCCAACTGGCTAGGGGACCTGGACGGCTCCGCTGCTATAGCAGTGAGGTCTGGTGGTGGGGCTCCTCCCCTTTCTCTCAGGGAGAGAGGTGCGGGTTTCGTGGCAGCAAACTGGGGGAGAATGGTGGTCGTGTCGACCTACTTCTCCCCAAACCGCAGTCGGGCGGACTTCGAGTTCTTCCTGGCTGCGGTGGAGGGGGTGGTGAGGCGTGCGGCCCCACTCCCAGTTCTGGTGGCGGGAGACCTCAACGCCAAGTCCTCGGCGTGGGGGTCCCCCCGTACGGACGTGAGGGGGGGTATTCTGGAGTCCTGGGCGCTGGGCCTGGGGCTCCAGGTACTCAACCGCGGTACCTCTCCCACGTGCGTACGGTGGCAAGGTACGTCCATTGTGGACGTATCCTTTGCCACTGCCGCCCTTGCTGCCCAAACCCGCAGTTGGCGGGTCGAGGAAGACGTGGAGACCCTGTCGGACCACCTGTACGTCCGATACGAGGTCTCCACGCTGGCCCCCAGCGCGCCACAGCGTCGGGATTCCACGGCGGGTGCTGCCTTTCCTAGGTGGGCACTCGCCAAGCTCCGCCCTGATGTGGCGGAGGAGGCCGCGATGGTGAGGGAGTGGTCCCCTCTCCCCCCTCACGTCGCAGGGGATCCCGAAGGCATGGCAGACCATTTCGCAGACGACCTTCGTGCCGTCTGCAATGCTGCCATGCCGCTGTGGCGCCCTCCTCCCAAGTGGAAAAAAGTATATTGGTGGGCGCAGGAGATTGCTCTCCTGCGCACAACGTGTCTGGCGGCCAGACGCGCCTTACTCCGTTGCCGGAGGAGGCGTACCAGGAGGACGCCTGACGAAGAGGTCCTCCTTCGTCAGGCGTACAGGGAGGCTCACAAGGCCCTGCAGAAGGGAATCTGCAGGGCCAAAGAAGAAGCTCACGAGCGCTTCCTGGCCCTCCTGGACGCCGACCCCTGGGGTCGTCCGTACAGGGTTGTGAGGGGGAAATTCGCATCGAGCTCCCCCTCGACAGCCAATCTTGACCCGGAGCTGCTTGAAAAGGTCATGGGGTCCCTGTTCCCGACCCCTGGCCGATTCGAGCCCCCTCCCATGGAGCCTCCGGAACCACTTCCGGAGCTCGAGGTGGAGGGTCCTCCCGTCTCAGATGCGGAGTTTGAGGCGGTGAGGGAGCGGCTCCGGGGCAAGAAGACGGCCCCAGGACCAGACGGAGTCCCGGCCAAGGCCCTAGCAATCGCGCTAGGGCCTCTAGAGGACAGATTCCGGGCGGTCATGGACGCATGCATCGCCCGGAAAAAGTTCCCGGCGAGGTGGAAGGTGGGGCGACTCTGCCTTCTCCGCAAGGAGGGCCGCCCTGCCGACTCGCCGGCGGGGTACCGACCGGTGGTCCTGCTCGACGATTCCGGCAAAGCCATGGAAAGGATTATGGCTCGTCGGATCGTCGAGCATCTCGAAACGGGGGGGCCGAGCTTGGATGATCACCAGTTCGGCTTCCGCACCGGTCGGTCCACGGTTGACGCGGTGGGCCTCCTCAAGCGGTGGACTGAGGAGGCCACCGGCAGAGGGGAGGCTGTTGTTGCGGTGTCGCTCGACATCCGCAACGCCTTCAACAGCCTCCCCCACGAATGTATCAGGGCGGCACTCCGGTTCCACCGAGTGCCGTCCTACCTCTGCGCCCTCGTCAACGACTACCTCTCCGAACGGGTAGTGCTGTACGAGGGCGCAGACGGGAGAGTCATGCGCCGGCCGGTGGCGGTCGGCGTACCGCAGGGGGCCGTCCTCGGCCCCCTCTTGTGGAATATTGGGTATAATTGGGTCCTGCGAGGCAATCTCCTACCAAAAATGGAGATTGTCTGCTTTGCCGACGACACTCTCGTCGCGGCAAGAGCAAAGACGTGGGAGAAGGCAGAGCGGCTTGCGTCGGTCGGCACCTCGTTGGTAGTCCGGCGCATCCGCCTGCTCGGATTGGAGGTGGCCCTAGACAAAACTAGGGCCATGGGTTTCCATCCCCCACGCCGCAGGATCCCGCCGGGGCTCCGAGTCCGAGTGGAGGGGGTCCGGATTCCGGTCGAGATGCATTTCAAGTATCTCGGCCTAACTCTGGACCCCCGCTGGAACTTTGAGGAGCATTTTAAGCTCCTCGTTCCACGGCTGATTAACACCGCAGCCGCACTCGGACGGCTCCTCCCTAACCAGGGAGGACCCAATTCGGCGTGCCGTCGGCTTTACCATGGTGTGGTAAGGTCGATGGCACTCTACGGAGCCCCGGTCTGGGCGGAGTGCCTCACTCCCCGCACCCGGGCCCTCTTACGGAGGCCACAGAGGGTCATGGCGACCCGGGCCGTGCGGGCCTATCGCACGGTCAGCCACGGGGCTGCCTGCGTGCTAGCGGGTATGCTGCCGTGGGATGTCGATGCCCTGGTTCTGTCCCAGGTGCATCGGCATCGGGTCGCCGCCAGGGCCCTCGGAGAAAGACCCGTTGCCGAGGACGTGCAACGGGTCCGTGCAGAGGCCCATGAGAGGGCCATCGATGATTGGAGTGAGGCACTAATCAATCCCACCGCCGGTCACCGGACGATCATAGCGATTCGTCCGGTGTTGGAGGACTGGGTGAGGCGCCAAAAAGGCTGCCTCACCTTCCACATGGTGCAGATGATGACCGGACACGGGTGCTTCGGTCATTATCTGCACCGCATAAAAAGGGAGGAGTCGCCGCGGTGCCACCACTGCGGCGACCCCGACGATACGGCCGAGCACACGCTCCAGGTGTGCCCGGCCTGGAGTCCCCAGCGCCGGGAGTTGGAAGTGGCGCTGGGTGGAGCTGATGTCACACTGCCAAACATGGTCGAAGCCATGCTTGGCAGTGTGGCCACTTGGAAAACAGTTGCCGCCTTCTGCGGATATATAATGTCGCAGAAGGAGGCAGCTGAGAGGGAGCGAGAGGAAGAGGCCGGTCTCGCTTCCCTCAGACGTAGGCGGCGGGGCAGGAGAAGGCGGGCATACCAAGCCCGTCTTTGAATGTCCCAGGGGACCTGCGCACATAGCTGGCCAGCTATGTGTGCCTGCACTAGGTCCCACCGTCTGGGGATTGCCTGGGTGTCTCCGGGCAATCCTCCGTTGGCGTTAGCCTAGCCGGTCGGCTAGACTGCCCTGGAGTGGATCGGAGTTTGGTGCCTCGGCAGAACCCGGTTCACTCCGCTCACAGGGCAAGGAGGCACCGGGGAGTTTTAGTGGGTATTCCCAGTGCCGCTATGATCAGGTGCTGGGCGACCCCCACATATCCCTACCGTCTAGCCAGCGGTAGGGAATCTGTAAGCGGATTACTCCTCGTCAAAAAAAAAAAAAAAAAAGGTTAGGTTAGGTTAGGTTAGGTTAGGTTAGGTTAGGTTAGGTTAGGTTAGGTTAGGTTAGGTTAGGTTAGGTTAGGTTAGGTTAGGTTAGGTTAGGTTAGGTTAGGTTAGGTTAGGTTAGGTTAGGTTAGGTTAGGTTAGGTTAGGTTAGGTTAGGTTAGGTTAGGTTAGGTTAGGTTAGGTTAGGTTAGGTTAGGTTAGGTTAGGTTAGGTTAGGTTAGGTTAGGTTAGGTTAGGTTAGGTTAGGTTAGGTTAGGTTAGGTTAGGTTAGGTTAGGTTAGGTTAGGTTAGGTTAGGTTAGGTTAGGTTAGGTTAGGTTAGGTTAGGTTAGGTTAGGTTAGGTTAGGTTAGGTTAGGTTAGGTTAGGTTAGGTTAGGTTAGGTTAGGTTAGGTTAGGTTAGGTTAGGTTAGGTTAGGTTAGGTTAGGTTAGGTTAGGTTAGGTTAGGTTAGGTTAGGTTAGGTTAGGTTAGGTTAGGTTAGGTTAGGTTAGGTTAGGTTAGGTTAGGTTAGGTTAGGTTAGGTTAGGTTAGGTTAGGTTAGGTTAGGTTAGGTTAGGTTAGGTTAGGTTAGGTTAGGTTAGGTTAGGTTAGGTTAGGTTAGGTTAGGTTAGGTTAGGTTAGGTTAGGTTAGGTTAGGTTAGGTTAGGTTAGGTTAGGTTAGGTTAGGTTAGGTTAGGTTAGGTTAGGTTAGGTTAGGTTAGGTTAGGTTA